>CM024754.1:122232351-122522040 GCA_014218235.1 Colocasia esculenta
ATACCAGATATAACCTTAGAATTTGAGAAGTGGGCAAATAGACGAATGGTTGAGTCAAGAATGTTTAAGGGATTGAACATACATGATATAATACGAGCCGGTGAACGTTTGGTTTTCCAAGATGGCTGTATAAAATTTTTCCGTAACATGGCTTCAAGCAAAACAAGTACATGCAAACATTAATATACTTTCTTGTCGTTGGTGAATGGTTCTCATTCAATCTGCCTTTTTAGCAGGTATTCATTCTTATTAATTATTCCTTGACCATTTTTTGAAATGAATTCTTAATTTTCTGATGACTGTCAACAAATATTTTCCCTGAGTAAAGTTTTATTCATTTACATGAATTAGGGCAATCAGTGAACCTCCTTATTGAGGCTTTCGGACTCTGTCCACCATCTATCATATGTTCTGATTATTGATCCATGATTATATTCTCAGTTCATTTATAATATTTAGTGTTCAGTCATGTTCTGATTATTTTCCCAGTTCATTTGTAAGATTTTCATGTTTGGTATTTGGATAGACCAGAGAATGAGTGTGGTTATCTTCAAAATTTTAAAGATAACTTTAAAATTTTGAGGATAACTTCACTCTATTCCCAATCTATCCAAATATCAAACATGGTTTAGAGTGTTCAGTACCCTTTCTAAAATTGTCAACACTAAATCAGTTGATTATCAATCTAATTGACAAACCCGAACTTGATATTTGATTTTTCATCTTGACCTCTCATTCAGATTCATTTTAGTCCTATTTTAGTAGAAAGTCTGGGAAGAATCTCTTTATTAGATAATTTCTTGATCTTCAAGATTTATCTTCCTGAACCCTGGATATTTATCCCAAGTATTTAATTTCCTTTAAAAGCAAGTCTTCATATAGTTAGAATCTTAGTCCCAGCCTAACTTTTAGAATCAAGTCTTAATTTAATCAAGTCATGCTAATAACAAGTCTTAATTTGTCAATTGTCAAATAGTTTTCATTCAAACAGTTCAGCCAAGGCAAGGGGTTTCACTTCTATTTTAGAAATATTTCTTTTGTTTTTCATAACACGGAATTAACATCATTTGATACCAAAAAAAAAGGTAGAGTGTTAGTTTAAACTAGACCATCGGTTCCTTGGATTGTGGAGGAATATGATATCTTCCATTAATTAAGAGATCTTTTTGTATTTTATTGCATTTGCTATTTTGTGCTATTGAAGTTTTTTTTTTTTTAGTTGTAACCCAATGACAAATGTCATTAGATAAATACAGCCTGTCCCGGGTTCGAAATTCGGGGCCTCACCCTCTCGACCCATGTCCCGCCACCTAAAACCATCCTGGAGAAAAGTCTAAAGTGCAACCAACGCAAGTTTCGGACTTGCAATCAAGTGTGCAATGACGTGCCCCACCATTCGAGCACGCCTTCGCGCACTTGTGCTATTGAAGTTGCTTTTGGCTCACTCAACAGATCGCAAGAGGTAGACTTTTTTAGCATAAATGATACGCAAACACGCAGGTGTTATCTACTCTCATTCGACTTAATTACTGTAGGCAATCCTATTTTTTGTTTGGAGAATCAGGTGAATCCGACGATTTACCTTCTCATTGCATGCACCTTAAAAAGTTGTTTGCTTTGTTCGAGTGCACAAATCATCTGAACACAAATGTGTGCACAAAGCCTTAGATGGGCATACCAAACCTTTTGATTTAATCTTACCTATTTCCTATTTTTTATGGTGGTTTTGAATAGCATGGCTAATTGCTGTGGGCGTACATGCAAATGAATTGAAGTATAAGGGATGGAGTTTTACAGGGAAGATTGGCAAGTTGATGGAGACTAGGATTGTAAACGAATTAATATACCCGACAAGTAATTCGAATTTGGTTCGGATGTTTCTCAAATTCGATTCATTTAACAAGATAAATGGGTTAAGTTCAAACAAAAATTTAACCTAGTTTCATAAATGAGCCGAGTATGAGTAAACGTCTATTTGACTCGTTTAAGTTTGTGAATAAATTTGTTTAATTTTTTAATTATAAAATTATAAATATAATTATTAAATATTTTAAATATTATATTAAATAATTAAATAAATAATTTATGAAAGATCTTGAGATATGATCTTGAAATAAGATAATTAGGGTCTTATAAATAATTAGTTATTTACTTGTAAATTAGATTGTGTTTATATATATATATATCTCTCATAAATTTAATTATACTCGTTAAGAACTTGAACTCGAGAGTATTTAAATGAATCAAAATTAAATAATTATTTTTAATACTCGATAAAATTGAATTCGATTAAAAATTAACAAATAATTTTTTTCAAAAGTGCTGCTCAAGGACAACATTATATCTCCGATCATGCCTCCCTCGGTTAGTTTATCTGACATCATATCTTAATTATAATTAGAGAAATATTTAATATAGAGTAATACAATAATATAAATTATTTTTCAAATAATTTTGTTAGTTGAAAAAAGAGAGAAAAAATTTATCAAAATTTTTACCAATAAATTATTTAAAAAACTTATATCATTTTTGTTATCTTTCTTAAAAATACTAAACATTGCTCTGATAATTATAATTATAAAAATACTTCGTTAATTTGTTGATGGCTGCGGTGTCCGACCGACCGACAGGGGAGGCGTGAATCCGGGTGGTCGGAACTTTGGTACATACCCCACGTACGTAATCATAGCACTCATGATCTCCCATGTCTCTAGTGTGAAAAACGTCTATAGTGATGAGAAACTCCTTTTGGAATTTGACTTGGATTATATATATTTCCGACGTCTATTTTGTAATATCTTATTTATTTATTAGTCCCTAAAATAATTCGAAGAAATTAACGTCACGGAGGTGACGCCCAACGAGGTAGCTAAAAAAAAAAAAAACTGGATTTTTGCTTCACAGACGCCAGCCGTTACTTCTAGAAACGAAGCTTTGGTTAGAGTAGTACAAATTAAATTACGTTACTTATGATCATCTAAGACAAACTATCACTAATTTTAAATTGAAGACACATATATTCTAAAATTAAGGTGAGTTTACAAAGAAACAAATAACACTTTTTTTAATATATAAAATTGGAAATTTATTTATTAAACTTGATTTTCCCATGTCCGCAAACAATGAAGTTGCAGACAAATAGACTCCCACAACTTGGGAAAAAATTTATTACTTAATCTTCAAAAGATGTAGATCGAAACTTTTTTCCTCTCAAATGGGATATATAATAAATTAAGGACCGTCAAATCCGGATCTTGAGATCCACAAAAAATCACTTCTTGAATCTACTAAATCACACGGGACGATATTTCTTGTTTACTGAAAAAAGAAATCGTAGGAAACTAAAATCACAAATTAATTTTCATAGATTTTTTACATTTTAAATGCACACAAAATCCGATCCGAGAATCTCCATGTTCATCATTGTATGATGATGACGATGATATTGATACGTGTCCTCTCGTCAAAAAAAAGAAAAAAAGAAAAAAAAGGATGATGATATGAGCATTCATGCAGTAGCCAAAGTAATTGAAACAACGCCCCGCCACCCCCTTCCTCTCTTCGTCTTTGCTCTTTACCAGGTTACCATTTACGGCAGCTCACAGCCGTCTCGCCGAACCCCACCCTTAATCTTTTGCTTATCTTTTCCACTTTCCATTACTGCTCTGCTCGCTTTCTCTCTCTACAATCTCACACCTCTGAGGCTTCCATTTCTGCTCTCTTCCTCAGCTGCTCTCCCCCACAAAACTCCAAGCTGTCCCCCACAACCAAATAGTTTTACCAGAAGCAACACCTGGGGCCGCCGCCCCTCCTTCCAGAAGCGCTTCCACCTCTGTCGCCTGGTAGGAGCACGTCGCCGCCTTCCGCGCCCCGAATGCCTCCGAAGAGGAGTGGTGGAGCTCCATTTTCTGGCGCCACCCAGCTAGCTAGCTGAGCTGACGGCGGGGCCGGGGTTTGCTAGGGTTTCCGGGAGTTTGGAAGGAGGGATGGGGGTCCTGAGGGAGGGGTCCTGGTGCTTCTGCTCCGGGGAGGGCGGTCGGAGAGGGTGAAGGCCAGCATCTTCTCCGGTAAGGGTCCCGCCATGGCGTGGCTGCCCGGCGGCGGCACTGGCTTCCTGATCCACCGCGGCCTCCTGCTCACCACCCATGTCAGCCTCCCGTCCGTCGCGGCCGCCGAGGCCGCGGAGATCCAGATCCACCAGGGCCGCGTCTCCGCCCGTCTCGTTCCGCACAGGTCCGTCCGTTCGCCGCCCCTTTCCGTAGCTTTCTCTGTCTCCTTGGTTGAAACATCTGTTGTTTGGTTATTTGCGTGGCAGTTCAGTTTGGTGTAGATTTCGGCAATGCGTCTAGAGTGGTTTGGTTCTAAATCCTGTCTAGACTTCTTGAAAAAGTTGGATTTGGGATGTTTACGTTGTAGGCACGCATGGTTAACGATGGTGACTTGAACCTTCTATCTGTCCACCACTATCTTTTCCTTTGCGTCGCGTTGTAAAATTGCTGCTTTTCCTTGGATGTGGGAGTGCAGATATGTGCCTTCTTGCATTTTGTTTTTTGAGTTTAACAGCTCTAAGGATCCTTAAAATATGGATAAATGCCCAAGTGCATTGACACCAGCTTCTGCACCCGTTTGAGTTTAAACGCTAATTATTAACAAATTGAGTTTAGTAAGCGCGCCAACTGAATACAAATGTTTCGAATGTGATTTGGTCTTGTTTTAAAAGTTTCACTGTGCGCAATTGTTTCCATTGTGCTTGGTGTTCCAGGGAAAGTTGGATTCTTAGGGTAAATTATTTATCATCTTTCGACAGTGGTAACAGCTTTGTCATTTTCTAAACTCATTCATTGACAAGATAGCAGAGGCTTTTACCATGTTTTTTGGAACTCGTCTTCTCTATGTTATTCCAGTTTTATCAGATGTTTCCAAAGAGACGAGGTTTTTAGCATGTTGAAGTGATTGTATGAGTTATTTTTCAGCATTATAAGTTTAACTTGGTTTTGAGCCACTACCTAGTTCGTATATGTGACTTGGTTTTGATGCTTTTATTCAGCACCTAATTCAGAAACATGAATGTTGGTTTAGGACATATGAGACCTCAATTTGACAAAAGACAAGCTGCTACCAGATTGCCCTGTTTAAAAAAGTTAAAAAGGACAACATAATAAAGGAAAAAAACCCTATAAACCTGTAAATAATGGGAAAATTCAAATTAAAAAGTTAAAAACATAGAGAATGTTGGTTCATGTTTCACATTGTGGAGTAACACCATAATAATGAAAGAGTTCCATAACGATGCGATCATACATTAGATGCACAAGTCAATGCTAATATGCTCACATGGATTATGGGAATGGTATGGTCCAACGACATCACAATTTGTTGTCTAAAACCAATACTGTGTGTACCAAGGTTTGGCGCATCGGATCGAGCCGGCCCGATTCGGGCGGATCGCATCGGATCACAGGGGATCTGATGCGCGATTCGAGGCGATGCGGGCGGACCTGGTTTAACCAGGCGGATCGAACCCGATGCGCCTCGATCCGGCCCAATACTGGCGCATCGGGTTCGATTCGCCCGACACCCTTAAGGGTGGGTGTCGGGCGATGCGCTGCGAATGGGACTGTACAGTCCCGATTCGCAGCGCAGCAGGTCGGGAGCCTCTCCCCCCCGTTTTCAGGTTTTTTCAAGAAAAAACCCTAGATTTGCATGCCAATCCACAAGTGGAGGCTTCCTACGTGAGTTTGCATCCATTTGGAGGTGGATTTGGAGGCATTCAAGCCTTGTTCTTCATGTTTTTTGGAGGTTCTACAGGGCTTTGAAGGTAAGCCACCATATTTCTTCATTTTTCTATTTTTTTCTTGGTGTATGGGTTAGATCTTGTTAGGAAATGATGTTGCAAGTGATTGGTGTACACTTGCAACCATTTCTCATCAAGATCTACAAGCTTTTCATGTAGATTTGAAGATTTTCCCTAAAATATGATTTTCTGAAAAATAATTTTAAAAATCTTAAAAAATTGTAAACAACAAAAAAATGATAGGAATGTGTTGTATAACTTCTATATCATGGTTAGAAGTTGATTCCATAAGAAGTTGAGCTACAATTAATTTATGTTCTCGCATTATTAATATATATTTTTTAAAATTAAAAAAATTAATAAAACTTGAAATTACAGAAAATGTATATGGAGGTGTGAATGGATTTCTGTGATCATGTGATTCATGTATATAAAAAAAAATATCATATAAGAAGTAAGAACACTTTCTTTTAGTGTTTAAATTCTGAGATTTAAATGAATTCACTGTAAATTTATTAAATTATTCATTTTGTCCTTGTAGATGGCACCGAAAAGGGGCTCTGATGATATTGGGTGGCAGCATGACATCATGTTGGAAAATAGGCACAACTTCAAGTGCAATTATTGTGGTTTTACGGGACAAGGAGGTGGGGTCTCCCGTTTGAAGAAGCACCTTGCTGGTGGTTGACTAGCAGGCTACCATGACGTGCAGGGGTGTAAAATGGTGCCAAGAGAAGTTAAGAAGCTTATGATTGAACACCTTAAACAGGTTCGAGCAGAGACAACAAGAAAGAAGGCAGATAAGGAGATCGAAGAGAGGATTATATCAGGAAGGGAACGAGATGAAGACGTTGATGATGAAGTTGAAATGTTTGTTGAATATGTGCATGATCCTGATGTGTAGGAAAGGCGAGCCAGAGCACAAAGCAGGGCTGAGGCATGGGAATGTGATCAAAGGGCAGTGCACAGAGTGAGTTTTCATAGAGCTCAACATGAGGTTGGCAGTGGCAGTGGAAGTGGCTCAGCGGTAGGGGGCGCCGGCGGAACTCAGTCTCATCGATTTTCAAATGTGGGGGATTATTTCACTTGGCCCCCTCCCACACAAACACAACTACTAGAACAAGGAAGGCATAGCAAGAGACCCATAGGTGTGCAAATTGAGGACGTTGACCCTTATGTGTATCCTAGGGAGCATGGCAAGCAGACTAGGATTGAGGATGCATACAACCAACATGAGCCGAAATACAAGGTTGGTCGAGCAATTGCAAAGTGGTGGCACCATACAGACCATTCAATGCAGCAAACAGTCCTTACTACAAAACTGCTATACAGGAGGTTTAACGTGGAGGGCTACATGTGCAGCCTCTTACAGCTAGGGACTTGTCTGGGAAATATCTTGAGGATGAAGTTAATGAGATCAAATCTTACATTGACAGTTTTAAGAAGAAATGGGAGAAGTATGGTGTCACCTTGATGTGTGATGGCTGGTCGGGAATCACCAGGAGCAGTCTCATCAACTTCCTCATGTATTGTGATAGACAAGTCTTCTCACATCATATAGAGTACACAACTATGAATACATTTTGAGTTTGATGCGGGAGATTGTTGAGGAGATTGGTGAGCAATACATTGTGCAGGTGGTCACGGATAATGGATCTGCATACAAAAAAGCAGGGGAGGAGTTGATGAAGATTTATCCTCATCTTTACTGGACTTCATGTGCTGCCCACTGTGTTGATTTAATGCTTAAAGAGATTGGGACACTGCAACCCGTGAAAATGGTGGTGGATGCAGGGCAGAAGATTACACGCTTCATCTACAATCATCATGTTGTGTTGGCGTGGATGAGAGAGTCACTGGTGGAGAGTTGTTGAGGCGGCTGTCACCCGCTTTGCAACAAATTTTGTGGCATTACAAAGCCTATTGAAGCACAAGGATGGATTGAAACGCATGCTTAGGGGTGATAAATGGTTGCAAAGTAATTTTGCTGGAACATCGGATGGAAAAGAGGTGGAAGGCATCGTCAACAGCTCCAATTTTGGGATCGGGTGTTCAAACTGGTTCAGATCATTGAACCTCTATATGAGGTGTTGAGGGTGGTTGATGGGGATAGGAGACCGTCTATAGGATTGGTATGCGCAAAGCTTGAAGCCGCGAAGAAAAAGATTCGTGAAGTCTCACCTCGGCATGCACACTTGGTCTTGGATGTTGTTGAGGATAGATGGGACCGGCAGATGAGTAGAGATCTACATATGGCGGGTAAGGAAACAGTCCTTATTTCTGTAATGCACTTAATATTATTCTATGTTACAACTGATGATATTTTATATGTCAATTGCAGCATACTATCTCCACCCTACATATCATTACGCACACGAGCTAGCATATGAGGATGACTTGACAGTTGCTTTTACAAGGGGTGTTGAGAGATTGTCAAGAAGTCCTGTGCTAGCGACAGATGCCGTTGATGAGGCAAGTATAGGATTATCAACTTCCATCCAAAATAAATACTTGAATTTCATATGTATGATGATCAATTTAATAAATGCAGATGAAGAGTTTTCGAGAGGCCATTGGGACCTTTGCTGAGCCATCTGCCATTGCTGGTCGGGAGCGTGTAGAGGGCGGTAATATGCTTCCCATTTCATTTTTTATCATTGCAACTTGATGGTTGAGGTCTGATTGAGCTAATTGAATTTGGTTGCAGCTGATTGGTGGTTCAACTTTGGGCATACTGCGCCAACATTGAGAAATATTGCAGTGAAGATCTTATCGCAGACTTCCTCATCTAGTGGATGTGAGAGGAACTGGAGTACGTTTGCATTGATACACACCAAAGTGCGGAATATATTGTCATATAGGCGCTTGGACCAATTGGTGTACGTGCACTACAATATGAGGTTGAGGGTCAAACATCTCACACAAGATCCAAAGCAGCGTGGGGAGGTGGAATATGATCCTGTTGATATTGGGTTCCTACGAGATGAAGAATACCCAATGGTTTCATGGGTTGCACGAGCAACAACAGAGCAGGGGGAGTATGAGTTAGATGAGGAGGCAGATGATCCTGACGATCCACCTCGCCCTAACACTTTCCTAGCAAGGGCAGTAGCAGAAGCAACAACAGAGGAGGAGAGAGATCGTGGGAATGTGGGACAGCCATACTCCCCTCATTATGAGATGGATCCAGAGGCTGAGGTGGATCTTCTTGGAGACATAGAACTAGAGCTTCATGAGCGCAGAGGAGGTGGGCGAGTAATTTCTTTCTTTCATCTTACATATTGTATCAATTACATTTGTGCTAATGTATCATGTTGGGGGCTATTGCAGGTGGAGGACATGGTGATGATGATGATGATTTTGAGAGGTTAATGGAAGGCCTCCCCCACACACAATCTAGAAGGAGAGGGTCATCTACCCAGGATGCCCCTCCCTCACAATCTACAAGGGCTCCCACATCATCTCAATTGGTAAAAGGGAAGCAAATAGCAACAGAATCCCGCCGAAAAAAAACTGGTGCAACAGAGTCCCGGCCAAGTAAACGAGTTGTTATACGAGAGCCACCTCCTCCCCCAGTACAAAAAAAGAAGGGTTGGTTTTCTGGTTAGGGATCCAAGAAAGGCAAGAAAGTGCTACCATTGTTGAAGACCCACTTGACATTGCCGATGCAGAGACTTTGGATCCAAATGCAGAGGATGAGACACCGTCTCCGTTGGATTCACCCCGATTGCCCAATAGCGCCTCCCATGATTTGATGACTACTGGTAGGTCATCATTTTGTATTGCACATTACCTCAAATGTATTTGTATTTGTGCTAACCTATCTTAAAATTATATTGCATTTGCAGGTGGTTCTTCTTCAGATGCTGGAGGTGACGGTGGTGGTAACGGTGGAGGTGGAGGTGGTGACGGTGGTCAGGGAGGAGGAGATGGTGACGATGATCAAGGAGAAGGAGGTGGTGGGATGGAATTCACAGAGGAGCAATTTTATGGGGGTGCAACACAAGATAGTAGTCATGGTGCCCCAATGCGGTACAATAGAAGGCAGAAGTTTAGACCTGACAGTCAAGCAAGAGGTTCACCAGTGGATTCCCATAGCTATGACACTATGATATCAGACTTTGAGAGGATGAGTACACAAGAGTCTGTTGGATCCTATGGCGACCATAGCTATCACCCCGAGTCCACTAGCACAGACTACTCTAGTGGGTACGGACCGTACAGTGGGTACACTGCCACAGCAGGCTACCTTGGTCCATCTCCATATATGTATCCTCCTCCTGCATTTTCTGTTCATGTTCCAGTTTAAGTTTTTGCTCCTGTGAAGGATGTACAGATGGCACAACTAAATGTAATCCGTCCGGCATCCAGGTGTGGGACCATTATCTAAGTCAGTTTCGTCAGAGATACCATACCATGATGACATGGGATGAGTATCGTAGTTTTGTGTCTCGAACAAAAGGTCATCACCTTATTGGAGAGCTTCCCTCAGAGTCAGATGAGTCAGAGTTCGTGCCTATCCAATCTCAATGGAATGCATACGATCCATATCAACAAGGGCATTGGGGATATTAGAGTAAGTCATTGTATTCTGTATTGAAATACAGAGTTTGATTGTTGTATTTACTTTGTGCAATGTAAATATCTTTCTATTAATGAGTTTCAATTTGTTTTCACTCTTCTAATGCTTTTTTTGATTGAAAATACATGTGTGTATAGCAATTACATGATATAATGTCATAGAATATGATGAAACACATTTACAAGAGGCCTAAACCAGACAATTATACAAAAAAAGGCCAGATTCAAGGGAATCGGCCAAGAAATGGGCCAGAAACCATGGTTCTGGCCGAATCCATGCGAATCCGATTCGGGCGAATCGGATCGAATCAGGCACAACCCGATTCGACCCGAATCGGCGATGCGCCAAACCTTGGTGTGTACTACTTAAACCCTTTACTCAGTAATAGCTTTTTTTGTCTCTCCATATGGTCGATCATCTATGTTTGTCGTACTGCTGAAAGCTTATGAGGGAATAGGAAAAAGTATAGCGTCATAGAGACAGAAGGAAATCAGGGACATTGTCTTCCTCCTATGCTGTGGTCTACTTGGAGTGAGAGGAATAGTAGAATCTTTAAAAAAGAGTTATACATCCTTTGACTATTATTAAAGTAATTGCATTAAGTGGCATCATGATTGGAATATTAGCACATGGTTTGAAACAATTGTACAATCCAATCTTTTTTCAAAGATTGGGGGATGGGGAAAACTCATATTGCAAGAATATATGGGCCATAAGAATTTGTGGCCTCCCTAGGGAGTGTCTGGACTTCTACCATCTTAGTAGATATCTCTTGGAGCATTCGTAATTTTGTTCTATTCCAACTTCCATTTTTATTCTATTGTGACCTGTGGTCACCTTAAAAAAGAAAAGAAACAAAAAAAAAAAGTCTCTCCAGACATCCATTTGTTCCTTCATCTTAGTACTCAGCATCATAAGTACCAAATAGTGTGAATTTAAGTCAAACAAAAATAGACATAAGGTGCAAAGGCCCTTATCCATGAGTTCCTTTTCACTCCCTCTAACTTTCTAGATACCTTTTGTCACTGCATAAAACTGATCCTCATACTTACGATGCTGAAAACTATTTTGGCATGGTGTGCTCAGTTTCTCCCATGTTTTACATCCTTGGCTTTTTTTCACCTTATGCCATCCTCTTGATTACCAAATAAAGCAATATGGTACTTTATAAAGCAGATGTTTGCTCTTTAATCTGGAGTGTGTTGATCATCATCTATAGGTGCTAGTGACTATCACTTCTTTTGGGATGGGAATGTTATACTTCATCATCAATAATTAACACTAGCTTGAGAATCTCTAACATGCCACTCTTAATCTTCTTCTTATTACCTCCCCCCCCCACCCCAACAAAAAAAGGAAAACAACTTATTCATTAGCCTATTCTGCTGTTGCTATTGCATCAACGTCTACTCTAGGGTAGACTTTATGAAGAATGAAATCTATGTTAATGTTACTGTACATCCTGTAGTAGTTAGGGGTGTGTGATTACAGTCAACTTGTTACCATCCTTTCTTGGTTGATGTTCATTTGAGATGTTGGCTTTCATGGTGGCTGAGAAAAGGCCTCAGGTGTACTATCTTTCTCATAATATTTTTATTTTCAAACAGCTACTAGAATATGGTGAATCTTTATTTTCCTCCTTTCAATTTTTCTTTACAGATTGCTACTAGAGTACACTTTTCATCTGTTTTTTCTGTTAGCAAGGAGTATAATAACCATATTTTCTAGAGCACATATAGTTTGTAAACTTTGTATTGAAAATCTGGCATGCTTTTGTACTATTTCTTCCATTAGCTTTGTTGCTGATTTTTAATGTCTGTTTGTGTAGAAGCTTGGAGGAGGTAGGTTCCTGATAGCATCTCCTAATTCCATTAGCTTTGTGGTTTTTTTTGGTGAATGTGGGATGAATATCTCCTCCTTCAGTTTGACTTATACCATTTTTATCTATTTTCAATCAGATTGGTGTTGCAATCCACTTTTCTTTCTCAGAGTACCCAATTAGTTGGAACTATTCAATGAGTAGAAAAGATGTGCACTGGATTTAGTTGTATTAATTACTCCAAATTTCATGCTCTCAAAAATCAAAGTCATCATAATATAGGAGACTCAATAATGACTCCTGTTTTCCTTAAAATTTTGGAGATACTAACGGAATCTTCAGGTTGATATAGATCCTATTTAAGGATGTGCTTCAGAAAAGTATTTGCTTGAGCATGGTTGGATCCAATGTGTTGCTTGTTACCACTAAAAGAGTGTTAAAAATGTGCATGTTCGTGCTCTCACACACATACATGCACATGTATGTGATGTGTGTGTGTGTGTGTGTGTGTGTGTGTCTCTCTCTCTATATATATATATATAGAGAGAGAGAGAGAGAGAGAGAGAGTACAGCGATCGAAAGGCGTGCGCGCTGAAATGCACGGTTGGGGTGGGGTGCGGAACTGTCAGATTTCAATCCGACGGTTTGTGCTGTGTTACGGCGGGGCCGCACCAAGGGGCCCTGCTGTAACATAGCTTTTCCCGAGATTGAAGCAATTGCCAATGATAGTTCTTGATAGGGGTGAACATGGTCCGGTTAACCCCATTTTTTGGGTGAACCGAAACCGAACCGAACTCTTGTTCGAACTGAACCGAACCAAACCGGTTCGGTTCGGTTTGAACCGGAAAAAAAAAAACAACATTTAAGGGCGGTCCGGCATTCCTGAGTTTCGAACTCAGGACCGCCCCATGAGAAATGAAAAGCGCTAGCCAACTGGGCTACACTTTTCTTTGTGATATTATTTATTATTAAATATATTTAACATATATTCGGTTCATTCGGTTTCCCAATAGAGAAACGAACTGAACTGTGGGACTCTTCAACCCGAACCGAACCGAACCGGTCGATTCGGTTTTTCGGGTTGAACCGTTTAGTGAACACCCCTAGTGTTGATCCTACTTTTGTTCATTTCAACTTGAATAAGTTTGAAGAAAAATAAAATATTTTACAACCAAAGAAAATGGAATTTGGTGAATATGAAGAAATGCTGATGCCTTCCCTGGAAGTGGTACCGGTAACCAGCTGTAAAGTTGCTTCTATGGAGCCAATAATGTGAATTTTCTACTCGCCGGTGGTTCACAGGGCTTAGGTCAGGCCCCTCTCTTGTCTTTGTTTATGCTTAGTAAGAAAGTTATCACCGCATTGTAGAGGAATAACAGTAGGCAAAGCAGTTGGGAATTTTTGCAGTATCCTTCTTTCCTTCTTTGGGTTCAGTATATCAGCACCGTGTGCTAACATGTGTGTGATGATATGATGAAATGATAATCATGATGACTCTCATTTTTGCACTTAAGATTGTAGGTTATTTAGCTATCTGTGCACATCAGCTTTTCCTTTTCTTTATGCTTCACTTTGTTATTCTGTAACTCTTCCATTTAATGTATACTTTCTTGCCACTGAAAAAGTGGGGATGAATTTTCTGAAAATGAGAAAGTTGGATGCTACTTTTTTGACACTCAAGGAAACCATTGGAATCTTAATGTAGAAAGCCTACAAAAGTTGCTGACTTGTATAAGCAGAGGCACTTTCTTTTGCGTACATGATGAGTGAAAGTGTGTGGGAGGCTTAAATTGATTTTAAAACACTAGTTTCCTTGAAGGTCTAATTTTTCGAAGCAAGTGGGAAGTAGAGCATGTGATAACAGTAGATAAGGTTGTAAATTCTGTTAGGCCGGCTCGAAGTGTAACTCAACCAGTCCAAAATCTGTCATGATGAAATTGGAATATCTCTGAAATTGGGCTGAGCCTGAGTTGGATTTCCCAAACTAATCTATAGTTTGGGCTGGCCCAAACTGATTCTGGTCGAGCTTGAGAGTTGAGAATCCACACTGGCTCTAATTCATAATGGTTATGTACAGAAGATACTAGCTGCTTGAGATGAAGTCGTTTTTGTAATTGTTAAAGGCTGCTTGTAATAGTGGTGCCCTCACCACTCATTGCCTTAAGTTTCTGATTTGGATGGCCCAATCTAATAAACTTTAACAGCAATATTAGTTAAAAAAATAAGGCTTGATTAGCCTGAAGTCAATTCAACCTAAAGGAATAGGTGCAGCAAATACAGTTCAGTCTGACAAAATTGAATTCAATCAATTCCTTATGAATTGAATTTGAATCATAATATTATTTGTTAGTTGAAGTTAAATCTACATTCAAATTACACAAATAGTCTATTCCAATTGTCCGCTTAACCTGCCCAACTTGCATCCCCTATATCCAGACTGAGGGCTGTACTCAATCTGAACTGGTTCAATTGTGTCCCACCTAAGATACTTCACTCAAGCTGCACCTGCTTTTCTAGATGATTGCTTTTCAAATTAATGAGCATTCTATAACAAGGCAATGACAAATTGACTTGGCCTTCTATCAATCGATGATGATATGTGATGATTCTGGTTTTTTGGTTGATTATACATCATGGTTGACTGATGTAAAGATCACTTAAAATATTGATGAATAATTCTGCATGGTGTATGAGTTTGATATTGTTAGCTTGGAAGTGTATACCTCTCGATCCAGCTATTTGTAGTGTGTTTATATGGTAGTAATTGCATTGAATCTTCACAGAGGATGACAGTTTGTATATAAAAATTCAAATCCCCTTGAGATGCGATACAGTGTTGGTGCAACTTACTTTGATGTCTCATTCATTGATGATCTCATTTGTCTGGAATACTGTGGAACATAAGGTAATAGAAAGAGCTAATTACTAACATCGTCTTGGAACCTAAATTCATCAATCTGAGGTTAGGTAGGCCTAAAAGAAGTGTTTGAGGGCATACAGAGTCTATATTTGTAAACTTTCTTCTCTTGTATGAAAATTGGTACTAGTCGCTTCACATACAAAAGAAAAGAAGGGAGACTTGAAATTTGGACAATACCATCAATATGATTCCACCATCAGTTTCCACCATTAGTTTCCACTTACAAATCTTCTTTATTATGAGCTCTTCAAATCAGCTCCTGCATTGTCATCCAAGTTTGGTTGGACATCTGTCTTACAGTTTCTTTTGCCTGGATTCATGTTTCTCTTATCTACATGATATCCATTTTCCAATTTGGCCTGTTTTAAGATGAACTTGTCTGGAGTGGCTAGGGACTCCTTGAGGGATCAATTTGATGAGGTGTTGGACAGGGAGGAATTTATTCGAGACAGAGATCCAGGGACCAAGGAATACAGAATCAATCGGCCTGGGCCGATCCAGATCGGATTGGCTATCCGGCCGATCCGCGGGAAGTCTGCCCGATCTTGGATTTACTAGATTAATATATATATATATTTGTAAAATTTGTGGAAAGCCGGGAAAACATTATAAAAATGCAGAAAAATCAGTAATTTGAAGAACACATTTGCATAAAAATAGAACAATGATAACTTTGATAAATATCAAACATGAATTGTTTTACATCAAATGAACAAGTCTTGATATTGAATTTTGAAGTTCCCCTTATAAAAAGAAAAATCTAAAATTGCCATCCAAACCGAGATGACTCATCATCATTTGAATGTCTATATGCTTCCTCGATTTGCATAGCCTCAAAGCCATAACCAAAGGGGAAATTTGCTAGCTTATGCGTTCCTCTTTGAATCCCTCCCTCTTGGTGTATATCCTTGGCTAGAGCTCTCGTTAGATTGTGATGAAACTTTGCCCCAAATCCCATATGGTTTATATAAACTTGTTGCTTCACTTGTATTGGTATTAGACCATGGTGCCCATCCTCTTTCTATTGTAAGAGGGGAACTGCTAATATCTGAGTATGGTAAGGTGGGAGGTTGAACTTGAAATGGAGTATGTGTAGACCTTGAACCATAGTGTGGCTCCCATGGTGGCCAATCATAGGCTACTTGACATTGTTGGCCTTTATATCCCCCTTCTCCTCTACCTCCTTGATTTTCTATTTGTGGCACATAGCTTGTAGTAAACCCTATATCCAGCAAAAATCTTGGTGCCATATAATCATATATCACTATGAACTGGTCATTGTGTTGCTCGTACATGTGGTGCTTTAGACTCGGTGGAGGTGTCTCATCATCATCATTGATTGCCCGAGTCAAAACTCTCTTCTTCTATCTCATATATGTAAGATTTTCTTGTCGTTTGCTACGTTGTCTCCCCTCTTTTTGTGTGGCAGCTCTTCTCAATGTTGGTTGGCTTGTAGGCCTTCTACGTGTTTCAGGTTGTGAACTAGAGTGCTGTCGTCTCTCTCTAGTAGGTGGATCTTCTCTAACTCTAAGCTCTGAATCTCGAGTCTCCACTCCATCTAACTCTCCTTCTGCCCATGAGTGATTGGATTAGAACTTGTGTCACTTCAGCCTTCTTCGCCATTTTTATCAATGGGAAGTTGACGTCTTAGTTTCACGGCAGTAGGGGTCTACTCCAAAGGGACCTTCTCTCCTCCCTTCTTTTTTGTGTTGGTGACAAGTGTTGTCAGTAGGGTGTGGCAAAAGGCTGAAGTGGCTAGTTTGATCAATAGTTTTTTTGGTGGGTAGAAATGGTCCATCGATTTCTCATCTTCAGTATATTGATGATACTATTTTATTTTTGGAGGATGGGGGGCCAATCCTATGCTATAGTGAGGCTTTTGTTGGAGCTTCTTCAGGAGGTCATTGGTTTGAACGTTACTTCTATAAAAGCGTCTTGGTCGCGGTGAATATGGGGGAGAAATTTTTATGAAGGGTAGCTACTTTGTTGGGTTGTGCCATTTTCTATCTTTTACTTGGGTCTCCCTCTTTGCCTAGGGGTCTTTCATTGTGCTGATTGGTGACCTATTTAGATATGAGTCTAAGCTTGTGGGATGGAGGGCGAGATTGTTGTCCTATGGGGGCCACCTCACTTTATGCAGCTCGATTTTGGATAATCTTTCTGTCTATTTTCTTTCCATGTTCCGCATACCTAACTTAGTTGCTAGAAAGCTCCATTCTATTCAGAGCAGATTCTTTTGGCACGAGTCTGGTGACAGATGCAGAGGATGACATGATATTTTTTGGGGGAGGATTACCCTCCTGAAAAAGTAAAGAGGTTTGGGGCTGTAGAATGTCAGTAATTTCAACTTAGCTTTTTCGGGAAAGTGGCTTTGGAGGTTGGGCAATGGGGAAACAGGGTTGTGGTTCGATGCTATTAGGTGCCGATATTTTTCTTCTTCCAGAGTTTGGGACCTAGACCCCTCCCCTTGACATAAAACCTCCCCTCTCTGGTGGGGTTTCTCCTGTAGGGATCTTATTGCTTCTGGGATCCAGGTGAAGCTGAGTGATGGATATAAGTGTCTCTTCTGGAAAGACAGTTGGTGTAGTGACTTTACCTTGGAATCCTTGTTTTCCAATCTTTTTGCTATTTCAACATTTCCACATGGCTTTGTGGCTCAGGCTTGGCTTAGACTTTTGACTAGTAGGTCCCAAGTGGTGCTTGAGCCTTGACTTTTAGGCATCACTTCCTTCATGAGGAGTTGGAGCAGTCTAGTGTTTTCTAAGTTTGATACTACCTTTTCACTTGTAGGATAGGGAGGATGTTTGGGTCTGGACATGGGGGAAGGGAGGGACTTTCTTAGTCAAATCTGCCTACAAAGTTTGCACGGATGGGGGGTGGGTTTTGCCTTTTTCCAAGAAGTGTGGAGGCCGTCCTCTTTTCTCAAGGTTAAGATTTTGGTCTAGAGGATTGCACATGGGAGTCTTCCCATTCGGGATAGATTGGTCTATTTTTTGCTAGATGTGAGTCCTATCTGCTATCTATGAGACATCAAGGAGGAATCTTGGTTCACTTTTTTGTGGGTTGCTCTTACTCTCAAGGGCTTTGGCGGGAGATTGCTCGAAGTAGCAAATGCTCTATCACCTTGCAGGGTGATGTTGCTTCTTTGTTTCAAGATTGGCATAGGAATTGGTCCCTCAAGTTGGGTAGGTTAGTTTGGTGACTTATCCTTCATGCAACCTTGTGGGCAGTGTTGAGCAACTACTCCTAAGAAACTAATTTAAGTTTTTAAATTATTGTAATATTGTTTTTGCTATGACAAAATATTTTAAATGACTTTTTACAAATTAAATACACTAATACATATACCACAGAAAATATTTTGAACAAACTGCACCTAAATTTTTTTCTAAGTCCAGACTTCTACACTGTATCCGACTGTCAACTCCGACTTCATACAGGCGAATACTTCAGAAATCTAACTTCTCTGTATCCGACTTCTAAAGTCGAATTCTCTGTCTTGTTTCTGTCTAACTCCATGGAAGTCGAATTATGACTTACTACTACATTTCTATCCGACTTTCTAAGTCGAATGATATAATCTCAATGCAACTTCTGATGAAGTCGAATCAGTCTAGTCTCATGTTTCTGTCTCCGACTCCTAGATTCGAAGTACACTCTCTTTTGAATCCGACTTCACTGACAAGTCCTGTACTTGTAATTTTTCTGTGTAGATAATATTTTATCAACTTATGAAATGTTGATTGCATATTATCTTATCTTCTTAATATGATTTCTGTCAGAACTTACATTGACTGAATATTTTCTCACTCTATCAGATTAACATTATTTAATATATTCTGACATGATAAGACATATTATACTCAAAATATTCTTCTAAAATTGTCTATGAATATATTTGATGCATCTGTTCAAATTGATCTCTTACTTCATGACAGTAGTTCGGATTTTCTTCATTTCAGAAGATATGTTGCATTTATTATTTTCAGACGCATGCCATCTGACAGAGGCTCACCTACCACTGTCAGAACATGTCCATACCTTCTGTTGCAAATTGTCTGTCCATCCTATATTGGTCTGAAAAGCTATATGTCCGAGGTTTCTATACTTTTTATTTTTCTATGACTTACCTACCTCAGAAAGTATGGAGGTACCCTGTCTTTTTGTCATGTCTTTACTGCAGGATATTTATTAGACATGTTTTCAGCATGGGCTTTCTCAGAGTAATTAATTGGAAGTTGACCCCTTAGCTGTGAAGCTGCAAGCCTCGTCTAAAGACATTGGAAAGAGATAAAGACAAGAGGACTTATGGACAACAACCTCAACCAGCATCCAAAGGATTAAAGGTCTCTCCTCAAACGGCCAGATTCCCAACGACCATTTTTTTTAAACGGCTACATTCTTCAGTAGAATATAAAGAAGCCAAAATTTGAAAGGAGAGCATATACACATAAGGGATATGAACACTTAGAATTTTCAGAGACCAGCTAGCAACTCCTTCAACTCTCAATTGTCTTCTGCTAGCAAAAAGAGATCTCCACAAGCCTTCTTCCAAGCTACAAGATTGAGAGCTCCACATTCAGAAATTCTCCAAGCTCTCTCCTTTCTCACAGAAGTCTTGTTTCGGGTGGCATTTGTAATTGATATCTTTCTGTCCACCTCTGTAGTTCTGAAAGGAGTCGAATTACAAATCTTACTGTTTTCTTTTTTTTTGAATTTAGTGTGTTTGCTCATTCTTGAGGCAAACTCACAAGAGTCTTTACATTTTCTTTCTGTGTAAATCCTGCAGGAGGATTGTTCCTGCTGTTCCCCTCTTGTGTAGGGAAGACCTTGTGAAAGGTAGTCTTGTACCCCTGGTAAGGGAAGACTTGCTTGGGAGCAAGTGGGCTTGTAATACCTCTCAAGGGTGAGAGAAAGCCAAGTTCTCTTGGCAGTCAGTGAAATCTCAAGTGGTTGGCTTGAGGACTGGATGTAGGACTTCCATGTGGGAAGGGCCGAACCAGGATAAAACTCTTTGTGCACTTGTGTGATTGTTTCTGCCAATTTACACTTGAATCACACACCACACTAAAATCTAACAGATTTTCTTAGTGTTGTTTAATTTCAGATAAAATTTTAAAAGCACAAGAAGTCCTATTCACCCCCCCTCTAGGACATCATTAGTGTCATCTCGGTCCAACAAGTGGTATCAAAGCGAGGTCTTCTCAGAAGAATTTAAAGATTTGAGAAGAGATGGTAGCTGAAGCTCACAACTATGAAGGCCAGTCTGTTACAAGGCCACCATTCTTTGATGGTGAGGATTATCAGTATTGGAAGATGCAGATGGAGTGCTTCATCAGAGGCACATATTTTGATGTGTAGCAGGTAATAGAACAAGGTGATTTCCAAATTATTAGTGAATCCACATCTGGTCTTTCCATAGCTGATTAAAAGAATATTTCTTTAAATTATAAGGCTAAAAATTATTTATGCTGTGCCCTTTTCAAAAGAGAATTTAATAGATTATCTACTTGTAGAACTGCAAAAGAAATGTGGGATAAACTACAAGTTACATATGAAGGAACCGATAGAGTTAAACAAACTAGAATAGACATTCTTGTATCTCAATATGAACAATTTAAAATGCTTCCTAATGAAAACATCACTCAGATGTACAATCGGTTTTCAAACATAATAGTAGGTCTAAGCTCTCTAGGAAAAGTTCTTACTAATGAAGAAACAATAAGAAAAATCTTAAGATCTTTAACTAATGTTTGGACCCCTAAGGTCACTGCCATTGAGGAAGCACAAGATTTAACTCCTCCATTGATAAGTTAATTGGATCCTTAATGGCTCACGAAATTAACATGGAAAGATTTTCTGAAAATTCTTCGAAAAAGAAAATGCCAAATGCTTTGAAGGTTGCAGATTCCTCTTCATCTGAAGTCTCCAAAGAGAAATCAGATGACAGTGATGATGAGGCAATGCTGTCGAGGAAATTGCAAAGAATCCTTGCAAAGAAGAAGAAGTTCGGCTCCAAGAGATTTTTCAAAAAAGATAAGAAGAAGGAGCCAACCTGCTATGAATGCAATCAACCAGGACATTACAAATCTGAATGTCCTAAGCTGAAGAAGAAGGATCAAGCAGAAAGATCCGATAAGAAGAAAGACAAAGAAAAGAAGTTCAGAAAATACAAGAAAAAGGCAATGACAGCAGCATGGGATAATGAAGAAGCTACCAGTTCAGACTCCTCAAGCTCAGAATCTGAAGAAGAAGAAAAGACAAATCTAGCCCTCATGGCAGGATTAGATCAGGTAAATTCTGAAACATCGTTTACTTCTTGTTATGAATCTGATTCTGATAGTCTTGAAGATGCTTTCAATGACTTGTATGAAAAATACAAAACAGTAGTCAAACAAATGAAGATAGTTAAGTTAAATTTGCTAAATAAGAAAAAGTTAATACCTTTCTAAAAAATGAAGCAGAAAGGTTAGGACAAAGTCTAAGTGAAACTAAAAGAGCAAATGAACTATTGTGTGAGGACTTAAAAAATAAAAACAGTAAGATCATGGAAATAGAATCAAATTTAAAAGAACTTAAAGATGAAGAAAAATTAAAAGAAGAAAATAACTATCTAAGAGCTACTATAGAGAAAATCTCTAACTGTAAAACATCCTTGTTTGTTAAATTAAAAGGCTGTAGGACAGGTAAGAAAAAATATGGAGTAAGATATACACCTCCTCATAATGAAGAAAATGTTGTGTATCCTGAAAAATATCCAACACCTCAATTTGTAAAAGAAAAAGGAATTAAAAATCTTAAAAAGGTTAATCAGCATGTTTATAAATAAAAATAGAAATTTAATAACATTGCACACATTAAGAATGCTTTTGATTTATGTTGTAGTCACTGCAATCAATTAGGACACACTGTTAGCACATGCACAACTAGACATTTGCGCTGGATTCCTAAGACTAACCATCAAGGACCCAAGAAAATTTGGGTATAAAAAGTTACAACTTAATTTTATTTACAGGGTCGCTGAGAGCATCCAAATGGTATTTAGATAGTGGGTGCTCAAGACATATGATAGGTGATAGGAAGTTGTTCACAAGCTTTAGAGATGAAAGTGGTCAGGTCACTTACGGAGATAATGGTAAAGGAAAAGTCTTAGGATGTGGGACAGTTGGAACTAAAGAAAAGAATTTGATAGAAGATGTCATGTATGTAGAAGGATTGAAGTATAATCTTATTAGCATCAGTCAATTATGTGATAAGGGTCACTTAGTAAAATTTCAGAATGATAAATGTATTATTCAAAAGGATGGAAAAATTGTGTTCGAGGCTCAAAGAGTGAAGATGTACACATTACAGTTGGCAGAATTAAAAGAAATAAATTTATGTCTTGTAACTACCAAGAGTGAAGAACCTGATTTGTGGCATAGAAGATTAGGGCATGCAAGCACTTCAGTGATAAAAAAAATTGATTAAGCATGATTTGGTTGAAGGTCTTCCAAAAATGAAATTGAAGAAATCTGGAATATGTACAGCTTGTGCAAAAGGGAAGCAAACCAAGACTTCATTTCAGTCCAAAACAATTGTCACAACTTCCAAGCCTTTGGAGCTAATTCATATGGATTTGTTTGGACCTATAAGAACAGTCAGTCTTGGAGGAAAGGTATATAGTTATGTAATAGTAGATGATTACTCAAGATATACTTGGGTGTCTTTCTTAGAAGCCAAATCAGAAACTTTTTCAGCTTTTCTGAAGTTCAGCAAAGTGGTACAAAAGAATCAGAAATTTCAGATTGTTAGCATCAGATCTGATCATGGTGGAAAATTCAAGAATGAAGAGTTCATGAAGTTCTGTGAAGAGAATGGAATTGAACATAATTTTTCAGCACCAAGAACACCCTAACAGAATGGAGTAGCAGAAAGAAAGAATAGAACACTGCTAGACATGGCTAGAATTATGTTCACAGAATATAATTTACCAAGATATTTCTAGGCAGAAGCAGTCAACACAGTTTGCTACATCATCAACAGGTGCATGATCAGACCAATTCTAAAGAAGACCCCATATGAGCTTTACAAAGAAAAGAAGCCCAACATCAGTCATCTTCGACCTTTTGGTTGTAAGTATTTCATTTTAAATAATGGTAAGGATAATTTAGGAAAGCTAGATGCTAAAAGTGATGAATGATTTTTGTTAGGATATATTTCAAAACTTAGGGGATATAAAATTTTTAATAGAAGAACTTTAACCATAGAACAAACTGTGCATATATTATTTGACGAGACTAACCCTTCTATTAAAAGAATAGAAGAAGAAGAAGATTGTGTTGAAGATTTGTGCAGGGATTTGGAGAAAACATCTCTTGAAGATGAAGAAAAAGAAGAAGAAAAGGAGATCCTCCACTAGAAGAACTTCAACAGCAAGAAGAATAGCAAGAAGGACTGTCTAGAGAATTGAGGTATCATAGAGATCATCCAAGAGAAAATATTATAGGTGATCCTCAAGATAGGGTAAGAACAAGAGGTATGCATATTTCTTGTGATTTTTCTGCTTTAGTCTCTCAATTGAGGCCTAGACAATCAATGATGCACTCGCTGATGAATCTTGGATCCTTGCTATGCAAGAGGAATCTAATCAGTTCCAACGCAGCCAGGTTTGGACTCTTGTCCCTAGACCTTCTGACCATTCAGTTATTGGGACCAGATAGGTCTTCAGAAATAAAATGGATGAATCAAGAGTAATCACTAAGAACAAGGCCAGACTTATAGCACAAGGGTATTCCCAAGAGGAAGACATTGATTTTGATGAAACTTATGTCCCAGTAGCTAGATTAGAGGCAATCAAAATTTTATTAGCATATACATGCTCACTCAATATCAATTTATTTCAAATAGATGTTAAAAGTGTTTTTTTGAATGACTTCATAAAAGAGGAAGTTTATGTTGAGCAACCACCAGGTTTTGAGGATACTAAATATCCAAATCATGTTTTCCGTTTAAAGAAGGTACTATATGGTCTGAAATAAGCTCCAAGAGCTTGGTATGAAAGATTAAGTGCTTGTCTTATATCACATGATTTTATAAGAGGTAAAGTAGATAGCACACTATTTATTAAGAAATTCTCAGAAGGAATCTTAATTGTGCAAATATATGTTGATGACATTATTTTTGGATCTACTAATGAATCACTTTGTAAATTCTTTGAAAACCTTATGCAAAGTGAGTTTGAAATGAGCATGATGTGTGAGCTTAATTATTTTCTTGGGTTGCAAATTAAGCAGACCAAGGAAGGTACTCACATTTGTCAAACCAAATATATTTCAGATTTACTTTCTAAATATGACTTTGACAAGTGTAAGCCCTTAGGAACACCCACGAGCTCAGGAATTAAGTTAGATAGTGATCCACTTGGCAAGAAAGTAGATCAAAAGGTCTATAGAGGCATGATAGGATCACTACTTTATCTTACTGCTAGTAGACCAGATATAATGTTCAGTGTATGTTTGTGTGCAAGATTTCAAGCTGATCTTAAAGAATCACATGTTCATGCTGTTAAATGAAAATTTAGATATCTTATAAATACAAGTAAATTAGGATTATGATATCCCAGATGTTCAGATTTCAAATTAATTGGATACAGTGATGCTAATTATGCTGGATGCAAAATAGATAGAAAAAGCACCTGTGGTACTTGTCAATTACTTGCAGGTTGCTTGATATCTTGGTCTTCCAGAAAGCAAAATTCAGTGGCATTATCCACAACAGAAGTTGAATACATTGCAGTTGGAAGTTGCTGTACTCAACTGTTGTAGATCAAACACCAATTAGAAGACTATGGTCACATACTTCAAGAAATTTCAATGCTGTGTGACAATACAAGCGCAATTAATTTAACCAAAAATCCTATCCAACACTCAAGGACAAAGCACATTGAGGTTAGACATATTTTACTTGAATTTGTGTCTACAGAAAATCAACTTGCTGATATTTTTATCAAACCCCTTCCTGAAGATAGATTTACATCTATTAGAAGAGAAATATGTATGTGTAATCCTGATTAAATTGCTATGATAAATTCATGATTGAATTGTGTTAAGAACTTGCTATGAAAAATTTCTTGTCTGAATTGTATGTTAAGCTTTCACTGTGAAAATTTCTAAGTCCCAGCTCTGCGACTCATGAAGTCGGAGTGGTGACTGCGACTTCTAAAGTCGGAGTCTACCACGGCTCATGATGAGGGAAGTGGCTCTGCGACTTCTATAAGTCGGATATGGAAATTTGACTGTATACAGTCAGAGTCTGTATAAATGCTCTCATTAAATTAATGCAATAAATGGCAATATTTTTTTAAAAAAAGGAATTTATTATGTAACGGTACTTCTCTTTAATCCCCACCGTTCATCTCCTCATCCTTGGGCAGTTACGACTCTAACTTCTATATTAGAACATCCATTCCCTTTTCCAAAGCACCCTTTCAAACTCTCTCTCCGACTCTCCTGTCGTTTTGCTCCTCTTCGCGCCTACACTGTTCATCCTCTCCAACAACCGTCTTCAGAGCATCTCGAAGACCTTCATTTTTTCTGAAGAAAGGTAGGATCTGTAAACGTTAAACTGTATTTCCTTTACTCCTTTGACAGTCTCCTGAGTCTTCTTCCTTGCTTTCTGTCTAGATGGCATCATCTAGGGCTCCTGAAGGAACTCAGTTCACGCCTGAACAGTTCCAACGCCTCACTCATGCCAAGTTCTCCATCTGTTCGGGAAAGGTTGTAGATTTCTCTCAGTTGCATGGTAGCCTAGTATGGGTAGAAGAAACCTTAGCAGCAATGGGTTGAACTAGACTCTGTCAGATTTCTGAACCCACTTTTGAGAATGCTCTCAAGGCCTTTTTTGTCTCCCTTCAAGTCTCCTCTGAAAGCTCAGTCACAAGATATGTAAAAGGCACAAATGTTACAGTTTCTGAAGAGTTGTTAGTGGAACTGTTAGATTGTCCCAACTCCGGGCACAAGCTTAGTGAAATTGTCCCCATGGGTAAGCAGAAAATGGGCATCATTAGTAGCCTGGGGACAGTAAGTAAGAAGGGTCTGTTAGTTAATGAACTGCCTGCAGAGAAAAGAATCATCTACTTAGTCATCACCAATATTGTAACACCAAGGGCAGGGACCCATTCATCCATAACTGCCAGGGATGGTAGTCTGTTGTTTTGGGCCATCCAAAAGTATAGGGTCAACCTGTCAGCAGTCATTTTGGAAAAGATGATAGCATCAAAAAATGTGTAGGAGTCCCTTCCTTATGGACCTCTGCTTACTGTGATTTTTAAGAGATTTTTGGTTGATTTGAGCAATGAAATTTCTGTTGGAATTAAAGAGAAGATTGTCTTATCTACTTTGAGAAGAAGCCATTACACTCTGGTGAACAGAAGTCAGAATTTGTGGTTGAAGGATTCTGTGCCCCAGTGCACTCATGAAGTTTTCCTTGATGAGGCACAAGATTCCTCATCCCTTCCAGCAGGTAAGCAAGAACAAGAAGCTAGAGAAGAAGATAGAGGAGCAACCTCTATTCAAGCACAACAAGAAGAGCAACAGGAAGAAGAGCATCAAGAACTATTTCATCAAGAGCATGTTCCTGCCTCATCTCCAGGACAAGATGCACCTGAAGAGACCATTAATCAGGTGCTAAGAGATTTAAGAGGAAAGTGAGTAGCACAAGAACAAGTTAACATTCCCAGATCTACTCTTATAGAGCAAGAATTTAAAGAAAGGCAGCACCATTCCTCCCCTTCTCAGTTTGAGACCCGACCAAGATCTCAGGGGGAGAGTAGCAATAGTTTGAATACTATATTGGATTTACTGACAAAGCAATAGGAGAGCTTGTCAGTCTTACATATGCAAGTGGAATTTGTGGATGCCAAGTTTGATGCTATGGCTGATGAGGTCCGGCAAATGAATGACCTTTTACTTCAGTTACTGTGCCAACAGGGCACTAAACAGCCATCTGCACCCTCATCCACCCATCAAGAAGAGCAGCAGCCAGCACAACAATTTGACCAAGAGCAACAGGTAGAGCAAGAGCATCAGCAGCAGCAACAAGAGCAAGAGAAGCAGCAACAACCTGAGCAGCAGTTAGAACAGCAGCAGCAGCAGAAGCAAGAGCAAGAGCCAGAGGAAGATCTGCCCCCAATAGCAATTGTGGAAGTTTAGCAGAAGGATGAGCAGCAGCAGCAATCAGTGCCAGAGCAGTCTTCAGCAGCAGTAGTAGAGGAAGTTGAGCAGCAGCAGCAGTCTCCTAAGAAATCTAGGCCTAAAAGACCTCTAGAGTCTTAGGATTCAAATGTTGATGTCAGGTCCAAGGTCAAGACCTTTAAGAGGAAGGTGAAGAGAAGACTCCATAAAAATGGTCATCCTATGCCCTCCTCTCCTCCACCTGAACCAACTGATCCTGCTCCTACCACTACCACTGATCCTGCTCCCTCTCAATCAGAACAACCCCCTACATCCTCATCTCATCCTATTGCACTCATTGCTCCTACTCCTTCCACTGATGAACAACCTCCACCTTCTACCTCATATGATCCTCCTCCTTCTACATTTATTCCAGAAGATAGCCAATTGCCTTTGACAATGTGAACTTCAAAATTTATCCTTTGAAGTACCAATTTGAACAATCCAGGGCAACTATATCCACTCTCCACACCCAACCTCCTCATTTCTTTTCTTGTCTTCCTACTGCCTCCACATCTGTAGCAGGCAAATCCACTCTCTCCTTATCAGAAATAATTCCCAGCATACAACTTTCATCAAAAAGTGGGCACTTGTTGAAAGACAATTATGCCAAACTTCTTCCTCTATTTTGGTATGCATTCATCTACCACTCAGAACACCATATGAACCTATTCAGGGAATTCCTGTCCATCATGACATTCCTTGAGGTTCATGAAATACCAGGTTTCACCTTTGAAGACTGGCTTCCTACCCTCATCCATTCCACCCAAGTAGTTCTGTCTGATCTCCAGCTTATTTCTAAAAAATGCCACAGTCTCTCTCTAAAGAAGTTTCTTGAACTTTACCCTGGCGAAGCCACCAGTTACCAGCAGGTCCAAACCAGGAACCAGTTTATGGATGTTCATCTCCACCTAAATCTTAGGTTCTATGACATGTTTGGAACCCTTATTAGAGACTCTCAGGACAAGTACACCAAGATGAAGCAATTCAATTTTGCCAGATTCAAATTAGGACTGCCTGATGTCAGTAAAGGTCAATGGGAACACATCTTTAGAGGTCAGAGACAGATTTCCCCCTCCATGACAGTTGGCTTATCTTCTGGTTTGTATCCGTCCTTATTTGGAGCCATCTCTGCTAGAAAAGACTTTGCTCAACTAGTTTTTAACAGGCACATCCGGATAGCCACCAGGTTTAAGATCAAGTACAAATTGAAACTGTCCTTCCATAGATTTATCCTTACGCAAGCTCCTCAGCTTTCCCAGCTAGATTTCCAGCTTTGTCTTGCTGAGTCAGAGAGGTTTACAGAAGATCAATGGGCAACAGCTTATCCTGAGGGTCATGCAGATTGTGAGAAACTGAAAATTTCTGTCAATGAGTATCTCTGCAAAGGATATCAAGATCTGTGGAAATCCATTGCTCATAAATGGCAGCAGAGATATTTGGTTTACTATTAGGCTAAGGAAGCAACAATCTCTCAAGGCTTGCACTGGAACATTACAATTCATGACTTTCTTCATCTAGCAGCCCATAGGAAGTTTGTTCCTCTCAGAGTTCTTTTGCGCAGGAGTCTCTATCATAAAAAACTCATTTGGTTCCACAAATGACATGTAAAATCTTATAGGAAACTCCCTGCTATTGGCCCCAACTATAAGATTGATCCCAGTCTTTTTGAGAACTTCTTCCCTGACAATGAGCAGAAATTGTGGGATTTTCCTCAACCTTTCTTAAACCAAGTGCCTCGTTCTCTGTATTTGCCTAGTTTTTTGGCAAAATCTTAAAACAATTTCTGTATTATGTTATTTCAACTTCAATGCACTTTCTATTTCTTACTTCTGACTGC
This sequence comes from Colocasia esculenta, assembly GCA_014218235.1. Classification (NCBI taxonomy): domain Eukaryota; kingdom Viridiplantae; phylum Streptophyta; class Magnoliopsida; order Alismatales; family Araceae; genus Colocasia; species Colocasia esculenta. Next base: position 122,261,519 of record CM024754.1, read on the forward strand.
ACTTATCTCTCTTTACTTACCTTTTCTGTTAATGCCACAAAGGGGGAGAAAGAAGTGAGAAATAAATAAGCAAGAATCAAATAATCATATGTTTAAATATTCTATTCTAAATTTGTATTTCACTGCTCATTTAAAAGGTTTTTGTCATTAACAAAAAGGGGGAGAATTATTGAGCAACTACTCCTAAGAAACTAATTTAAGCTTTTAAATTATTGTAATATTATTTTTGCTATGACAAAACATTTTAAATGACTCTTTACAAATTAAATACACTAATACATATGTCACAGAAAATATTTTGAACAAACTGCACCTCAAAAATTTTCTAAGTCCAAACTTCTACACTGTATCCGACTGTCAACTCCGACTTCATACAGTTGAATACTTCAGAAATCTAACTTCTTTGTATCCGACTTCTAAAGTCGAATTCTCTGTCTTGTTTCTGTCTAACTCCATAGAAGTCGAATTATGACTTACTAATACATTTCTATCCAACTTTCTAAGTCGAATGATATAATCTCAATGCAACTTCTGATGAAGTCGAATCAGTCTAGTCTCATGTTTCTGTCTCCGACTCCTAGATTCGAAGTACACTCTCTTTTGAATCCGACTTCACTGACAAGTCCTGTACTTGTAGTTTTTCTGTGCAGATAATATTTTATCAACTTATGAAATGTTGATTGCATATCATCTTATCTTCTTAATATGATTTCTGTCAGAACTGACATTGACCGAATATTTTCTCAGTTTATCATATTAACATTATTTAATATATTCTGACATGATAAGACATATTATACTCAAAATATTCTTCTAAAATTATCTATGAATATATTTGATACATCATACATCTGTTCAAATTGATCTCTTGCTTCATGACAGTAGTCCTGATTTTCTTCATTTCAGAAGATATGTTGCATTTATTATTCTCAGACGCATGGCATTTGACAGAGGCTCACCTACCACTGTCAGAACATGTCCATACCTTCTGTTGCAAACTGTCTGTCTATCCTTTATTGGTCTGAAAAGCTATCTGTCCGAGGTTTCTATACTTTTTATTTTTCTATGACTTACCTACCTCAGAAAGTATGGAGGTACCCTGTCTTTTTGTCATGTCTTTGCTGCATGATATTTATTAGACATGTTTTCAGCATGGGCTTTCTCAGAGTAATTAATTAGAAGTTGACCCCTTAGCTGTGAAGCTGCAAGCCTCGTCTAAAGACATTGGAAAGAGACAAAGACAAGAGGACTTATGGACAACAACCTCAACCAGCATCCAAAGGATTAAAGGTCTCTCCTCAAACGGCCAGATTCCCAACGACCATTTTTTTCAAACGGCTACATTCTTCTGTAGAATATAAAGAAGCCAAAGTTTGAAAGGAGAGCATATACACATAAGGGATCTGAACACTTAGAATTTTCAGAGACCAGCTAGCAACTCCTTCAACTCTCAACTGTCTTCTGCTAGCAAAAAGAGATCTCCACAAGTCTTCTTCCAAGCTACAAGATTGAGAGCTCTACATTCTGAAATTCTCCAAGCTCTCTCCTTCCTCATAGAAGTTTTGTTTCGGGTGGCATTTGTAATTGATATCTTTCTGTCCACCTCTGTAGTTCTGAAAGGAGTTGAATTACAAATCTTACTGTTTTCTCCTTTTTGAATTTAGTGTGTTTGCTCATTCTTGAGGCAAACTCACAAGAGTCTTTACATTTTCTTTCTATGTAAATCCTGTAGGAGGATTGTTCCTGCTGTTCCCCTCTTGTGTAGGGAAGACCTTGTGAAAGGTAGTCTTGTACCCCTGGTAAGGGAAGACTTGTTTGGGAGCAAGTGGGCTTGTAATACCTCTCAAGGGTGAGAGAAGGCCAAGTTCTCTTGGCAGTTAGTGAAATCTCAAGTGGTTGGCTTGAGGACTGGACGTAGGACTTCCATGTGGGAATGACCGAACCAGGATAAAACTCTTTGTGCACTTGTGTGATTGTTTCCGCCAATTTACACTTGAATCACACACCACACTAAAATCTAACAGATTTGTTTAGTGCTGTTTAATTTCAGATAAAATTTTAAAAGCACAAGAAGTTCTATTCACCCCCCCTCTAGGACATCATTAGTGCCATCTCGGTCCTACAGGCAGAGTGGGGGAGTGAAAGCACTGTTATCTTCAAGATGGAGTCCCGCTCGGAGGAGGTGCTGTTACATTTTGTGTGGGGTAGGGTGAAGAGTTGGCAGCCACTTTGTCTAATGTAAATTTGTCTATATCTTCTTTTTTGGTTCCTTGGGCGATTTGATTTTTTACACCTTGGTGTGCTTTTGATGTATAGGTGCTGTAGGAGTGGTCTCTTTTTGGATTTGACCCACCTATACTTGTACATTCTCTTTCTTAATATATACATGTGGTACTATCCACCTTCAAAAAAGAAAAGATGAATTTGTTTGGTCACCTTCTAAAAGAAGATGGAGTTGTCTGATAAGACTTGTTGCTCATTTAGAGGCTCAAAAATCATTACATATGACTCTCTTACCTAAGGCTTTAATGATGAAGGGCAAGGAATGGTGGCAGATCTTAACATCATTTCCAAAGGCCTAATGGGGCATTACAGAGACATATCAGAGAAGTCAGGAATAACAGGCAGAGATAATGATTATCTTGTATATCTTAGGAGAAAATTTAGATCCTATGATTTTAACCATTCAGTATGGTAAAATTAACACAAAGAAAAAGGAATTATGCAAAAGTAAATTATATGTATAAAAAATGTTTTCTTAGATCTCAATGCTGCCTCCGCATGTTCGTAAGTTCTTCCTCTGTTGTCATCCTCATATCCCCTTTTGTTGGATGCTCATTTCTTCTTCTTCTTGTTCTCATCCTCTCTGCCATTATCCTACTCCCCCATCCTCGATCTCCATCTTGTTCTTTTCCCGGTAGAGTTGAACTTGGGATCCCTGGAGAGACAAATACCTTGGGGGGATCTTCAATCACAAGAGATGACATACTGCGATATTTTGAGGTGCACATATGCTTGAAAATTCATTGTCTGAAGATTACAGCATTTTGAAATTAAAATGTTTGTTAGATGTAGCTGGTGCAATGTCGGGTTCCTGTTGGAGTTTTACCTTTGTTGCACAGAACGGGCATCATGAAGGGATAGCACATGTTTGTGATTTACTTGGTTAACTTTTACATGCGATTTTATGGACTATAAAGCAATCATATGAGTGTTGGTGCTTGTACTTCATTCATCAATGATAATGATGAAGGTAAACCCAATCTTGAAATTATCCATCCTTTGCCCCTAATTTCCTGACTCCCAATTGAGCAGCTGAGATTGTCTAATGGAAGCAGTTCCATTGGCATAAGCATCAGCACTAGATAAGATTGATGAACTTAGAATCTTGGATTGGGAAGGCATGGTTTTTGTGATGGAGACCTCAATTGATATGGAATAAGGTTTGAGAGGGTCACAGAGTGTCATCTCAATGAGGAACCATGTCGGGAGTTGTCAAATTGTAGTGACTTCAACTTTGCCTTCAGCAGCTGCAGGATATATTGTCTTCATTCGATAACATGTGCAACCTCCACCACATGTCTGAAACTATAATTCTTGTTGACTTGGCTATCATCTACACAGTTCCTTGGGGGGTTTCAAACATGGAAGGCAGAATCGCCTGGATCGACCAGGAATCGATCGATCCTGAATCGGATCGACGCCCAAGGATTCGATTCCGGGCGGAAGTCCCCCCAAATCCCTGTTTTGAGGGTAGATCGACCCAACTCGCCTGGATCCGAGTTGGATCGCGTGAGTCGCACATGGATCGATCGATCCATGAGCAATTATGTCGATCCGTCGGGTTTAAGTTCAAATTTGGACTTTGCCCGCCGGATCGACCCATTATCGGGCTTAATCGGTCGATCCTTGTTCGATCCGACCCGATAAGGGTCGATCCGGCGCGATTCATGGGGATCCCAGGCGGATCCCCCTTAAAACAGGCGATCCACCCGAGCCCCCCCTCTTTTGCCTATTTTTTCTCATCCAGGGAAGCACGCAAGGGTTCTCCCCCTTCCACCCAGCTCCGCCGCCCCCACTGCCAGCGCCGCCGGCCTGCTCCGCCGCCGCCGCCGGCCTCCTCCTCCTCTTCTTCTTCTTCTTCTTCTTCCTCTTGTTCTTCTTCTTCTTCTTCCCCTTTGTTCTCTTTGAAATTTGAAAGAGATTAGAGAGGAGCACATCCAAAGGCAAAGCCTAAGGGAGATCCTCTTGAGTAGATCTCAAGAGATCTTATTCAAGCAAGGGAGAAGTTTTTCTTCGGTATTTTTTTTAATTTCGTAATTTAGTTAAAATTTTGAAAAAAATGAAAAAACATGCATACATGTTTGATCTTATCATATCTTCTTCTTCTTCCCTAGAGTTTGTCAATTAGTAAATTCACCCTAATTAGGGTTTGAAAATTGGGGCTTTTATTCTATTAGCACAATTGGAGATCAATTAGTGTTCCAATCACTTAATTGACTTAATTATGCCTTTGTAGGATCATGTTAGTGATTAATTTTGGGAAATTAGTTCTAAATTCGTTATTATTAGATGTAATTATGTTTATAATTTTATACTTACACATGAATGTGTTTGTATTGTTATAGGATTAGCAATTATGGCTGATCAGGGCCACGAGGAAGTGCAGTCACCAGGCCCACAAGTAGAGATTGGATGGAAACATAGTGTTCTTATTGTTGTTGCCTCTAAGAGAGTGCGGTGTAACCACTGTGGGAAGGAAATGAATAGAGGCGTATACCGCCTAAAACAACATATTGCAGGTATTGGAACAAATATAGTAAAATGCAAGCAATGTCCACGAGAATTGGTGAATGAGATGAAAGAGTACATGGCTGGAAGACAACAACAAAGAGGCATACGTATTCAACAACAAGAAGAATTGCATGAAGAGCTTTCTGGGAAGGGAAAAAGTAAGGGTGTAATGAAAGGAAGACAAGTTGCTGTTGATGTTGATGAGTCAGACGATACAGATTATGAGGATCTCTCACCTAATGAGAGAGAATGGCGAGAAGGACTGCGGCAGAGTCGACGTGCTGCCATGTTGGAAAGTGAGATGCGGAGGTACCATAGTACAAGAGAAGGATCATCATCAGGGGCTAGTGTAACAAGGCCACCAGCACCACCCGTAGTCAAGAGAGGTGGTTCAATGAGAGGTACGGGACCAACTGGTGTCATTGACACATTTATGCATAGAAAACCTTCATCAAAACAACCTAGCATAAAACATGCATTGAAAAGGGTAAAAGCCACAGCTGCTTCCGCCAAACATGCAGTAAAAAATATTGTAAAATGGTTTTTGCATGCAGGGGTCCCAGCCCATACAGCATCTAGTCCATACTTCCAGACAATGATAGATTCTATTGGTGAGGCAGGTCCAGGTTTGAAAGCTCCAACACCAAAGGAGATTTATGGCAAACTTCTTGAAGAGGAATTGGCTGAGATAATGAGTGGGTAGCATCCTTCAAAGCTATATGGATGGCAAGGGGTTGTACTCTTATGTGTGATGGATGGACAGGAACAACAAGAAGGTCTATGATTAACTTTCTTGTATATTGCAGTGAGGGTACAATCTTTATGAAATCTGTAGATGTAAGTGGTCAAATAAAGAATGCAGATTACTTATTTAGGCTCATGGATGAGATGGTTGAAGAAATTGGCGAGGAAAATGTAGTCCAAGTTGTCACTGATAATGAAGCTAGTTACAAGGTAGTTGGAAGAAAGTTGATGGTGTGCCGTACACTCCTTAGACTTGATGATGGAGGACATTGGCAAAGATAAACATGTGCATGACTTGGTGTCCAAGGCGCAAATAATTACTAGTTTTATTTATGGACACAACAAAATCCTGTATATGATGAGAGAGTGCACAGATGGACATGACATAATTCGTCCTGGCCCAACTAGATTTGCCTCCCAATTTATTGCATTGGAGAGTTTGCATAAGTTTAGACATGAGTTGGACACTCTTATACACAGTTCTGAGTACTTGGCACATGTGGCTACATTGAGAGAGGAATCCAAAGATGTCTCATATGAGATTTCTTGCTTGGTCAGTGACCATCGTTTTTGGGATATAATCTTATATTATTTGAAGCTAATAGAGCCTCTTGTACAAGTCTTGAGAATGGTTGATGGAGAGGACAAGAATGATATGGGTTACTTATATGAGGCTATGGATAAAGCCAAGGAAAGGTTGAGGGAGAAGCATCCCATGGCATTTCAAAAATGGTGGAGAATTATTGATGCAAGATAGGAGTCCACCCTCCACCATGATTTACATGCAACAGGTAAATGTATTATTGTGCATATTTCTTATTGTGCATATTGAATTTCTAACTTATTGGACTTGTTTTGTACATATAGGGTATTTCTTTAACCCCAGACATCAATATAGTGATTCCCCTCACAACGATGGTGAGGTGTTCCAGGGGACAATCAATGTCATCTCAAGATTATCTAGGAGCACTGACGATAGAATAGATGCTATGATGGAGGTACAACCAACTTAAATGGACAGATTTAATATACTTTACAAATTACACTTTACAAATTATTTTACAAATTACACTTACCAACTGTTGTATACTTTAGATGGACATATTTAAACTAAAGTTGGACATTTACAGAGATTATGATCTTAGAGAAACAGTGAACAGAATGAGTCCTGGTGAGAACCTTGAGGCTTAAGCTCATTTTTACTTTATGACAAAGTGACAATTCACAACCATTATGTGCTAATTCATTGTATTTTTTTTTTATGTAGGTGAGTGGTGGGTTATGTTAGACTACAAGACTGGTCAAAGAAATCCACTTGCAAGAATTGCTATTAGAGTACTCAGTCAGACCACTTCATCTAGCCAGTGTGAGAGAAATTGGAGCACTTTCTCACTTATTCACACAAAAGTGAGGAACATGTTCAGTGTAACTAGGCTAGAGAAATTGGTCTATTGCCACTACAATATGCGATTGAAAGTCAAATGCATTAGAGAAAGACAAAAGAGGAGCAAGGCAAGGCTAATGACTTTTGCAGGTAGCCATTGGGAGCAACGTTTTGCAGAGAGGGAAGCATTATCACCTCCCATTGATGTTGATGAGTTGCTTGATGAGGAACACCCACTAAATGCATGGGTGGAAACAAGACAAAAAAGGGATGTTCCAGAATTTGACCCTCACGATTGCTCATGGGCGGATGGAGAATTGGATGGAGTAGAGGCTCGAGATCCAGAGTTTAGGGTAAGTGAGGACCCACCTCTATTCCCTCAGCCACGACACTCAGCTATTTTGCCAGAGACATCTAGAGTGCCTCCCACTCAGCCTGCATTAAGAAGAGCTGCAACACAAAAAGAGAGGAGTTCAAAAGCCATAGAGCTAGAAAAAAGAACATATACTAGGCAAAAAAAAAGGAAAGTGCAGCAACCAATTTGTAGTGATGACACAACACAAGATCCAAATGATGATGATGATGGGGCTGCCATGGGGCCACATGAGCTGGCCAGGGAGATGCAGGATATACTGGGCCAGGATTTTCACTAGGTCTAGGGCTTACTACAAGTTATGTACCAGAAACAGAACATCAGGGAGGCGGAGGAGAAGGACAAGGGCATGAACAAGGGGGATATGAAGGACAACAACCAAGGTTTGCCATATCGGATCTCGGCTTCGTCTCAGGATGGTCAAAGAGAAGAGATCTCGGAGAGATCTCGGGAGATCAAGATAACATAAAAGCGTGGATCACAAAGGTTCACATAGATAATTCCTTAAGGAACATAGATAATTGCATACATTCTCAAGCCTCAACCATGGATGACATAGGTTCATATATATCATACAACAAGAGTGTGGGAATTGGGATTCAGGATGTGCATTTTCATTTTTCTCTCCTTAGGATTCTAGTTTCTTTTCAATAAAGTGAAAAATCTCATGAGATTAGGTGATGATAGCTTAAGTTTGACCAAATCCTGAGAGGTCTCGAGCAGACTAAGTGCTGTCAGTAGGAGAGTGGCTCCCTTGGAGAAGTCATATGCACGTTTGACTTTTTTACCGGACTTTAGATTTTTAGTATTCTATTAGTTTATTTGAATTATGAATTTTTAGATATGTCAAATTATGAAAGATTAGAAAGTCGCTATTTTGATGGAACCACCGAAATCACGATTTTCTTCTTGGATGAGAGAGTTGACTTTTTATTTGTAAGAGATATGATTTTTTTGATATTTTTATTAGATTTAAATGGGGGGTACTTTTTTATTTACATGTAATATCTTAAGTAAATGAAACTACAAATACAACATTTACTTAAATTATATTTAGATAAATAAGGGGATCCTGACAACCCTGCCTGAAGAGGCATCTCGGCCTTCTCGTTTCTCGGGAAGGGGCCGAGACCGATATTCTCGCGAGATCTCGCGAGATTGCATACCATGACAACAACATCATGCAGCCTATGAGTGGCCATCTTGGGAGCCAAACTATAGTTCAGGGTCTACTCATATATCTGCATTTCAGCCTCCCATTTTACCGTACTCAGATATTAGTAGCTCACCTCTTGGAGTACAAGGAGGATAGGGACCTTGGCCTTTACAAGAACAAGAGCATAGTGAAGCAACAAGTGCATACAAAACGCTTGGCATATGGTGTCCAGCTCCATCACAATCTGGAGAAAGCTCAAGTCAACAATTTACACCAGAGGGATTCAAATGGGTATGCATGATTTAGCAAATTCTCTCTTTGGTTATAGCTATCAAAACCAAATGATGGTGACTCATCTAGGTCTGGAAGTGGATGGAAAGATTATTAGTCTTCTATCAAATGTAAGTTACATTTAACATTTTTTGTTTTTTGTGTTATTCTAGTAGTATTGATTCACAATGTCTTAAATTTCATGTTTCATGTAGTATGAATGCATGTATAATTGATTTTTGATGCAAATATTAGTTCTTTCAATTTATCAGATTTTTTCTCAATTTTTCTGTTTTTTTCCTGAATTTTCCTGAATTTTTTCCAAAAAAAAACCATTTTATAGACTGGCCGATCCAGGATCGGTCAGACTTCCCTTGGATCCGTCGGATCCTGCGATCTGATCCGATCCAGGATCGGATCGAGCCTGGTCGATCCCGATCCCGATTCCGATCCTGCCTTCCATGGTTTCAAAAGCCTCTTCAGAATCTTTGCGAAATTTCTTGCAGTATCATGAGTTGAATGCCTCATTGCTGGAATAAAGTACTTTTTATCACTCTGTATTGTGCAATGTATTATCTACTCTGCAGCTCTGTCATTGATGATATGTATACTAGATGTTCATTCTGCAGATGGACATTGTCTTTCCTCAAACATTGAATGATAAGGCATTAAACTCAACTCGTTTATGCCTGCTGTCTTTATATGATGATATACTTATTTTCTCACCCCAAATGTTCTTTTCTAGGCTTCTAATGTATCCCCATGATAATCGTTGAGATGTTGTTTCTTTCTTTTCGGGAAAACACATGTTACCACTCCATATGCTAAACCTTTAATAAGATAGTATATTAATTTTTTCATAGGGTACTAATGATGGTTATCGTTGTTTAACTTTGTTAGTAAGATATCATTGCCTTCTGAAATTACATTTTCTCACTCGCTGCATGAGTTTATTGCACAACAATGTATTACCTTCATATCCACTAGTGGCCATACGGAGCTTTCAACAGTTTATTTGTTCAAAGCAAACTTGGCCAGGTGCTAGGCACCACCTTGTAGAGGGTGGTTGTCAGAACTGACTCTAAATTGAGATAACAAGTTCTACGATCATTATCATTTTATAACTAGATATGAATTAGATACTGCCTTGATTGCATGAAAAATCGTGCTTTATGTCACATTGTTCTATGCTTACATCTAATTTGTATACATTCGTTTATGTTTATTTTCTAAGCATTATCTGGGTATAAGATAGATCTAGCCTCATGTTCTATTTCTATTTTATTTGACATTCCAATCCCCTGAACACCTGTAACCAGGCCAGCTTGGATACAACCACTGGAACTGCATTCTCTCCTATTTTAGCCTGAACACTCTTGACCTGTGAGAGGGTCAACCCAAGCAAAAGCACCATATGATATGAAGAAGTTGGGAAGAGGGTGCTGGTCTTGTACAAAATATTAGTGAATATGATGAACAAGTCAAAGCTATTAAATTTTTTCAAGAATGTTTCAGTTCTCCCTAAATTATTTATGCAAATAGATAACAAGACAAGTTTGTTATTAGTTAGATGTATACGAATGTTCAATTCTTCTGGTATTCTGTTCTTGATTTTGAACAAGTACAGGATTCAATATATTTTCTTTTCTATGTTATGGTTTGAACCATGGTTCTTTAAATTAATTGCTTCAATTTATCTTATCTTCTTTGTCAACTTTCTTGCAGGTTTTTTATCACCAGTACTGTTCTTGATCTGACAATTGTGGGACTTGATACTCACGAACCTGACTCAAGTTCTCAGGCTCAGCAGCCACATTACTTGAAGACATGTTGCAGTCCAAGTTTGGAACTGGGTAACATAGTTTATCTCCTGGGATACACTGACCAGAAGGAGCTAATTGTTGGAGAAGGAAAGGTGGTAATTGCCACTGACAACTTGATAAAACTCTCAACTGATGCAGTGACATGGAGCCCTGGTTCTGCTGGTTTTGATGTTCATGGTAACCTTGCATTCATGGTCTGTGATCCAATGAAGCTTGCCTCTTCTCCAACTATGAGATCTTCATCTGCTTCCTCATCTTCGTCACATTCAGGGAAGAAGGATCTTCCAATGCAATTTGGAATTCCCATTCCCATAATCTGTGATTGGTTATATCAACACTGGGAAGGAAATCTGGACGAACTAAGCAAACCCAAATTACCACTCATCCGGCTAATGTCAACAGGACAGAAGAGTGACCATTCTTGTGCTTCATTTACCATGCGGCGGGTCTTCAAGTCTAATGAAGCAGAAAATGAGGACATGCCATCATCATCACATATAATCTTGAGACCTAGGCAACAACTTGGATCTATTTGCTCCCCAAATGCAAATGCAGGCAAAGAACAAAATCCATTCATTGATTTGCAGTCTACACGTGAGCAGGGAATTCCCACTCCAGAAATATATGAGACCCGTAAAATGGTCTCTGGGCCACTTCGGAAGGAGCATTCCCCAGTTCAGCTCCTAGACATCAATTTCCCTCCAAGAGCTCCTAGAACAGTTGCATTGCCATTATCCATCATGCAGTTGCCAACCGAACCAAATAAGAATGATATTGACGGGCCTAGGCCAGCAAAACCATCAAGAGAAGTTGAGGCATTGCTGGAAATGAGACCAACTGATCCTGAAGAATATGCAGAGGGAACTCCACCTTGTCCTGCTCCAGCAGATTGCCACAGTGAGGTTGAATCCAGCTCATCTCCATTGGAGGTTTCTGCACTGCCCAATGAAGGTGATGGATTCAGCAGTGAAGGGGAGACGATGTACTCGGCTGAGACTATGGAGAGCAGAAACTACCCGAGTCCCAAACAACATAGACCTCAGCGGGTTGGTCGCAGCCAGAGTTGCATGAGCTATAACAGATGGGGTGCTACTTCAAGAAGCTCAGCAGCTGGCAAATCGATGTTGCAGCAACAACACAGCTTGACTCCTGTCAGGAAAACTCACTCGCAAACTGCCGCTACATCTCAGAAAAGCCACGACTATCACACACCCACTGTTTCCTCAATCATGAAGAAGAAGAACGGCTCTGAGCCAAGAAGCAGACCAAGACTAAGTGTAGTTCAGGTATCTCCGAGATGGATGTTTTAGGGCAAACCGAGTTCCACTGTGATGACGATGATATCAAACCACCGGTCCTCTCTTTTCTTATGTCATGTGCCCGGTGTTTCTCTGTTGCTTCAGTGCACTGCCACACCTGTATTTTTTGTGATCCAAGGTCTAAAAGGTATAAATAAACAAATTCAACCAGAAAATGTAGATCTTAGAGAGTTGGTAGTGTGAATTACGTGTTCCATTTTTTTTTTAGCAGTGTAGTAAACAAATTCAACCAGAAAATGTAGATCTTAGAGTGTTGGGCGTGTGAATTACGTGTTCCATTTTTTTTAGAAGTGTAGTCATTAATAACATTGTGATTAGCACTGTGCTTTAGCCTTTTGCATTGAAAGTGTGATGAAAACAGACATAAATCGTCTAGGTTAAATGGCAATAAATCAAGATGTTGATAGAAGCAATACTCCAGCGTATGTAGATGTATGCTGCAGCTAGGCATGTTTAGAGGTATATAACTGCATGCAAACGTGGAACACACTCGAACTATGCTAGTGACTTTCCGGTCATCACGGTCGGCACAAATAATTTTTATTTATTTATTTTTATTTTTTTAAGGATGGTCGACCAACTTAAAGGTGACCCGGACAGATAAGGGACGATATGTCTGGTATGGTATCGTATTAAATAACATCCGGGCCGGTTTAATATAGCAGGTCGACCAACTTTGGTAACACATTAGAAAGCTCTTCCTAGGCCCTTGAATGCAATCCATATTCACAATTATGACAAGATGATTACGGTCTCAAAAAAGCACCAATTGATCTATGGCTATCGTTCCCTGATGCTCGTATTGTTGGCATGTCATAAACCCATTGCATGATAAGAGTCTGTTTAGTTCGTAGAAAGATTTAATGCACTTACAACAAGTCTTACGAGAAAGATTTACTTCGAGAAAGATTGATTGCACTTGTTGCAAATGCCGCAGTCGTAATAAATCTTAAATAGCAGCCAGCATCGCTCTAAGATGGTGCCACGTGGGCTGCCATGCAGATTTTCGGACAGGGGGGAGCAGCAATTGGTGGCGCTCGGTGACTGATGGTGGTGGGCTAGTCACCTGCTATGGCGATTGGCGGTTAGCAATGCTACTAGTGGCGGCGGCCAACGATATAATTTAAGTCATTATTTTGGAGTCTAAAATTTGTATTTTGAAGTCTAAGTTACTATTAAAAATTCACTCAAAAATTTTGTATTCTAATGATAAATTTTTTGAGCCTAAGGTTATATTTTAGAGCCTAAAGTTTGTATTTTGGAACTCATGTTTATATTTTGGAGTCTAGTCATTGGTTCTCAGTCACTAGCCGCCATCGTGGCAACTTGTCGATCGCCATTGGTCGCCAGCTGTCGTCACCTCCCACTACTCCCCCTTGCTTGGCAGTTTGCATGGCACCCAACTTGGTACCACATGAGTTGCCATGTCATTGCCGAAGTGCAGCAAGTACACTTGGGCAAGTACATTAAGGTTTTCTCAAGTCTTATATAGCAACCCACATAGCGCCATGTTGGTGTCGTACGAATTGGCTGATAGTAGCAAGCAATAGTGGGCGACAATGACGACATCCGAAGTCATCATTTTAGAGCCCAAAAATAACTATTTATGAGTCAAAGCACTATTTTAGAGCCTAAAATCACTCTTTATGAACACAAGTTACTATTAAAAATCCATTTAATACAGTCGTTTACTTTTCGCCACTGTTTGTCACCGCCTGTTGCTACCTTCTACCTATTAATTCACATGTTATCTAACTTGACACCACATACTGTCATATCACTATCCAAGTGTAATAAATTTTTTTGATCCCTCTATTTTCATAGTTGAGTAATAAATCTTAATGGCAGCCTATGTGGCTCCAAGATGGTGCCACATGGGCTGCCATGCGGATTTTCGGATAGGGGAAGCAGCAATTTGTGGCGCCCCGTGATTGATGGCAGCGACCAGCCACCTATCACAGCGATTGGCGGTCAGTAACGCTACCAGTAGCAGCGGCCGACGGTAGGATCCAAAATCATTATTTTGGAGTCTAAGTTAATATTAAAAATCCACTCAATATTTTTGTACCGTAAGGGTATTTTTAAGCCTAAGGTTATATTTTAAAGCCTAAAATTTATAATTTGGAGTCTAGTCATTGGTTCTCAATCAATAGCCGCCGTTGTCGTCACTTGTCGATCGCCATTGACCGCCAGTTGTCGTCGCCTCCCACTACTCTCCCTTGCTTGGCAGCCCACGTTGCACCCAACTTGGCGCCACGTGAGTTGCCATGTCATTGCCGAAGTGTAGCAAGTACACTTGGGCAAGTACATTAAGCTTTCCTCAAGTCTTATATAGCAACCCCATAGTGCCATGTTGGTGCCATGTGGGTTGGTTGATAGTAGGAGGCAATAGCAGACAATAACGACGACTTTCGAAGTCATCATTTTGAAGCCCAAAAATCACTAATTATGAGTCAAAGTATTATTTTGGAGCCTAAAATCACTCTTTATAACCACAAGTTACTATTAAAAATCTATTTAATACAGTCGTTTGCTACTCGCTGTTGTTTGTCACCGTCACTACCTACTGCTACCTCCTACCTATTAGTTCACAGAGTGTCTAACTTGACACCACACACTATCATATCACTATCGAAGTGTAGTAATTTTTTTCCTTTAATTCCATATGATTGTCATCCCACGAATAGGATCCCTCTATTTTCATAGTTGAGTTCATTATCTTTACATCACCGCCATCATGTGGCAGATCGAATGAGTCCCTTTTCCCCCTTCTTCTTTTCCCTTTTCCTTTGTTATCTTTGTTGATTAGTCAGACCATCCCCGCCTCTGCCGAGATCCGCCACCTCCTAGATCGACTTCTTCGTCACCTTTCACTGCCTCTGCCGAACTCCGCCACCTCCTAGATCAGCTTCTTCATCGCCTTCCTTCGCTTCCCTTAGCTATCGCCCCTGCCATGCCATTGCATCCGCTCTCCTTTCCACTGCACCCCTCCACCTTTGTTTCTTTCTCCCTTCTCTCATGTATTGCTTTATCGCCCATAGACACATCCCTTCCATCGTGGCCACCCCTCGGGTCTTCGATTGCCCTAACCACCCTATGCCCGAATCCTCCACCACAGCTCCCGATTTGTTGCAATCCAACATGTAGCAATCCGATAATTTTAAATAAATAAATAAATAGAAATATTAAAGTAAAATAATTTAATTAAAATATAATAAACAAAAAGAAGTAACGGGCTTTGTTAAAATAGCTAACATAAAAGTTATTGGGCCAAAATAGGAGTTTTGGAATATGGAATAAGAAAAATACCCCAAAATTCGTAGCCATAATTGTGCAGGAAATAGGAAAAGACAATTAGGGCTAAAACAAAGGCAATTAGCCATGTATAGCAACCAAATTCGTATCCAGCCATGTTAAGAGCTTTCCTAATGGCATTGCTACTCCAATTGGAAGAAGAATTCCCCAAAACATGGAAGGAGCCAAGCCAAAACCGCAACCCACCCTTCCTAGTCTCATTGGACTTGAAATTACGCCTAATCATATAAATAATCATCATAAGACTAGTTGGGAAGGTCACCATCATGTTGGGGTCGTGAAGAGGTGAGCTAGGGCACTAGGAGGGGAGGAGAGCGGCCAAGAACATAGCATCTTCTCCAGCCTTTCACTGCATCGACCTGTGCTTAGACCTTTGTTAGACCCATTCAAAGGTAGGTGTTCTCGAGCTAAAGATGAACAAATCTCATACCATTTTAAAGATCATCATGTCTAGTTTCTGATGCACTTGATTTGCCTAAATTTCATCAAGTATGCTTCGAGTTATAAGCATTTTCCAAACATCATGTAAGTCTAGGGATTTTTGTGTTCATATCATTTTGCACGCATATCAAGACCAAATTGATTCAATCCAAAAGTATGGTTCTCTTCTATTCATCGTCCTCTACAACTTTCATGTTCATAGCTTTGTCCCAAGAGCCCTAGATTTTGAGTTATAAGCCATGCATGTAAGACTGCATCATGTTTCACTGTTCTCGGTTTGAGCTTTGATTTGCGACCAACACATACGTCGTGTTTCTTTGACTGGTATCGCGACAGACGACCATCATGATTACCTTAAAGGCGAACATCCCGACCATCGTGTTTTAGTTAGGTTTTGACAGAAACCGTTGCATCAAACTATGTGCCATCTCGTTGTCAGTAGTTGTCTGAACCGCGACAACCATAGCCGTCGCGTATTTGAGTTATTCACGCCTTGGAAATTCATGTTTAGTTTAAAAGTAAAGTGCATGAATGCGTCAGATGTTATCGTCGTGATTTTGTTTCGATTGCCATGAACGCGTCGGACCCGTACGTCGTGTTTCTATGTTACCAATCAATTCAGCCCTGCTAGTTACCCTAAACGCGTAAATCAACGTCGCCGCGTCTCTAGCATTAATCGATCTTCCTAAACGCGACCGTTAGACCCGTCGCGATTAGACAGTGTGTTTCCAACAGCTTTGTAGTTCTGTTTAATCTGATTATCTAGGCTTTGTAATCATGATTGTACTTTGTAATACTGTGTGACGAATAGTAACAACCATGTTAATGAACTTTTATTATATTTCACATGTTTCTTTAATTAAAAGACATTGTGTACAACTATCATATGATCTTTGATTTCTCTCACATGTACACACCGAACGTTTAACTTTACCATGAGACCATGTAGAAAATACATCAATAATATATCTGGTAACTTACTTCAATAATTGTATATCATTACCCCATGATAATAATGGCATTATCTTCGTTTCTCACGTTGGTTTGGAATACCGTTATCGCCGCTCCACTGTTCTAGAATTCCTCTGGAACGTTGAGCAACTTGTTTCTTTACACACTACTCTCTTGACAAGTTAGAACCTCTATATTAGACATTCTGTTCTGGCAGACTAGAAACCTTTTGTTAAGACCTTCGTAAGACTCTGTACTCCGTGGATTCCCTTATGGAGACCGAGCTGGTTGTACCCTAATACCTATAACACTCTTAGGGATCAACATGATCCAAACAACCTTAGAGATTCTCTCTTATCTTGAGATCACGCCGAACCTCTGGACCTGTTCATAACATGGCCAGTGGATGGTTAGTGAATTCTACCTGACTGCCAACACCAATCATGTGTGTTGAGTAACTGTTACTATCATTTGTTTAACCATCGCTTTATTTACAATGACCTTTAGTCCTCATATGTACTCTAGTTGCTCATCTATTCACGTTCTCTCTATCTTCTCGTCTATTCATCAACTACTCTTATCTATTCTTGGTACTCTCTAATTGTCTAAAGATAAACAACATGACTAATGCTTGGCAATTTAAAGGGCCCGGTCTGGTCCCGGGAGGTGTGCCCAAAAGTGCTATTTGCCCGTGGAAGTTAATTGACCAGAGTGTTTGGCATTACACTCAAGTGCTATATATCTCGACTATCTAAATGATGATCAAAGTGCTATACTATACTCGACTCGTTGTGCTATTGTGAAACATTGTGCTATTTATGCTATGGCCATCCTGCTCTGTACTACATTTGGAACTTGTGCTATTATGATCCATGCTATTGTGCTATATCTTACTTTACTTGACTCTCTCTCTATTATTAGTGACTCTACTCTTTAATATATTAATCATGTAAAGTTTGCCCGCACCATGAGATATAAATCGTACTGGGCGTTGTCACTCACCCTACGTTATTTGTTATTTGTGTTCCCAAGTGAGACCGAAGAAAACAAGTACACTCATGAGGATGGGGAGGAACAGGAGTGAACCAAGAGTACCTGGCACATTAGTGTCATGTTAGATGTCTTAGTGGTCTTTTACTTTCATTCCATGTAATAAAGTCATTCGGGCCCTATGTAATGGCTCTGAGTTAGTGGATGTACTAGACGTTAGTTGAATTATCAATGAAAGATATTTAATTTCGTGTTATTAAATTGTTCAATGGTTTGATGTCTATTGTACGCTCTATACTCACTTACTTGCAACTGCCTCACGTTCCGATATACCGTGTCAGAGCGCGATAGTTTTGTGGTATCAGAGCCTAGGATATCCTTACTAGGATACTTTAAGTCTAGGATATTCTAGGACGGACTGCCATTGACTCGTGTCTAAGTCAATTATCATACCTATGCGAGAATTGGGTAGAACCAGGGTTAAGATCTAAAAAGATATTCACACACGCACAAATTAATTCCATATCAATGTCTTAACGATAAGTTATTTTTGTAGGAACTTAAGCAATTAAGATGACTACTGAACGTGCTCAGATGAGAGGCATGCAACAAACTATCCAGGAACTTACTCGTGCCCTCCTACAAGTTGCTCAGGGAGGAGGAAACCGTAGTGTAGGCGAGCTACATCATAACTTTAGAAGCTTGAATCCACCAAGATTCAGCGGTACTATGGATCCAGTCAAATCCGAGCACTGGCTGAAGGAGACGGAAAAAATTTTCCCTGTTATGCAATGCGCGATAGGGGATAAGTTGCTGCTAGCTACTTTTCAACTAGAGAAAGACGCCCGCTCTTGGTGGGAGTCAGTGAAAGTGACCAAGGCAAATGGTCAATTTGCCTGGACTGAATTCAAGGAGGCATTCAACTCCAAGTATTTCTCTGAGCGCGTCCAAGAAAGAAAGGCCGTGAAGTTTACTGCTTTTAAACAAAGGAGCCTTTCTATGGATGATTATGAAGCACAATTCTCTAGACTGGCACGCTATGCTTATCATTTGGCAAACACTGAAAGGATGAATGCTAAGCATTTTCTCAATGGCCTTAAGCCACAATACATCACACAACTGGCCCCTCTCGACATCCAAACTTACGCCAAGATGGTTAAAAAGGCCCAACCGCTGGAAGATGCTACGGACTTTACTAATCATATAAAGGGAAAGTTTGTGAAGAAGGAGCTGACACCTGGCCTTTCATATGCTAAGTCGATTATCGGCAAGAAGCATACTTTCAACACCACGAAAGGATCAAGTCAAGAAAGGAAGCCCAGGGTATTCGTCCCCACTACTCCGGCAAAAAGTAACTACAAACATTGTGACAAGCCAGGTCACACTGTTGATGAGTGCTGAAGGAAGGTTGGCGCATGTTTGCACTGTGGCAGTCGCAGCACCATATTCCTAAGTGCCCGCTATTGAAAGAGCATGAGAGGCGCATAAACGCGCCCAAGAAACAGGGAAGACTGCAAGCCCTGCGAAATGAAGAAACCACCGAGGAAGGTGGCGTGGTGGAAGGTACACTATAAGTTTTCTCTCTATCAACATTTATTTTGTTTGATACTGCACTACACACTCATTCATATCTCAAACTTTGCTGATACTCTGAATGTTAAACCTGTATCTATGGGATCTGAATTCTCTATCACAACACCACTGGGAGAGAAAGAAAAATTGAACAAATACTTCCCATTAGCCGATGTAATGATTGGAGAACTCAACCTAGGAACCGACATGGTATGTATGCCTATGGAAGGCTATGACGTGATTCTTGGAGCCGATTGGTTGTCCACCTATAGGGCTAGTGTTGTAATAACCCCGAGAACCCGGCCCTCAGCCCAAGTCGAGGACCCGATTTTCACGGTCAACACCCATGGATTCGGAGACCCGGAAGGGCTATAAACACAAGTCTAACGAAATATGTAAGGGATATAAACGTCAACTGCAGAACTAGAAGCACACACGCAGAAGCAGAAAGAAGAGCGAGACTGCAGCGTATCACTCTAGGTACAATCCCAACACACGCACAACTAGTACAAGTAAAAAGGGGAAGGATAGAGCCCTTAGGGGCATACCTCGTGGGTGACGTACAACTGAAAGGGGGGGAAACCACTGCTAGCTGCGGGGATGACGACTACTGCCCCACCTACTCCACCCAATGCGCGCCCTGCCGCTGCTGAGAAGTCTCACCTGGAAAAAGAAGGGATGAGCTTCACAACAGAATCTCAGTAGGGACTACCAACCTCCTACTGGCTCTAACAGCAGAAGAATATATAAATAAATAAATAACATTAGTTATACCTTCTACTCTACAAGGGAAAGTGCGGAAGCAAAGATACTAACTAGCAACGGAATGGAAGGACACCGCGGTCGAAAACCCCGTAAGACCTGCACGTCGTGATCACCACATGGCTGACAACGCAGACAGAGAGAGCCCTGCCTGGACAAGAGACACTAGCTACGGAAAATACTACCACTAGTCAACTGGCCAAGTGCGTCCACTGACGTCTTATCCTCGACCCGGGTCCAAACCTCCAGTCTCGTCAGAGTGGAGGCAGGAACACAAAGTACACAATAGTAACCACCATAATCTGGCCAGACTACGGTCCCACGCCTGGCCTCTCCAAGTGGTTCCAGGGCCACAAACAACGAGGCAGTGAGAAAAGGACTGGTTGGCCTGAACCGGGTAGAACTCCGGCCGTCCTTAGTGTCCCAGACCAACCAAGAGAGCTCTGCAAATGACTAGACGCCGCTGTCCTAACCACCATTTTCCCCTCAACTCCAGAGTCCGTGACTCAAGTATGCTCTTCGCCCCGAACGATCTCTCTAAGGCGCATGAGGATGGGGGTCCCACGCTGTCATGCCCCTCCAATTTAGTAGCAGAATAAATCAGAGGAAAACGTGAACCAAGTACATAGTAGAGAAAAATGTACAACAGTTGAATGAATCAGAGCATCTAATGAACAATAATTGGAATAACTCTTCATTTCATTGAAATTCCACTAAGACTATTACAACCACTAATTTGGAGCCAATACATAGGGCTCTATGACATCATTACATTGAAAAGAAATCTAAAGCAATAACTACTAGACTCCAATTATGCTAGGGTAACTTCGTCATTTGACTCCAGGTCACTCATCACTCTGGTCCCGTCCCATTAGTGTGTGTAACATCATTGTATGACTTACCTGAGACACAATAACAAATAACGAAGGGTGAGCGATAACGTCCAGTAGGACTTAAATCTCAATAGTCAAGCAGGCTTCAAATAATTAGTGCTTTAAAAGGCAGAGTAACTAATGATAGAGAGAGTCATGTAATGCGAGAAAGTAATAGCACAAGTAACATGGTTTAAATAGCCGATGAATCAAGTATAGCACGATGATAAAAATCAAGTCACGCAATAGCAAGTAACGTCATTGTCAAGAGATAGCAAGCGACAAGTATAGCAAGAAGAGAGATGGTAGATAGTCATGTAAAGAGTAAATTGCACTTTGATTGATTCTCATCAATCGAAATAGTATAGCACTTTTGATTAACTTTCGTCAATCGAAATAGTAATGGCACTTTGGTTATCCGTAGATAGCCGAGAGAAAATATAGCACTTTTATTGTCAATAGACAACGAGAGAGTATAGCACTTTGAATGCGATCAAGTTGCGATAGCACGCAATAACTCAAGAGAGCGAGTATCAAGTAGAGAAAGTAGAGAGTACGTCAGTAGTCGCCCAATAACAATTCAGTAATAGTCAGTGGCAGTACAGTAATAGTGCAGTATGTCTGAATCACAAGACTAACAGTAACAGTGTAACCGTCATATGTCTAGCTAATTCAGAACAATCAATCAGAACCGGTGCAATGCAGACACCGTCTATAGCCCCTACAGGTATTTTCGGGTGGCTCTCTGCCCCCAGGACTAGATTGGAGCCCCTCGGACACTCTCCGTGCCCTGAACAGTATGCATTCCAGTCAGTAGAGTCACAAGACCCTTTTTAGCGCTAGACAGTCATGAACAGTACATAACAGTAGAAGCCACAACAGCTCAAGGGTACCAAGAGAGTATGAGATAGACGAGATAGAAGAGTGAACGAGAGTATAGAGACAGTAGATGAGATCTTATGGTCATTGCACATGAAATGTCGAGTAATGAGCGATAGTAACAGTTGCTCAACACGCGCGTACGGTGTTGGCAGTCAGGTGAAACTCACTACCTTTCCGCCGGCCATGTTACGCACAGGTCCAGAGGTCCGGCGTGATTCAAGATAAGAGAGAGAACAATCTAAGGCCGTACGGATCTTACTGATCCCTAGAGAGTATCATAGGTGTTAGGGTACAACCAGCTCGTCGACCATGTGGGAACCCATGGATAGAGGAGACTTACGGAGGCCTTGAACAAAGACTCACTAGTCCGGCAGAAGGAGTATCCGACGGAGAGTTCGTCCAAGTCAAGAGAAAGTGTATATAGAAATAAGTGCCTGACGTTCTAGAAGATTTCTAGAACAGTGGAGCGTCGATAATGGTATTCCCAAAACATCGCGAGAAAACATAGACAAGTTCATTTAAAATAGGGCAATTAATATACATAATTGAAATAAATTGCTAGATGTACATGTGACAATTTTTATGCCAAGTTAAGCCATATTGGATGGTTCAAAGTGAGTGCAAGTGTAAGAGAAAATCATGGGCAAGATAGATCATGTGATTAACTTGAATTAATTAAAATATATTCAATAATTACATCTTCGTTTTTATGTACAAGACAGTTGATAGGACATGGGGTGACTGATAACAATAAAACTTGCAGAAAGGTGGGTTTTCATGCAAAAGCCAAAACGCGACGCACCCTTGTAAGGGTCGCGACGGGGTTTAGGCAGAACGTGATAGGGCCTTGTAAGGATCGCGACGGCATGTCTGAACAGGCAAGCTGATCGCGACAAAGTCTTATGAAGATCGCGACGGGTCGTTCGGTCAGGCGGCCAGAACGCGACAGGGTTCCCTATCGCGATCAGATCGCGACAGGTACCTGTGTCACGATGGCCCTGAGAACACAGCCTATCGGGCCGTCGCGTTCTCAGGTACTTCACTTGAGTTCGAGTGGGAAAAGGGACTGGCATGGGATTGCGTGCCAACTTAACATGTTTTGATACAGGGTGCTTTGAAAATTCATAACTAATTGTATAGTCAATGATAAATCATGAAACAAGTTGCAAATTGATCTAGACATACGTGAGTACCTACAGTAAATAGGAATTTGAAAATAGATAGAGTTTCGATATGCTTTATTCAAATCAAACAGGGAGTACAAGACACAGTGAGCAGTTGAGATGAGAGAATTAATTCACGAAGTAGGGTGGATAAAAATTAGGGCTTTTAGGGGCAAAATATTTCTAGCATGCACCAGTGTCTCCAATAAAAATTTGAGAGCATGAGATCGAGTATTCAAGAAGATATGAATTAAACATGAAGGTTCGAGGTCAAGAGAGTTGCAGGACTTCAAAATTCAATAAGAAAATATTGGCTTGATGGAAAATTATGAAACTTGAGGGTTTTGTTCCTGATGCATGGAACAATCTACAGACGAAATCTTATGATTTTAGCTTGTGCGAATGCCTACCTTGACTCGATTTCCTCTTCTAGGGCTATAACTTGAAGAACTCGGGTTGAAGCTTTGATGAAGCCTTCTCCCCATGAATTCTCCTCCTCCTTGGCCTCTCCTTTTGGTTCAGCAAGCCCCAGCAACGTGTGAGGGCCGGCCATGGAGCGATTGGAGAGTATTTATGCTTTCTTTGTTTCTATTTCCTAATAGTACTCTAACTCCTATTAAATTCCGAATTTCCTATTTCTTAACCTCCTTCCAAGCTTTCCACTTCCTATTTGGGTTAGGATGGGAGTTAAATTTGTGGCCAACCTATTAGGGTAGGTTTAGGAATCCAATTCTAACTCAAACTTCCTATTTAATGCATTAAATATCCCTTTTCTATTTAAGTAATAATTTAGTTACGAATTTAGGGTATTTTTTCTATTATTCTTCTTTTAAAAATCTCTATTATGGCCCAATAAATTTTATATGGTCTATTTAACAAAGCCCGTCATTTATTGGATTTTATCTTTAGGGATTTCCCTTTTTAATTAGGGAATAATAGAGTTACGAATTTTATTATATTTTTCTTACTTGATTTTATTCATGGAATATGAGAGGTCCATTGGTCCAATTTTGATAATGGTCATCAATACCCGATGTTGGAGGTCTCTCTGACATGTTCATTTAATTTATGAGCTCGTTATATTTTCGTGTCAATAGTTTTCCGACATAGTTTCCTAATTTGGGTAATTAGTCACGTTGTGACGTATGCTTGGCCAATCAGATTTTTCGTTGCACGAATTTCTTCGTGAAACACTTAGGAATAATGTCTGGGGTTGATTTATAATTTTTACGAAATTTTTAGATGTGTTTTTGCACATACGATAATGGTACGTATGTTTTTTATTATTTTGTTTTTATAGAAATTTATTATTTTGATTTTTTTTAAATACTGAATTTTTCGGGTTGCTACACACGCGAACGGTAACAACCCCTCTCACGGAACAAGCCCTCAGGTGCCGAGCACCGGGCGAACGACTAGTGTAGGACCGTACTAGGAACTAGCACTGGTGCCACGGGTATAGAAAGAACTGGAAATGACGAAGACTCCACGAGAAACGGAACTCCGCAAGAACTTACCTATCTCTGGCGCTGTCGCGACGCCACAGGCCGTCGCGACCTTGTCGCGACGCCATAGGCTGTCGCGATGCCTCAAGCCATCGCGACATGAGCCGTCGCGACCATGTCGTGACGCCTTAGAGCGCCGCGATGATGTCGCGGCGGTCGAGCTGGTCGCGACATCATCGCGACCTCTATACATGTCGCGATCTCAGCCGAGGGGAGTCCCGGTACAGTCCTCCCAAGGATCGCCACAAAATCGGTACAATCATACCCACATGGGGGAGGGGAGCATGGGAAACACATGAGAAAGCTTATAAACAACCAAACCACCTTCAAACCCCATAAAACATGGATTACAAGGAATCTATGATCGAGGGAAAACTAACTCACCACGAGCATGATCCTCACACCCCACAACCCTAAATCACGGAGGAACAAGCTCTAAAGGGGAAGGGAGCATGCTAGAACGAGAGGAGAACATGGGGTCCCTACCTCCAATAGTAGAGCCGACCCATTGGGGCCTTCACGTCGGAATGGCCACCTCCTCCTAGCTCCCAGCACCAAGAGCACGTCGCCTACACCAAGGGGACGTCACCTTCTCGCCACGAGCACCCAAGAACAAGCCGAGAATCACCAGAGAAGAAGGGGGCTCGAAGGGGGAGGAAGAAGAAAGAAGAAGAAGAAAGGAAGGGGAAGAAGAAAGGGGGGTCGCCTGCCTCGATTTTGAACTGATGGGCTCTGAGACATGACAGATAGGCCCGACGCGACAACCAGCATGTCACGACGCCCCCGGGCATCACGACCATGTCGCGACAGCCATCCCCGATGTGACACCAAAAGGTGGTCAAACCTCGAAGACTGGGAAACCAGAATGCGGCACGACCATGTCGCGACGGCCAGGTGTGCCGCGACCAAAAGCGTGTCACGACAGGCTCCCCTGGCGTGACCTTGTCTCGACCAGGGTGTCCGTCGCGACCCTGAGGATAGGTCCAAGGGCCCAAGAGGGTTGGGTCTTACATCCTACCCCCCTTAAAGAAAATTTGCCCTCGAAATTAAAAGAAACTCAGTTTCAAAAAGAAGAAACATAAAAGGGAAAACAACATACCGATCAATCAAACAAATATGAGAACTGCTCTCTCATCTCATCTTCCTGCTCCCAAGTGGCCTTGCCACCAACGCGGTTCTCCCAAACGACCTTGACCAGCAGAATCTGCCTCCGGTACAACTACTGCACTCTGTGGTCCACAACTCTGACCGGGTACTCTGGTACTCACAGGATCTGCAATGTACCTCTTGAGTTGTGAAACGTGAAAGACACTGTGCACGTCTGCCAACTCTGCCAAAAGACACAACCTGTAAGCAACCTCGCCAATCCTCTCTGTGATAGGGAAAGGCCCAATATACCTTGGACTGAGCTTTCCCTTCCTGCCAAACCTCATGACACCCTTGGTCGGCGAAACCCGCAAGAACATAAGGCCACCCACACTAAACTGCAATGGCCTCCTGCGGACATCTGCATAGCTCTTCTGTCTGCTCTGTGCTGCCCGAAGCCTCTGCTTGACTAAACTGACTGTGTCTGCACATTGTTGCACCATCTCTAGTCCCAAAAGCTGCCTCTCACCCACTTCAAACCAGTGAAGTGGTGTCCTGCACGACCGACCATACAAATCCTCGTATGGTGCCATTCCAATGCTCGAGTGATAACTGTTGTTGTATGCAAAC
This sequence comes from Colocasia esculenta, assembly GCA_014218235.1. Taxonomy (NCBI): domain Eukaryota; kingdom Viridiplantae; phylum Streptophyta; class Magnoliopsida; order Alismatales; family Araceae; genus Colocasia; species Colocasia esculenta. The sequence goes on from CM024754.1 coordinate 122,287,551, forward strand.
TCGACCATCGGAAGGTGGGACTCCCAGGTGCCAACCCAGTCTAAGCAACAAGCTCTCAACATATCCTATAAAGTCTGAATAGTCCTCTCTGACTGACCATCTGTCTGTGGGTGATACGCTGAACTCAGCCTCAACTCTGTACCAAGAGCTCTCTGCAAACTGCACCAAAACCCTGAAGTGAACCTTGGATCTCTGTCGGAGACAATAGAAACTAGGGTTCCGTGCAACGGAACAACTCGGTCCACATACAGTCTGGCAAGCCTGTCCACTGACCAAGACATCCTGACTGGAAGGAAGTGCGCTGACTTGGTCAACCTATCCACAATTACCCAGATACCATCATGCCTCTGCGGAGTACGGGGCAAACCAACCACAAAGTCCATGGTGATGTCGTCCCACTTCCACTCGGGAATGGGCAACGACTGCAGCTCACCACTAGGACGCTGATGCTCAGCCTTCACCTACTGACAGGTAAGGCACCGAGCGATAAACTTTGCCACACCCCTCTTCATCCCTGGCCACTAGAAGAAACTCCTCAGGTTATGATACATCTTGGTGGAACCAGGATGAACGGCATACCTCGACCGGTATGCCTCTAACAACAGCGCTTGACGCGCATCACAGGGGACATACAATCTGCCTCTGAACCTGACCTCACTGTCCTCGTCTAGCTCAACATCTGACATCTGTAAAATATCTGCCAACTACGTATCTGCCTGCTGTGCCTCCAGCACCTGACGGTACACTGACAGGAGAACTGCCAAACTAGTCATCACTACATGGTCCCTATACCTCGAAGGGCAAAAAATTCCCTGAGACAAGTCCTCAAACAACCTCCACTCTCTGACCATCAATGAACTCAAGCGAAGACGCCTGCTCAAAGCATCCGCCACGACGTTAGCCCTTCTCGGGTGATAGGAGAGGGTAAGGTCATAGTCCTTCAAGTACTCTATCTATCTACGCTGCCTCAAATTCAAATCCTTTTGAGTGAAGATATACTGCAAACTCTGATGGTCGGTGAAGATCTCGAATGCCTTGCCGTACAAATAGTGCCTCCATAACTTCAGAGCGAACACCACCACTGCCAACTCCAAGTCGTGGGTAGGGTAGTTCTCCTCATGTTTCTTCAACTACCGAGAAGCATAGGCAACGAACCCATCATGCTACATCAGCACTGCACCCAAACCTGACCTCGAAGCATCGGTGTAGACCACAAAACTTCCACTACCTGACGGCAAGACCAACATTGGTGCTGAAGTCAACCTCGTCTTCAGCTCCTGAAAGCTCCACTCACAGTCCTCGGTCCAAACAAACTTGGCCTCAAGTTTGGTCAATCTGGTCAACGGCTCAGCGATCCTGAAAAAGTCCTGGATGAACCTCCTGTAATAGCCTGCCAAACCCAGAAAGCTGTGAAGCTCTGACACTGAAGTGGGCTGCTCCCAAGACAACACTGCCTCAACCTTGGCAGGGTCCACTGCCACACCAGAACCCAAGATCACGTGCCCAAGAAAGTGCACCTCCCTCGGCCAAAATTTGCACTTGTCGAACATGGCATATAGTTAGTGACTCCGCAATGTCTCTAGCACGATCCTCAGATGCTCCTCCTCAGAAGCCGAGTAGACCAAAATGTCATCTATAAAGATGACCACAAACTTGTCCAGGTACTCACTGAACACTCTGTGCATCAAATCTATAAAAGCTGCTGGCGCGTTCGTGAGCCCAAATGGCATCACGACGAACTCAAAGTGACCATACCTCGAACGGAAAGCTGTCATGCCAATATCTGACTCTCTGATCCTCAACTGTTAGTAGCCTGATCTCAAGTTATCTTCAAAAACACCTTGGCTGACTACAACTGATCAAACAAATCATCGATCCTGGGCAACAAATACTTGTTCTTCACTGTTACCTGGTTCAGCTGCCTATAATCGATGCACAATCTCAAGCTGCCATCCTTTTTCCTCACGAACAGCACTGGCGCTCCCCACGGAGAATGGCTCGGACAATAAAACCCAACTCAAGCAGCTCCTGCAACTGGCGCTTCAACTCGCGCAACTCAGCTGGCCATATGGTAAGGTGCCTTAGACAAAGGCATCGTACCATGCAAAAGCTCAATGGAGAACTCTCTCTCCCGCTCAGGCGGCAACCCAGGTAGATCCTCCAGGAAAACATCAGGGAACTCACAAACAATAGGCACATAAAAAATAGACGACCCGCTAGGCTCAGAAGAACAAACAGAAGTAAGATATGCTACACAACCATCGCAGATCAAGTGACGAGCTCTGCAGAAAGAAATAAAAGGTCGACCGGTAGACCGGATACCTTGTGTAAGGCCCGGCTCTCTTGGCCTTGTCCTTAGGGTCGCCACAGGCACCCTGGTCGCGGCATGGTCGCGCCACAGGAGCCCGTCGCAACAGGCTTCGGGATGCGGCGCACCTGGCCATCGCGAAATGGTCGCGATGGGGGTGGGTGTCGCGACTGCTTTTCTGACCGATTTGACTGCTGTCCTTTCTTTTAGAACGACTTTTTCGGGTGTTAGGTGTATACAACATTGACACGACCTGGAAGATGGTCGCATTCTGGTTTCTTGGTCTTCGAGGTTTGACTGCCTTTTGGGCTCGCACAGGTGGTGGCTTTCGCGACATGGTCACGACGACCGGGCGCGTCGTGACATGCTTGTTGTCGCGCCAGGTCGATCCGTCGCGTCTCAGGGCCCATCGGTTTAAAACCAAGGCCGGTGCCCCATCTCCCCCTCTCTCTCCCTTTCCTTCTTCTTCTTCTTCCTTCTTCCTCTCCCGAGCTCTCTTGCATTCTCCGGTGGTTTTGTGGTGCTCGTGGTGAGGAGGTGGCACCTAGTTCATGTAGGCGGCGTGCTCGTGGTGCTCGGAGTGAGAGGAGGTGGCCATTCCGACATGAAGGCCCCAATGGGTCGGCTCTACTCTTGGAGGTAGGGACCCTCGTCTCCCACTCATCCTAGCATGCTCCCCTCCCCCTTGAGATGGTGGTTTCTTCGTGGTTTGGGGTCGTGGGATGTGTGAGGATCATGCTCGTGGTGAGTGAGGTTTCCTTCGAGCGTAGATTCCTTGTAATCCATGTTTTATGGGGTTTGAGGGTGGTTTGGTGCATTTACATGCTTTCCTAGTGTTTTCCCATGCTCCCCTCCCCCTACAGAGATGGTTTGTACCAGTTTCGGGGTGGTCTCTGGGAGGACTGTACCGGGACCCCTCTCGGCTGAGATCGCGACCGCTATAGAGGTCGTGATGATGTTGCGACCGGCGAGGCCGCTGTGACATCATCATGACACTCTGAGGCATTGCGACATGGTCGCGACAGCCTTGGACATCGCAACAGTGTCACGCGGCCCCGATGCATCGCGATAGCATCAGAGGCAGGTAAGTCTTGCGGAGTTCCATTTCTCGTGGAGTCTTTGTCGTTTCCGGTTCTTTCTGTACTCGTGGCACCAATGCTAGTTCCTAGTACGGTCCTACACTAGTCGTTCGCCCGGTGCTCGGCACCTGAGGGCTTGTCCCACGAGAGAGGTTGTTATCGTTTGCATGGGGCCCCCATCCTCGTGCGCCTTAGAGGAGCGTTCGGGGTGACGAGCATACTCGAGTCATGGACTCTGGAGTTGAGGGGAAAACGGTGGTTAGGACAGCGGCATCGAATCATTTGCAGAGCTCTCTTGTTGGTCAAGGACACTGAGGATGGCCGGAGTTCTACCCGGTGCAGGCCAGCCAGTCCTTCTCACTACCTCGCTCTTTGTGGCCCCGAAACCACTTGGAGAGGCCAGGCGTGGGACCGTAGTCTGGCCAGACTACGGTGGTTACTGTTTTGTACCTTGTGCTCTTGCCCCCCCTTTGACGAGAGTGGAGGTTTGGACTTGGTCGAGGATAAGACGTCAGTGGACGCACCTAACTAGTTGGCTAGTGGTAGCAGTTTCCATAGCTAGTGTCTCTTGTCAAGGTAGGGTTCACTCTGTCTGCGTTGCCAGCCGTGTGGTTGTCACGTCATGAAGGTTCTATGGAGTTTCCAACCGTGGTGTCCCTCTGTACCGTTGCTAGTTAGTAGCTTTGCTTCCGCACTTTCCCTTGTAGAGTAGAAGATATAACTGTTAGTTATTTAATTAATTGTATATATATATTCTTTTGCCTGTTAGAGCCAGTAGGAGATTGGTAGTCCCTACTGAGCTTCTTTGTGAGCTCATCCCTTCCTTTTCCCAGGTGAGACTTCTCAGCAGCGGCAGGGCGCACGTCGGGCAGAGTAGGCGGGGCAGTAGGTGTCGTCCCCGCAGTTAGTAGTGGTTCCCCCCCTCTCAGTTGTACGTCACCCTCGGGGTATGCCCCTAAGGGCTCTGTTTTTCCCCTTTTTACTTGTACTAGTGTGCGTGTGTTGGGACTGTACCTAGAGTGATACACTACATACTCGCTCTTCTTTCTGCTTCCGCATGTGTGCTTCTAGTTCGGTAGTTGACATTTATTTCCCTTACATATTCTATTAGACTTGCATTATAGCCCTTCCGGGTCCCCGGATCCATGGGCGGCGACTGCGAAAATCGGCTCCTCGGCCTGGGCCGAGGGTCAGTTTCTTGGGGTCGTTACAGTTGGTATCAGAGCGAGAAGTCTAACAAGACTTTTCATGGATTTAAACTGCAACAGGAAGTCCCAACGGTAGTACAAGTACACTGCTAGCCGCTCGAGTTGGTATTGTTAACCTTGTTGGTTGTGTGCCATGCAGGATATGGCTCCGCGCAGGCATAGGCAGGCCAGAGAGCTGATGGAGAAGCAGGGTGAGTCAGATATGCTAGCACCGGGTTAGGTTCAGGAGGATGTGTCAGCGGAGGAGTCTGTGGCACAACCTCAGGGAGCAGCGGCAGCAGCCCCAGCAGGTGAGCAGCAGCAGCAGTGGTACCATCCGCCGCCACATCAGTATGCAGATTGGTTCCCTATGGCTGAGCAGTTCTTCAGGACCCTGTACCAGGGAGCATGGCAGCTTGGGTAGGCATCAGCGGGAGGTCAGCCCCCAGTACCTCCCCCAGCAGTACTAGAGCAGCAGGCAGATCCCAGAGGAGTAGCCAGCAGTCCAGCAGGCATCGGGTACTGGGAGTACCCGGGTCGGTAGGAGGAGGACGACTGTCACTGAGGATAGGACCGCCCTCTTGGAAAGGTTCTTGCGTCTCCGCCTGCCGGTGTTCTATGGCAACTACGACCCAGACAGAGCTGAGAGTTGGACGCACGAGTTGGAGTGTACGTTCGAGACCATGGAGTGCGCCGAGGAGGACCAGGTCAGACTGACAGTGTATCAGCTTAAGGGGCCAGCCCATGAGTGGTGGAGAGTTCAGAGGTAGACTCACTTCCCAGGGTAGCGTTTGGATCAGGTTACTTGGTAGAAGTTCTTAGAGGCCTTCCACGACAAGTATTTTCTCGATTATGCTCGACGTGAGAGGCGAGATCAGTTTCATGAGTTGGTTCAGGGTGATCTGATGGTTGCTCAGTATCATCAGAGGTTTGTCAGATTGTTGAGGCATGTTCCCCACGTGGCAGGCAGTGAGAAGGCTTGTGCAGAGAGGTTTATTGTAGGACTGAGGCCGGATTTGAGATGGGGCATGACCACCCATATGTGCACCACCTTGGGAGTGGCAGTGGCTAAGGCCACCGCCTTGGAGAGAGAGACCTGGCAGCCCCAGTAGCAGTAGCAGCAGGGAAGAGCTTCATCTAGGACTATACCGGACCAGCGCCCCGCAAGTAGTCGTGGTAGTGCAACTTCTTCTTCTTCGGGCTCAGGCAGTTTGAGCAATTCCGGTTTGCACTCGAGGTTCAAGCAGATGACCACTCGTGGAGGTGGTTGGGGCAATCAGCAGAAGCGTCAGTCGAGGTTTGCAGAGCAGTCGGTTCAGCAGGGAGCTAAGCAGGGTAGGCATGAGGCAGTCTGTTACACTTGTGGTTTGCGAGGTCACTTCAGAAGGGATTGCCCGATGGGGCAAGTCCAGCAGCCACAACAACCAGTGTAGTACACTTAGCAGTTGCCGCAGTACCAGTACCCTCAGCAGCATCAGGCACCCCGTCAGCAGCAGCAGGGGTAGTACCATTTGCAGCCTCAACAGTTTCAGCAGTATCAACAACCTTAATAGTTTTAGTCGTACCAGCAGCAGCAACAGTTTCCACAGCACTAGCAGCCGCCGCAGCAGCAGCAGCCCCAGCAGGCGCCGCAGCTTGTGCGTGGACGTGGTCATGTAATGGCTCTCACCAGGGAGGAGGCCGAGGCGTCGAACTTGGTTATAGGTACTTTGCCTATCCTTGGTAGATCTGCTCGTGTTTTGGTTGATCCCAGTGCTTCGCTTTGTTTTGCTTCCGAGGAGTTTTACGAGTCGCTGGTTCATCACACCCTGAGAGGCAATGTGATGTGATGGTCGATCTCCCGTCCGGTGATTACATGCATTCTTTCGGTTACCTGGAGGGTGTTACAGTTGAGTCCAGGGACACCAGTTGCCGGCCTGCTTGCACACGTTGCAGCTTCGTGACTTTGACGTCATCCTGGGCATGGACTGGTTGGAGGCTCACTCATCTGTAGTGGATTGTCAGCGGAAGACCGTTCAGTTTGAGATACCTAGAGCGCCTGTTCTCAGCTTCCGAGGTATCCAGTCTACCCCGTCGACCTTTTATTTCTTTTTGTAGAGCTCGTCGTTTGATCCGCAATGGTTGCGTAGCATATCTTGCTTTTGTTTGTTCTCTGAGCCTAGCGGGTCATCGGTCTTTGATGTACCTGTTGTTTATGATTTCTCTGAGTTTTTCCAGAGGATCTACCATGGTTACTGCCTGAGCGGGAGGTAGAGTTCTCCTTTGAGATTTTGCCTGGTATGATGCCTTTGTCCAAGGCACCTTACCGGATGGCTCTGGCTGAGTTGCGCGAGTTGAAGAACCAGTTGCAGGAGTTGCTTGAGTTGGGTTTTATCCGTCCAAGTCATTCGCCGTGGGGTGCGCCTGTGTTGTTTGTAAGAAAGAAGGATGTCAGCTTGAGATTGTGCATCAATTATAGGCAGCTAAACCAGGTAACAGTGAAGAACAAGTATCCGTTGCCCATGATCGATGACTTGTTTGATCAGTTGCAGTCAGCTAAGGTGTTTTTGAAGATTGACTTGAGATCAGGCTACTACCAGTTGAGGATCAGAGAGTTAGATATTGGCATGACAGCTTTCCGTTTGAGGTATGGTCACTTTGAGTTCGTCATGATGCCGTTTGGGCTCACGAACACGCCAACAACTTTTATGGGTTTGATGCAAAGGGTGTTCAGTGAGTACCTGGATAGGTTTGTGGTCATCTTTGTAGATGACATTCTGGTCTACTTGGCTTCTGAGAAGGAGCATGAGGAGCATCTGAGAATCGTGCTAGAGACATTGCAGAGTCACCAACTTTATGCCAAGTTCGACAAGTGCAAATTTTGGCTGAGGGAGGTGCACTTTCTCTGGCACGTGATCTCTAGTTCGGGTGTGGTAGTGGACCCTGCCAAGGTTGAGGCAGTGTTGTCTTGGGAGCTGCCCACTTCAGTGTCAGAGGTTCACAGTTTTCTCAGTTTGGCACTATTACAGATTTTCTATTTCAGAAGGTTCATCTTCCACTATTGAGAGATTTGATGCTTGGACTGACTTTTCCACGATTGCAGAGCCATTGACCATATTGACCAGGCTTGAGGCCAGATTTGTTTGGACTGAGGACTGTGAGCGGAGTTTCCAAGCTGAAGACGAGGTTGGCTTCAGCACTAGTGTTAGTCTTACCATCAGGCAGCGGAGGTTTTGTGGTCTACACCAATGATTCGAGGTCAGGTTTGGGTGCAGTGCTGATGTAGCATGGTGGGGTGGTTGCCTATGCTTCTCGGTAGTTGAAGAAGCATGAGGAGAACTACCCTACCCAGGACTTAGAGTTGGCAGTAGTGGTGTTCGCTCTGAAGTTGTGGAGGCACTATTTGTACGGCGAGGTGTTTGAGATCTTCACCGACCATCAGAGTTTGTAGTATATCTTCACTCAGAAGGATTTGAACTTGAGGCAGTGCAGATGGATAGAGTATTTGAAGGACTATGACCTTACCCTCTCCTATCACCCGGGAAGGGCTAACGTCGTACTAGATACTTTGAGCATGTGTGTTCGCCTGAGTTCATTGATGGTCCGAGAGAGGCAGTTGTTTGAGGACTTATCTCAGGGAGTTTTCTGCCCTTCGAGGTATAGAGACTGTGCAGCGATGACCAGTTTGTCAGTTCACCCATCAGGTGCTGGAGGCACAGCAGGCAGATATCGAGTTGGCAGATATTTTGCAGATGGCAGATGTTGAGCTAGACGAGGACAATGAGGTCATGTTCAGAGGTAGATTGTATGTTCCTTGTGATGTGTGCCAGGCGCTGTTGTTAGAGGCACACCGGTCGAGGTATGCAATTCATCATAGTTCCACTAAGATGTACCATAACCTGAGGAGGTTCTTCTGGTGGCTAGGGATGAAGAGGGGCGTGGCAGAGTTTGTCGCTCAAAGCCTTACTTGTCAGCAGGTGAAGGCTGAGCATCAGCGTCCTGGTGGTGAGCTACAGTCGTTGCCCATTCCCGAGTAGAAGTGGGACGACATCACCATGGACTTTGTAGTTGGTTTGCCCCGTACTCCGCAGAGGCATGATGGTATCTGGGTGATTGTGGATAGGTTGACCAAGTCAGCGCACTTCCTTCTAGTCAGGATGTCCTGGTCAGTGGACAGGCTTGTGAGACTGTACGTGGACCGAGTTGTTCCTTTGCACGGAACCCCAGTTTCTATCATCTCCGATAGAGATCCGAGGTTCACTTCAGGGTTTCGGCATAGTTTTCAGAGAGCTTTTGGTACAGAGTTGAGGTTGAGTTCAGCATATCACCCTTAGTTAGATGGTCAGTCAGATTGGACTTTTCAGACTTTAGAGGATATGTTGAGAGTTTTTTGCTTGGACTGGGGTGGTACCTGGGAGTCCCACCTTCCGATGGTAGAGTTTGCATACAACAATAGTTATCACTTGAGCATTGGAATGGCACCATACGAGGCTTTGTATGGTCGGCAGTGCAGGAAACCACTTCATTGGTTTGAAGTGGGTGAGAGGCAAATTTTGGGACTAGAGATGGTACTGCAGTGTGCATACACAGTCAGTTTAGTCAGGCAGAGGCTTCAGGCAGCACAGAGCAGACAGAAGAGCTATGCAGACATCCGCAGAAGGCCGTTGCAGTTCAGCGTGGGTGACCTTGTGTTTTTACGGGTTTCACCAACCAAGGGTGTTATGAGGCTTGGCAAAAAGAGAAAGCTCAGTCTGAGGTATATTGGACCTTTCCCTATCACAGAGAGGATCGACGAGGTCACGTACAGATTGTGTCTTCCAGCAGAATTAGCAGGTGTGCATGAGGTTTTTCACGTTTCGCAGCTCAGGTGGTACATTACAGACCCATCACACGTGTTGGACTACTCACGGCTTGAGGTAGCGCCAGACTTGTTAGTGCCAGAGTACCCGGTTAGAGTTGTAGACCGTAGAGTGCAGCCATTGCGCAGGAAGTAGATTCCGCTGGTCAAAGTCATTTGGGAGAACCGCATTGGTGGCGAGGCCACTTGGGAGCACGAAGATGAGATGAGAAAGCATTTCCCGTATTTGTTTGAGTGATCGGTACGTGTTTTCCCTTTTATGTTGCTTCCTGTTGAAACTGAGTTTCTTTTAATTTCGAGGATGAAATTTCTTTAAGGAGGGTGGGATGTAAGACCCGGCCCTCTTGGGTTCTTGGCCCTGTCCTCAGGGTTGCGACAGGCACCCCGGTCACGACATGGTCGTGCCAGGGGAGCCCATCCTGACAGGCTTCGAGATGCGGCGCACCTGGCTATCGTGACATGGTTGCGACGGGGGTGGGCATCGTGTTCTTGTCGCGACGTCTGATGGCGTCGCGGCTGCTTTTCTGACAGATTTGACCGCTATCCTTTCTGTCAGAACGACTTTATCGGGTGTCAGGTGCATACAACGTTGACGCGACCTGGAAGACCGTCGCATTCTAGTTTCCCGATCTTCGAGGTTTGACCACCTTTTGGGGTCACGTCGGGGGTGGCTGTCGCAACATGGTCGTGACGCCTGGGGGGGTTGTGACATGCTTGTTGTCGCGCCAGGCCGACCCATCGCGTCTCGGGGCCCATCGGTTTAAAATAGAGGCCGGCGCCCCATCTCCCCCTCTCTCTCCCTTTCCTTCTTCTTCTTCTTACTTCTTCCTCTCTGGAGCTCTCTTGCATTCTCCGGTGGTTTTCTGGTGCTCGTGGCGAGGAGTTGACACCTAGTTCGTGTAGGCGGCGTGCTCGTGGTGCTCAGAGCGAGGAGGAGGTGGCCATTCTGACGTGAAGGCCCCCAAGTGTCGGCTCTACTCTTGGAGGTAGGGACCCTCATCTCCCACTCGTCCTAGCATGCTCCCCTTCCCCTTGAGATGGTGGTTTCTCCATGGTTTGGGGTCGTGGTTTGGGGTCGTGGGATGTGTGAGGATCATGCTCGTGGTGGGTGAGGTTTCCTTCGAGCGTAGATTCCTTGTAATCCATGTTTTATGGGGTTTGAGGGTGGTTTGGTGCATTTACATGCTTTCTTAGTGTTTTCCCATGCTCCCCTCCTCCTATAGAGATGGTTTGTACCGGTTTTGGGGTGGTCCCTGGGAGGACTGTACTGAGACCCCTCTCGGCTGAGATCACGACCGCTATAGAGGTCGCGATGATGTCACAATCGGAGAGGCCGCCGTGACATCATCGTGACGCTCTGAGGCGTCGCAACGTGGTCGCGACGGCCTTGAGCGTCGCGACAGTGTCGCGATGGCCCGATGCGTCGTGATAGCATCAGAGGTAGATAAGTCTTGCGGAGTTCCGTTTCTCGTGGAGTCTTCGCTGTTTTCGGTTCTTTCTGTGCCCTTGGCACCAGTGCTAGTTCCTAGTATGGTCCTACACTAGTCGTTCGCCTGGTGCTCGGCACCTGAGGGCTTGTCCCATGAGAGAGGTTGTTACCGTTTGCCTAGGACCCCCATCCTCGTGCGCCTTAGAGGGAGCGTTCGGGGTGACGAGTGTACTCGAGTCACTGACTCTGGAGTTGAGGAGAAAAAGGTGGTTAGGACAGCGGCGTCGAGTCATTTGCAGAGCTCTCTTGGTTGGTCTGGGACACTGAGGATGACCAGAGTTCTACCCGGTGCAGGCCAACCAGTCCTTCTTCTCACTGCCTCGCTCTTTATGGCCCTGGAACCACTTGGAGAGGCCAGGCGTGGGACTGTAGTCCGCCAGACTACGACGGTTACTGTTGTGTACTTTGTGCTCCTGCCCCCACTCTGACGAGAGTGGAGGTTTGAACCTGGGTCGAGGATAAGACGCCAGTGGATGCACCTGACCGGTTGACTAGTGGTAGTGGTTTCCATAGCTAGTGTCTCTTGTCCAGGCAGGGTTCGCTCTGTCTGTGTTGCCAGCCATGTGGTGGTCACGTCGTGCAGGTTCTATGGAGTTTCCGGCCGTGGTGTCCCTCCATACCGTTGCTAGTTAGTAGCTTTGCTTTCGCACTTTCCCTTGTAGAGTAAAGATGTAACTGTTGTTATTTAATATTATATATATATATATATATATATATATATATATTCTTCTGCTTGTTAGAGCCAGTAGGAGATTGGTAGTCCCTACTGAGCTTCTGTTGTGAAGCTCATCCCTTCCTTTTCCGGTGAGACTTCTCAGCATCGGTAGGGCGCGCGTCGGGCGGTGTAGGCGAGGTAGTAGGCATCGTCCCCATAGCTAGCAGTGGTTCCCCCCCTCTCAGTTGTACATCACCCTCGGGGTATGCCCCTAAGGGCTCTGTTTTTCCCCTTTTTACTTGTACTAGTGTGCGTGTGTTGGGACTGTACCTAGAGTGATATGCTGCGGAATTGCTCTTCTTTCTGCTTTCGTGTGTGTGCTTCTAGTTCGATAGTTGACGTTTATTTCCCTTACATATTTTATTAGACTTGTGTTATAGCCCTTCTGGGTCCCCGGATCCGTGGGTGGAGACCGCGAAAATTGGGTCCTCGGCCTGGGCCGAGGGTCAGGTTCTTAGGGTCGTTACACCTCGGAAGCTGAGAACAAGCACTCCAGGTATCTCAAACCGAACGGTCTTCCACTGACAATCCACCACACAGCTGAGTAAGCCTCCAACCAGTCCATGACAAGGACGACGTCAAAGTCACAAAGCTGCAACGCGTACAACTTGATCGGCAACTGGTGTCCCTGAACCTCAACTGTGACACCCTCCAGGTAACCAAAAGAATGCATGTAATCACTGGACGGGAGATCGACCATCACATCACACTGCCTCTCAGGGGTGTGACGAACCAGCAGACTCGTAAAACTCCTCGTAAGCAAGACAGAGAGAAGCACCGAGATCAACTAGAACACGAGCAGCTCTACCAAGGATAGGAAAAGTACCTATAACTAGGTTTGACGCCTCGGCCTCCTCCCTGGTGAGAGCCATCACACAGCCACGACCACGCCCATGCTGCGGCACCTACTGGGGTTGCTGCTGCTGCTGGTGCTACAGAAACTGTTGCTGTTGCTGGTATGGCTGAAACTTTTTTTTTTTTTTTTTTGGAGTAAGAGGTCCTCAGGGCATCAACTGGGAGAGTGCACCTTCCCCCAGAGGGGGAAAATGTTCTCACTCCACCAATGATGGCGACCTGGGCCTGATTTATTTATATAAAATAACATTAGTACAAACATCCATGGGGCATACCCCATTAAACCAATCTTACATGCCTGAGACCAGATTTATCAATGACCATTGGCCCCTTACAAGGATGAGGTACATTATTCGCCCCCCAGTATATATCATTGTGCCTAGCCTTAACAACAAAATTGGCAAGGGCATCAGCAAGCTGATTGGTTTCCCGGTATACATGAGAGAAAGGAATGTGTTGCTGGGAGAGTAGCGAGAAGGCTTCCCGCCACCATCTATAGGAGCGCCATGAGATCATCTTCTCTTCACTAATAGAGTTTGCCAGGGATTAGGGGTTAGAGTAGATAACAGATAGTTGGTAGCCTATGGAGGTGGCCAACTTAAGGCCATCACAGAGGGCCCGAACTTCAGTGATCATACTTGTGCCATAACCATAAAAATGAGAGAATGCCACATGGATGTTGCCTTGGGGGTCACGTATACATCCACCACTACCACAATCACCGGGATTTCCTTTGCAAGCACCGTCAACATTAAGACTAAAGTTTCTTATTGGGGGAATCCATCGAACAAGCTTTAACAACTTAGCAGAGCACTGAGGGGCATAACCAAACTCATGGAGAACTTGCATATCATAGGGATTCAGATCCATCTTAAAGTTGAGGGTGGAAAGAGAATGAGCAATGGTTGCTTTGATATTGTTGATGATAGTCCCAGAAGTGTTAGAAGTGGGCTTAAACCTTCTAAGACATCTTTCCTTCCAAATATGCCAAAGCATAATAATTAGAGAGTAGAGGGAGGTAAACCCAATAGGAGATCGAAGATTAGAGTGCTGCATAAAGCTCCAGAGGCGGTAGTGATGTGACTATGAAGAGTGACCCTTGGGGTATTAGCAGACTGAACCAGTGCCAAAGATGAGATGCAATGTCACTGTTAATGAAAAGGTGGTCAAGGTCTTCAGTGCTGGGATGAGCACTGCAGGAGCAGCAAGACGCCAAGGTGATACCAATTTCAGAAATCCGACTATCAACAGGAACCACCCGGTTCATAATCTTCCAAGAGAAAAGAGATGCTCTTCGGTAGAAAGAATTGTGCCAAATCTTAGCAAGATCAGGCCTCTGAACCCCCTTCGGTCTGATCAAATCATACACATATTTGGTTGTGAAAGAGCCATTGTTAGACGCCGCCCAGAAACATTTGTCCTCATCACTTGAAAGGATCAGTCCGTCTATAATAGGCTAAGGAATAGCAGACCTGATAGGATGTAACGCGTTCAAAACCACATCATTCAAGGAGGCATTGGCTATCTCATGGTTCACTTGGATGATGTTGCAAAGGGGAGAATCACCAATCCAAACTGCTGAGGCTGCAAATGGTACTGCCTTTGCTGCTGCTGACGGGTGCCTGCTGCTGTGGAGGGTACTGGTACTGCGGCAACTACTGAGTGTACTGCACTGGCTGCTGCGGTTGCTGCTGGACTTACCCCATCGGGCAATCCCTCCTGAAGTGGCCTGGAAAACCACGTGTAACAGACTGCCTCTTGCCTGTGTAATACCCCAGAATTTTATTTATTGAAAAACCATGAGTAATAAAGTTATTAGACTTAAGCATTAGTCATAAATTGAAAAAAATGATATTTGTGTATAATTAATGGTAACGAACGTTACCCCAGTGTCGTGCATAGAAATGCGCGCTCCCACAGGGCGACACTGGAAAACGGCAACGAAATAAAAATCCGAGAACACCATAATTTTTCAGAAAATGTGGAGAAGTCAGAAATATAAATATCTGAATTTTTCGACGTACGGATTTCGAGATTAAGTCGACGCGACCATTTTTCAGGTGAATTTTCACCTACTGTAAAATAAAATCTAAAAATTAACTAAAATCACTAAATTTGTAAAACCTCACATTAGGTTATGGTTGAAATTTGAACTCAAATGGACACATTTAGATGTGTTTGCATAGTGATCATTGGACCAATTGAATTATGGGTCAATTACGGTAAGCAATTTCTGGATTTCTAGTGGGATACGTGTAAGGCTCTTAAAGAGCCCACACTTGGGAAATGGTTATAATTACTACTGTATGCGTGTAGCCATGGTAAATATGCATGGGCTACGTGTTAAAACATGGTAAAAGAATTCTTACCAGACACGTTAGCCGCCAACGTGTTGTTGTGCATGGAGATTTCTGGGGTTATAAATACACCTCAAGATCCTTCGTATCTATCTTTCTGAACCCTTCTACTGTTATGCTGCTGCTATTGCGTTGGGTGATCTCATGTTAGGAGGTGGTTTGAGTGCTAAACCTTGTGCAGAAGCAGCTTTGGTGTGAACTGCTGTCTCTTTCTTTCGTGCAACTGGTTCCTGTTCAAGTTTTTACTGAAACTATTACTAAGGAGCAGCTGTGAAATCATATTGGAGGCTATTTCTACTACAATAACAAGCTCCTTGTAACACCCCAAAAATTCGGTAATTGAAAAATTAGAAATAATCGAAAACGATAAATTCAATATTTGTGCAATAGCAAAAATGCACGTGTCATTATCATACATACAAAACCCATTAGAAAATTTCATAAAAACCATAGTTCAACTCTAATAATACTCCCTAATGACCCACAGAGAAATTCATGCAAAGGAAAATCAGATGGTCCAAGTTTAGGGCATTTTGCGACTGAGTATCGTAATCAGGAATAAGTCAGGAAATCATTATCACACATACTTAGTTGAGTCAGAAAATTAAATAAAAATCATAGATGGACTTAAAATATTCCTCTAATGATCCATCAAGAATTTTGGTTCAATAAAATCATTTGGGATATATTTAAGAGTTAGTGTGACTTCTTATCGTAATTAGGAATAAGTTGGACAACCTATTATTAGGTGTATAAAATGAGATCATAAACTAAATGAGAAATTTATGGTGGACTCCAAACAATGTGGGGATAGTCCAAAAAAGCGGATCAATGGACAACGTAATACCCATGAACAAATTCAAGTATGAAATTAATAAATAAATAACTTCCGTATTATCAGAATAATAGAACTTACGTACCACTATCGTACGTGAGAAAACACATCGGAAAATTCCGTAAAAATTATAAACCACCCCAAATATTATCCCTAAGTATTCCACGAAGGAATTCGTACAATGAAAAATCTGATTGGTCGTGTACGTCACACGTGACCAAGTTACCCGAATTAGGAAACTAAGTCGGAAAATTGTTAACACGAAAAATAACCCAACCATAAATTAAATAACATGTTGGAGAGACTTACAACATTATGTATTAATAACCCATTAACAAGATTGGCCCATGGAGCACATTTGGCCCAAGGATAAAAATTGGATAGAAAAATACCCAGAAATTCGTGTATGTAATTATGCAATAATTAGGGAGGGCAATTTAGGGTTAAAATTAGGGTGATTAGTCATGTAAGGTAAGCCAAATCGGATCCAACCTAAGAGGTGGTTTCCTAAACCTTTGCTACCTCCTTTGGGTGAGAGAATCCCAGATTTGGTTGGAAAGTAGAAAGCAGAATTCACAGCCCCTTTCCTAGTTCCATTGGGACATGAATTAGAACTCTAAAACTATAAGGACTCCTCACAAAATGTTAGGGAAGGGTTAGCAACAAGTTGGGGTCGTGAGCAGCAAGTTTGGAGCGCTGGAGGTGTGGAGAACGGCTGGGGAAAACGTGGTTTTCCTCAACCTCGCTCTGCATCAACCCAGAAATATGCAGAGAGTTATTAGCATTCAAAGGTAGGTGTTCTCGGGCCAAGATTAAAGAAAACCAACACCATTTCGAGTCTAGGTTCATTTGCACTTGGTTTGACTAATTTTCATGGAGTATACATTGTGTATTCGTAGTTGTCCCTAAGTCTCGCACAGTTAGGGCTTTTCCCGTTCTTCTTAGTATGCACGTGTTTTGTACCGAATTAGATCAAACTTCTTTCATGAAAGTTCTTCTACCTGTAGTCACGATCATCTTTTATGTTGGACATTTTATCCAAAAGTCTATCGTTAGAGAGTTATAAGTGTGGCAAGAGAGTCACTGCATGATACTGTGATTTCGGGCTGCACTTAGCTTTATGTTCTTCATATATTTCTCGGGATTTGAGACCGAATTTGATCAAACCCCAAACATCAAAGTTCTTCTTCTAGTTTTCCTCGTCATATTTCATGTTGAACATTTTGTCTAAAAGTCATTCGTTAGAGAGTTATAAGCGGGGTAAGTAATTGCTGCATGAGATGTGTTTTCGGGTTACCCCTCCCTATATGTTTTTTTTCTGGGAGGCCTCTAGTGTAGACACTACCTGATCTAGTGTCGACACACTGTCCCAAATTAGCCCAAAAGGTATTTTGGGAAGGCCTCTAGTGTCGACCTACTTGACTAGTGTCGACACACTGTCCTAAGTTAGCCCAAAAGGTATTTTGGAAGGCCTCTAGTGTCGACACTACTTGAACTAGTGTCAACACTGTCCCAGATTGACCCAGAAGGTTTTTGGAGCTGTCTCTAATGTCGACACTACTTGATCTAGTGTCGACACTACTTGACCATTTCTGCCTTATTTTGCCTTGTGTTTGAAGCATTGTGTCGACACCAGTAAGGAGTGTGTCGACACTACCCTTGCAAAAAAAATTGCATATCTTGGGTCTGATCATTACATGATGTCTACTAGCATGTGCATGATGTTATATAGTATGCATGGACCTAAAAGAAATCAACCCATTGAAAAATGGTAATGATACGAATATGATTCTAATGTGTAATTGTGATTGTCCTATGTTCATTGGATTATGTTGTGATCTTTCCTATTGTCAATGAAATGATAAGAATTTGTTGTGAATATGGGGATGAATACATGTTAGTATGGACTTGTTAGTGAAGTTAATATCATGATTTGCTATGAGTTTCAATATTTACATGCTTTCCGGTGTTCCATTAATTATTTGTCCATATGCATACATGCTAGGAAAGTTCCGTGACTCATCACTTACACATTTGAACGAATAGGCACACCCTCCTTGGGGAATTGAAAGCTCCCTGTCGGTCATTCTGAATCGACAAGGCTAGCGATCTTTTCCTCAAGACCTCCGTAAGTCTCCGCTCTCTATGGATTTCCACATAGATGCCGAGCTGGTTGTACCATGAAGTACCCTGGAGATAGAAAGCACATGTCCTGCATACGATCTGTCTTTAGAAACATCCTCATGTCAAGACGTTAATGGATTATGAAACATGATACGTCGTTATACTGCCTTTTGTTCTCTTGAGTTGTTGTCATACATGTTCCTTTTACTATGAGCTTGTCATTGAAACTCTGTGGCCATAATATGAATATGTTTGTTTGGCACAATTTGGGACTTCAGTCCATTTAACCAATGCCTGTGCAATAGGGGCCCTGTCTGGTCCTGGGGAGGAGCGTCCCAACGTACTTATTAACCGCGGGAGTATGGACTTGTGGTGCGTGGCATGGCACTGATCCTATAAGCAAGAGTTGTGAAAATTGTGCCTTTGTTTGATATGATAAGTTTGATTTGATATGATATGATAGATTTGATATGATACGTCTGATCATGTGAACGCATGATATCTGTATAATATGGCCAATCTCTTTTGATACGATTCTACTCTTGAAATATCTGTTCATTGTATATGCAACTCGACATTTGATCTGATATGATATCCATTCTATTCTGCTATTCAATCTATTAGTATTGCATACATTGTCATCATATACATGTTCATATCTTGCCTAATTAAAATGTTAATCACGTATATTAGTGCCCACACAATATTGAGATGTAAATCCTACTGAGCTAGTTCGCTCACCCTATCATCCTGCCCTTTTCAGGTAGTGATGAGGAACCAGTGGAGTCCGATGGGCCGGGAAGAGTGATGAGCACCCGCATATGAGGAGTTGACAGTTTAGAAATAGACATTTGAGTAGTCGATGTATTAGAGAAACATTGTTATTTGAATAATGACCCTTTTCAGTGAGTTCTTTCCATGTAAGGTTTTAACTAGTTGAATGAAATGGAATAAGGTATATTTTTGGTGACCATATTATAGTCTCAAATGTGTTCTTTTGTCCAATTGTAACTCTGCATTACTCAACTGTGATACGTCTATTTGTATTGTTCACGTCTCCCGGTATTTATTCCGCTGCTAAATATCGGGGCGTGACAGTTTGTATCAGAGACCTAAACTTTAGGGTCCAAGGGAATAGGAACATAGGATGAAACTAGATCACACGAGTCAAAATCTGTCGTACCTAATGTGAGCTTGGGTAGAACCATGGGAATAGAGGTCACACGTGATATATTTAGATGACTGACTTATATTATTATCTTGAAGGTACTTATTACCTTCATGGCCGCTGAACGTGCCCAGGCTAGGAACATGCAACAAACAATACAGAACTTGACTCAGGCTATCCTGCAAGCCACCCAGGGTGGAGGTAACCGCGGAGCCGGTGATCTCCATCTGAATTTTCAGAATATGGATCCGCCTAGGTTTGAAGGGAGTACTGACCCAGATGTTGCTAAACACTGGGTTAAGGAAATTGAAAGGGTATTCAGGGTCATGCAATGCACGGACCAGAACAAAGTACTGTTGGCGACTTTCCAATTGGAAAAGGATGCCAGGGCATGGTGGGAGTCGGTAAAAGTAACACTGAATGGCCAGCAACTAACATGGGGCTAGTATCAACTGCAGGAGAAGTCGGGTAACCTTTAGCCATTACCCAAAACTAGTGTTCACAGGGGATAGGAACCGCAAGAGATTGTCACTTATCTCTGCACTTTGAGTCAAAAGGATGATGAGGAAAGGTTGTATGGCCTTTCTTGCTGCTGTTGTCATCACAAAGAAGGAAGTCAAAGTTGAGGACATCCATGTTGTCAGAGAATACGCTGACATTTTTTTAGAAGACTTGCCAGGAATTCCTCTTGAGCGAGAGGTCGATTTTACCATCGAGTTGGTCCCTGGAGCAGCACCAGTATCTAGGGCACCATATAGAATGTCCCCCGCAGAACTGAAGGAATTAAAAGAGAAATGATGGAACTGTTAGAGAAGGGATTCATCCGACCAAGCACATCACCATGGGGTGCAAGGTGGGAATAGTTGATCGATTGACTAAGTCGGCTCATTTCTTGCCGATTAAGAGTACCTGGTCAGTGGATGTATTGGCTGCCGAACGAGCCGGGCTTCCCCTAAGTCCTAGGCAATTAGGAATGATAGGATAAGTGTCATTATAACCTCAGCTTGTGTCAAGAACTTTGTACCTACCTGGTGAGATTGGGTAGAAACTTGGGCTTAGTTAAAATTTTATTAATAACTAAATATTGTAAGTTACAAGGCATCAACAAGGAGTAAAGAAGACTGACCGTGTGATAGTTTTTTTGAAGGAACTTAAATAAACAGCAATGGAGGATATACCTACACCATCTATGGACGGACAAAGATCGGTCCAAAGATTAACCAAAGCACTACGATAAGCTGCTCAACTGTTAGAGGATGCCCTAATAATAGCTAAGGGAGATACAAATGGAAAGGAAGGTCTATGGATGACAAAGGAGTTGGCGAAACTAATAAGAAAGAACAAATTTCAACCACAGGAAACTCCAAACCTATAGTCAGAGAGAAACGGCCCGACAACAGTAACAGATCGCACAAGAGAAAAGATGCAAGAAGTGCAATAAGAACTAATCCCGCTCCTGTAGAAAGATGCCAGCATTGCAACAGAAAAAATCATCGGACTGAGGAGTGCTGGAAATTTCAAGGCAAGTGTTTCTGTTGTGGTAGCCAAGACCACAAGGTTAAGGATTGCCCAATGGAGAAATTGAGCTCAGGAAAAATGGTAGCACAACCCAAAATAGGAGGTAAAGGAGAGGTATCATTTCTAACTCGTTTTTATTTGACCCTGAAGTGCCATCATCAATAATCATTATGTCATGAGTAAATTCACAATTTGATTCCCTGTAAGTCCAGCCCGTAAACACATGTGAATTTGGGGACCAAATTCTTTTAAGTGGGGGAGGATGTAACACCCCGAAAATTCGATAATTGAAAAATTAGAAATAATCGAAAACGATAAATTCAATATTTGTGCAATAGCAAAAATGCACGTGTCATTATCATACATACAAAACCCATTAGAAAATTTCATAAAAACCATAGTTCAACTCTAAATAATACTCCCTAATGACCCACAGAGAAATTCATGCAAAGGAAAATCAGATGGTCCAAGTTTAAGGCATTTTGCGACTGAGTATCGTAATCAGGGAATAAGTCAGGAAATCATTATCACCATACTTAGTTGAGTCAAAAATTAAATAAAAATCATAGATGGACTTCAATAATATCCTCTAATGATCCATCAAGAATTTTGGGTCAATAAAAGTCATTTGGGATATATTTAAGAGTTAGTGTGACTTCTTATCGTAATTAGGAAATAAGTTGGACAACCCATTATTAGGTGTATAAAATGAGATCATAAACTAAATGAGAAATTTATGGTGGACTCTAAACAATATGTGGGGATAGTCCATAAAAGAAATCGAATCAATGGACAATGTAAGACCCATGAACAAATTCAAGTATGAAATTAGTAAATAAATAACTTCAGTATTATCGGAATAATAGAACTTACGTACCACTATCGTACGTGAGAAAACACATCGGAAAATTCCGTAAAAATTATAAACCCACCCCAAATATATCCAAGTATTCCACGAAGGAATTCATGCAACGAAAAATCTGATTGGTCGAGTGTACGTCACACGTGACTAGGGCTGTAAATGGAACCCGAAAATCTGATTTTCCGACCCGATATCGATAAAAATTAATGGATTCGGATTAAAAAATAATACCGATTTCTTATCGGAATTGGTATCGGATTTTCCGATAAGATATCGGTTTCGAATTCGGAACCACCTAATTCCGAAACCGATTTCCGATTTCCGATTAATTAAATTTTTAAAGTTAATAAAAAATAAAACATGAGAAAACGCGCCTAGGCGGTAACCCTTTCCCAGTTTCCCCAGTCGACTCTGTCCTACTCCTCACTCCTCAGTCCTCACGGGACACGGGCCATTCCCTTTCTCCCCCTTCCCGTCTTCCCACTCTAGGGTTTGTAGCGGTCTGCGGTTGTCGCCCTCGATCACCGCAGACGACTCCACCGGCGACGTCTCCGACCGGTGCTCGCTTCTCCCCTATGGTCTCTCTCTCTCTCTCTATTTCTCTCGCTTGGCTGGGGGAGGTCGAGGGGGCGGCACTCGGCGACTCAGAGGGGGAGTTGCGGAGGGAGGTGCTGGACGGGGGGGGGGGGGGGGGGGGGGGGGGGGGGGGGGGGGACGAGGGAGAGGAGTGCTGACGCCACGGGGAGCCGGGAGGGGGGGATGAGGGAGAGGAGGTGCTGGAGCCGACGGGGAGCCGGGAGGGGGTGAGGAGAGTAGGTGTTGGACGCCACGGGGAGCCGGGGGGGGGACACGAGGAGAGGAGGTGCTGGACGGGGAGCCGGAGGGGGGGACGAGGGAGAGGAGGTGCTGGACGGGGAGCCGGGGGTGGGGGACGAGGGAAGCAGAGGGAGAGGAGGTGCTGGACGGGGAGGAGAAGAGGTGCTGGACGGGGAGCGGGGGGGGGGTGGGGTGTGCGGACTGCATATCACTGCGCAGGGGGGCAAGGGAGAAGCGGAGGAGGAGAGGAGGTGCTGGCCGGGGAGGGCGTTGCTCATCAGGTGCGCTGATTGTTTTGCTTTGCACTTCGATTGTCTGTACTGTAGCCTTTATTTCCTGGGGAGAGCGCTGTTGACCAGCTTGTTGAAATAATCAAGGTATCACATAATCTGTTTTGATACTTTTCCTGGGAATATAGCAAACGTCACTGCACTGCTGACATGGCCCATTTGCACAGGTTCTTGGTACTCCAACAAGAGAAGAAATACAATGCATGAATCCCAATTATACAGAGTTTAGGTTTCCTCATATAAAGCTCATCCATGGCATAAGAGTCGTCCATCTATTACCTTTGCAAAACTTTTCTAGAAGAATAAATGTTTTGCTTCCAACATTGGGTCCTGAGGAAGCCAGATGCTATTGGTCATATCTTTGAAGATTTGGATAATTGATCCATCCAAGGATAAATGGTAAAGGAGTGGACTTTTTTATTGTGATCCACCCTTTTCATAAGCTTGGACTTATTTATGTGTTGTTCTGCTTCAAGTTTTCCATTAATGAATGCCCCGAGAAGCAATAGATCTTACATCAAGACTTCTCTCATTCTAGTTGATGCATGTTTCTGCTTTTGCAAAATAGTAATGTTATATATACTAATATAGAATGTTACCTTGGTGCATCAAGCACTGTCATAAGATACAACATTTTGCATGTTTGAACGTTGCATTTTTTGGCATTATCTGAATGCCGAGAAGTTTTTAGCATTCTTCTGTTGCAGAATTAGACTTTATCTTGTGCACATTTAGTTGGACAAGTGTTGGAAATTCTCTTTTTGGATATCTATGTCCATTTATGCTATAATTTTCTTTGTAACAATTTTTACCTTCATTGAAAATTTGATCAGCACGGGAGCTGGAGAAGGATCTACATGGTTCAGTTGCGGACACACTGACACCGGATAGAAGGCTAAGAACATTTATGCAGAAAATATCTGGAGAATGGATTCTTCTATAATGTTTTTTTTTAGAAGTGGTTTCTTTTATGAGGTGCTTCTCACAGTTTGTTCCATTTGCCTCTGAACTTGAATTACACTTGTTATAAGAAAACATTACTGTTATTTACATAATTTTCTGAACATGAAGTTGAGACCAGAATAGAATGTATAGAGCTAGAGTAATTTTTTAGTAAGCAACAAACAAATGTTAGAATACAGCCCAAAATATGGGCCCTTAAGAGTAAATAAAACGTTTTCCTGTTGATATTAGACAGTTTAGTACATGTTGATATTAGACAGTTTAGTACAAAATATGGCCCTTAAAGAGTAAATAAAACATTTTCCTGTTGATATTAGACAGTTTAGTACATGTTGATATTAGACAGTTTAGTACAAAATATGGGCCTTAAAGAGTAAATAAAACGTTTTCCTTTTGATATTAGACAGTTAGTACATGTTGATATTAGACAGTTTAGTACAAAATCTGAGCCCTTAATCGGAATCGGAATCGGAATCGGATTTCGGTAATCGGAATCGGATTTCTGTAATCGGAAACGGAAACGGAATTGGAATCGAAATCGGAAAATTTTTGGAAAGAAAAATGGTACCGATTTCGATTTCGGTTCCGATAACGTAATCGGAATTGGATCGGTATCGGAATTGACTATTCCGATTATATCGGAATCGGAATCGGAAACAGTAACAGTTATCGGAATCGGTATCGGAATCTCATGATTCCGTTATCGAACCCGACCCGTTTACAGCCCTACACGTGACCATTACCCGAATTAGGAAACTAAGTCAGAAAATTGTTAACACGGAAAAATAACCCAACCATAAATTAAATAAACATGTTGGAGAGACTTACAACATTATGTATTAATAACCCATTAATAGATTGGGCCAATGGAGCACATTTGGCCCAAGGATAAAAATTGGGACAAGAAAAATACCCAGAAATTCGTGTATATTTTATGCAATAATTAGGGAGGGCAATTTAGGGTTAAAATTAGGGTGATTAGTCATGTAAGGTAAGCCAAAATCGGACCCAACCCTAAGAGGTGGTTTCCTAAACCTTTGCTACCTCCTTTGGGTGAGAGAATCCCAGATTTGTTGGAAAGGAGAAAGCAGAATTCGCAGCCCCTTTCCTAGTTCCATTGGGACATGAATTAGAACTCTAAAACGATAAGGACTCCTCACAAAACGTTAGGGAAGGGTTAGCAACAAGTTGGGGTCGTGAGCAGCAAGTTTGGAGCGCTGGAGGTGTGGAGAACGGCTGGGGAAAACGTGGTCTTCCTCAACCTCGCTCTGCATCAACCCAGAAATCTGCAGAGAGTTATTAGCATTCAAAGGTAGGTGTTCTCGGGCCAAGATTAAAGAAAACCAACACCATCATGTAGTTCTTTGAGTCTAGGTTCATTTGCACTTGGTTTGACTAATTTTCATGAAGTATACATTGTGTATTCGTAGTTGTCCCTAAGTCTCGCACAGTTAGGGCTTTTCCCGTTCTTCTTAGTATGCACACGATTTTATACAGAATTAGATCAACTTCCTTCATGAAAGTTCTTCGAATTGTAGTCATGATCATCTTTTATGTTGGACATTTTATCCAAAAGTCTATTGTTAGAGAGTTATAGTGTGGTAAGAGAGTCACTGCATGATACTGTGATTTCGGTCTGCACTTAGCTTTATGTTCTTCATATATTTATCAGGATTTGAGACCGAATTTGAACAAACACCCACATCAACGTTCTTCTACTAGTTGTCTTCGTCATATTTCATGTTGAACATTTTGTCTAAAAGTCATTCATTAGAGAGTTATAAGCGGGGTAAGTAAATCGCTGCATGAGATGTGTTTTTGGGTTACCCCTGACCTATATGTTTTTTTTTTGGGAGGGCCTCTAGTGTCGACACTACCTGATCTAGTGTCGACACACTGTCCCAATTAGCCCAAAAGGTGTTCTGGGAAGGCCTCTAGTGTCGACACTACTTGAACTAGTGTCGACACACTCTCCCAGATTGACCGAAGGTTTCTGGGAGCTGTCTCTAATGTCGACACTACTTGATCTAGTGTCGACACTACTTGACCAGTTCTGCCTTATTTTGCCTTGTGTTTGAAGCATTGTGTCGACACCAGTAAGGGGTGTGTCGACACTACCCTTGCAAAAAAAATTGCATATCTTGGGTCTGATCATTACATGATGTCTACTAGCATGTGCATGATGTTATATAGTATGCATGGACCTAAAAGAAATCAACCCATTGAAAAATGGTAATGATACGAATATGATTCTAATGTGTAATTGTGATTGTCCTTATGTTCATTGGATTATCTTGTGATCTTTCCTATTGTCAATTGAAATGATAAGAATTTGTTGTGAATATGGGGATGAATACATGTTAGTATGGACTGGTTAGTGAAGTTAATATCATGATTTGCATATGAGTTTCAATAGTTACATGCTTTCCGGTGTTCCATTAATTATTTGTCCATATGCATACATGCTAGGAAAGTTCCATGACTCGTCACTTACACATTTGAACGAATAGGCACACCCTCCTTGGGGAATTGAAAGCTCCCTGTCGGTCATTCTGAATCGGCAAGGCTAGCGATCTTTTCCTCAAGACCTCCGTAAGTCTCCGCTCTCTATGGATTTCCACATAGATGCCGAGCTGGTTGTACCATGAAGTACTCTGGAGATAGAAAGCACATGTCCTGCATATGATCTGTCTTTAGAAACATCCTCATGTAAGACATTAATGGATTATGAAACATGATACGTCGTTATACTTCCTTTTGTTCTCTTGAGCTGTTTGTCATACCTTGACTCTATGAATGATCATGTTCCTTTTACTATGAGCTTGCCATTGAAACTCTGTGGCCATAATATGAATATGTTTGTTCGGCACAATTTGGGACTTCAGTCCATTTGACCAATGCCTGTGCAATAGGGGCCCTGTCTGGTCCTGGGGAGGAGCGCCCCAACGTAATTATTAACCGCGGGAGTATGGACTTGTGGTGCGTGGCATGTCATTGATCCTATAAGTAAGAGTTGTGAAAATTGTGCCTTTGTTTGATATGATAAGTTTGATTTGATATGATATGATAAGATTTGATATGATACGTCTGATCATGTGAACGCATGATATCTGTATGAATATGGCCAATCTCTTTTGATACGATTATACTCTTGAAATATCTGTTCATTGTATATGCAACTCGACATTTGATCTGATATGATATCCGTTCTATTCTGCTATTCAATCTGTTAGTATTGCATACATTGTCATCATATACATGTTCATATCTTGCCTAATTAAAATGTTAATCACGTATATTAGCGCCCGCACAATATTGAGATGTAAATCCTACTGAGCTAGTTTGCTTACCCTATCATCCTGCCCTTTTCAGGTAGTGATGAGGAACCAGTGGAGTCCGATGGGGCCGGGCAAGAGTGATGAGCACCCGCTATATGAGGAGTTGACAGTTTAGAAATAGACATTTGAGTAGTCGATGTATTAGAGAAACATTGTTATTTGAATAATGAACCCTTTTCAGTGAGTTCTTTCCATGTAAGGTTTTAACTAGTTGAATGAAATGGAATAAAGTATATTTTTGGTGACCATATTATAGTCTCAAATGTGTTCTTTTGTCCAATAGTGACTTTGCGTTACTCAACTGTGATACGTCTATTTGTATCGTTCACGCCTCCCGGTATTTATTCCGCTGCTAAATATCGGGGCGTGACACTCCACTTGCTTGATCCTTCACTTACAGTCATTTCTTCTTCTTGGTTAAGCTAGGTAGGATTCAATTCCTAACTCTCTTCCTTTCTACCCTTGGATTAATTGTTTAAAGTGAAGCTTACCTTGTATCTGTTACTCTGTAGTTCTGAGAGTATGTTCATGATAGAACTATATTCTCCATCATGTTTTAGTTAGTTTTTAATCCATGAAAGTCATAGTTTGTTCCTTCTTTCTTCAACTTGATCCAAAAATCTGAAGTTATATCAAGTCTTTTGTGTAGTGTAGGCAGAACCATGATGGTTCTTTCTTCTTTGTGAAATTGAAATACTGAAAGATTATGGAAGTTTTAAATGACTAAACTTGATAAGTGTTTAGTGGAAAAAGAGTAGAGAGTCTAAGAGAAAGACTTTCCATTCCATTTTCCTTGAACTTTCCTTTCAATTTGTCTTCTTGAAAGATCAACCATATGAACCACATTTCATGTCTTTATCTTCCATTCTCTTGTCATGATAGCTTCATGTTTGAGGCTAAGATTATGTTTGGATTAAGTCTAATCATGTTAGGAATGATAGAAGAGTTTCTTAGTATCATTTATAGTTGGTTTAGAACCATTTCTGAAAGTTTGCACAAGACCTGTCGACAGACGAACTTGTGGCTGTCGACAGGAACCCATATCTAGAAGCCTGAAATCATCACCTGTGTGTGGCTGTCGACAGCCCCATTGCTTGCTGTCGACAGGTGCACACAGAACTGAAGTTCTGTTCACTGGAAAGCCAGTCTTGTCGACATCAATCTTGTGCCTGTCGACAGGTGACAACAGTACATGTTTCCAGCATCTATTTTATTCCATTTCTTAATACAAATCCTATCCAATTGTGCCAACCATTAGTCCACCTATATATTGTGGTTTTTACTACCTAATCTCCTACTAAAATCAGTCATGAACCTTTCATTCTATCATGAATAATTTCTTCAAAGTTCTGAACAAAATTATTCTTGTGAGATTCTCAAATTCTGAAATTAGTGAAGGAACAGAGTTCCTTAATTCTTGTGTGTAATCTATGAGTGAAATCTTGTGTATCCTTGAGCAATTGCAAGAATAAGTGTGTGATGATGACAATTTGTGAGTCTCGGACTCATTTAAGAATTATGCCAGGCAAATAAGGGCTGGTTCAGTCCTGGGGGGAGCGCCCAAATTCGTCAGTGGCCGCGCGGGGACGATGAGAATTTCTGGATGTTGGCATGCATCAATTTATGTTTGATTAGTCATCATATCATGCTTGTGAATGTGAGATTGTCAAATTCTGAATTTAAGTATCTTCCTGAATCTTGCTTCTAAAGCATTCCTGTTCAATACGTATTATTAAGTTGACCTGCGTACTTGTCATCTTGAACACTCCATGTCATAAATATAAACTTGTTCTTACCCTGGTCATATACATTTGAATCCTCTTGTTTAAAAGGAGTTGAGTTCTACTGGGCTAGTTAGCTCATTCAATTTAACATTTTCAGGTGAACAAGACGGAGATTGCTTAAGGGGGGATTTGTGTGCCAAGCGGACAACCGATGCCAAGCAATGTTATCAGTTTTTGTTTCCTTTGTAGATGGAAATAAGATTGTAGTAAAGATACAATCTACTTTTGCTTGCTCCTCATTTAGACTAAAATGGGGAGTATTGTGTAATAACTTCCGCGAATCTAGTTGATTATGAGTAAACTTATGTTACTTGTCATGTTTAAAATCTGTTATATTCGGTAAATGAAATTTTACTCAGACGTGACAGATTAAGTTGGTATCAGAGCATTAGTACGATAAACCTAGGGATAACCCGTGAGTTGGGGTAGAAACTTGGGATTAGATAGCATGATTTTTGTAACTATATAAAAGCAATGTTTAACTTGGAATTATTTCAGCATGGACATGAGTGCTCAACAAAGGTTGGTAGCAGCCATGGAAATGCTACGTCAGGACCTAGAATTATATGCTCAAGCACAGAGAGAAACCCACATACAGATCAAAGAGGAAGTATTAAATCTGACGGCAGGCGCTTTCTTGGCGGGAAATCCACACGTTTCATTGGATATTATGAACCAGATCATGAATGATCTGAATGGTCTGAAGCTGGGGCAAGAGATCCTGCTCCATCAGATCGAGGGGTATTGGGAGGAGATGACCAATGCCGCGAGGGAGCTGCATTATGGGGCGGCAGAAGAACAGCAACCACCGCCCGCAGAACCGGTTATAGATTTGACCATAAATTAAAAATTGTGGATAGACAACTCACTTTTTTGTAAACCTCTCCTTTTGTGTAAATATTAGTTGTATATATAACTCCCATGTGTATGGGAAGTGAGAGGTTGATGAAGGTATGTTGTGATGGGGAAGAGTTGAAAGGAGGAGACTGCAGTAACTTAGTTGCTGGTTGTGATAGTATGGTTTAATGTAAATATTTGACTTATAAATGGAAATGGAGTGTTATATGAATTTGAAATGTATGTATGTGATGAATGCAAGTTTGGGTGGATTGTGAAATTAATGTATGCCCTATTGAATGTTTCAGATACTTCCTTAATTTTGTCATGGACGGAGGTGACACTAACTGGAGCAAAATGGAAATTCGATGCATGACTTGACCGAGTAATGAGGACTGTAGCGAAGAGTAATAGCCATAATGGGACAAGCCTATTCAGGGATTTCCGAAGTTTAGATCCTCCGAGATTTTCGGGGAGTACCGACCCGGATGAGGTTCGAGAATTGGCTAAAGGACATAGAAAGAATATTTGGAGTAATTAAGTGCACTGAAGAAGAAAAGATTCGATTAGTGACTTTTCAGTTGGAACGGTGTGCTAGAGCATGGTGGGACATCGTGACATCTACATTGGAAGATCCAAGTCAAATTAGTTGGGATGAATTTGTAGAACGTTTAATGATCAGTATTTCTATGAAGTTGTCCAGGAAAAGAAAGCCACTGAATTTGCTAATCTGAAACAACTAAGGATGACTGTATCCGAGTATGAGGCACAGTTTGCTCGATTATCCAAGTACGCTCCACATCTCATAGCCACAGATAAGCTGAAAGCCAAGAGATTTATGAATGGACTACGCCCTATCTATATTATGCAGTTAACTCCACATTTGATTATTACGTATTCGGATATGGTCAAAAGAGCTTTGGCTTTGGAAGCTGCAAATGATATGGTGGATAAAATTAAAGGAAGGTCAGGAGAAGGATCTTCGGATGGAAGAGAAAGTTTGAATCAGGAAATGCCTCAAAAGTTCAACAATCTGGAAAGAAGATGGGGAAGGCTCCGAGTGGAAGTAAAGAAGTGTGTAAACACTGTCACGTTAGTGGACACAAGGTGGAAAATTGTTGGCGTAGGCTGGGAGCATGCCTCAGGTGTGGGAATACTCAGCATCGAATTTCAGAATGTCCGATGATCAAGAATGTGTCAACCAAACAAAATCCCCAAGTAAGGCAGACAAGGCAAGGGAGAATACAAGCTATTCAAGAGGTAGATCCTGAATCTCCGCAGGAAGGCAGACTGATTGAAGGTACACTAACAGTAAACTCAAAACTTGCACATGTATTATTTGATTCAGGAGCTACACACTCCTTTATTAGCTATAATTTTGCTAAGTCTTTGGAAATACAACCAGTTTTATTATCTACACAATTGGAAGTGGCAACACCTTTGAGTGAGGGTAAGAAGCTTAGGGAGTATTACCCTGATAGTCAGATTTTATGTGACGGACACAATTTATACGGTGATTTGATATGCTTGGAAATGTGGGATTATGATGTGATCCTTGGGATGGATGGTTATCTAAATACCATGCCACTTTAGATTCCAATTAAGGCGGGTCTCATTTCCAGGAAAGGAAAATGTTCTATAAATTTTGATAAACCTCACGTTAGAAGAATACCGATAATCTCAGCAGTCAAGGCTTGTAAGTTAGTACGAAAAGGTTGTCAAAGGTACTTGCTTCTGTAACGATACTAAATCAAGATATCATGGGATTGAGTGATATCCAGTGGTAAGAGAATTTCCTGATGTTTTCCCTGAAGAATTACCTGGCATACCACCTATAGAGGTGATTTTTCAATTGAATTGGTACCAGGAGCTACACCAATTTCAAGAACACTGTACAGGATGTCAATGGAGGAGTTAAAGGAATAAAAAGGCAGTTGTTAGAACTGATAGAAAAGGGATTTATTAGACCTAGTACCTCACTTGGGGTGCTCCAGTGTTATTGTGAAGAAAAAAGATGGGTCTATACGATTATGTATAGATTATCGACAGTTAAATCAGTTAACCATAAAGAACAAATACCCACTTCCAAGAATTGATGATCTATTTGATCAATTGTTTGGAGCTCAATATTTTTCCAAAATTGATTTAAGATCTGGTATCTCATCAACTCAAGATTCAGGAGTAGGACATTCACAAAACAGCTTTCCGAACAGGTATGGACACTACGAATTTGTAGTGATGCCATTTGGATTAACTAACGCACCTGCTGCATTTATGCGTTTGATGAATGACGTGTTCAGAACTTACTTGGATCAATTTGTGGTTGTGTTATTGATGACATACTGATTTATTCCAAGAGTATAGAAGAACATGAGACACATTTACGAATTACTTTGCAACTATTAAGAGATCACCATTATATGCAAAGTTTAGTACATGTGAATTTTGGACGGAACAAGTGATGTTCTTGGGGCATATTATTAAAAGAAGGATTGTCTGTGGACTCTTCAATGATTGAGACCATACAAAGATGGGAGCAACCAAGGAACCTCACTAAGGTTAGAAGTTTCTTGGGTATGGCTAGTTATTACCGGCGGTTTGTCCAGAATTTTTCTAGAATTGCTCCGCCTCTCACACAGTTGACCAGAAAAGGAACTGCATTTGTATGGAATGAGGATTGTGAACAAGCATTTCAGTTATTAAAGGAATGTCTATCATCTGCACCAGTTTTAGCTTTGCCGGTAGAAGGAAAATTATTTGAAGTTTATACTGATGCTTCAAGTATTGGACTAGGATGTGTGTTGATGCAAGATAGGGGTTATTGCTTATGCATCAAGGCAATTGAAAACTCATGAAAAGAATTATCCAGTACATGATTGGAATTAGCCGCAGTAATTTTTGCTCTTAAGCTTTGAGACACTACCTATATGACAATCAATTTATAGTATACTCTGATCATAAGAGCCTTAAGTATTTGTTTTCCTAGAAAGAATTGAATATGAGACAAAGAAGGTGGATGGAGTATATCAAAGATTATGATTTCAAAATTGAATACCATCCAGGGAAAGGCAATACTGTGGCTGATGCACTCAGCAGAAATCCTATAGCCAAAGTATGCCAGTTACAAGTAGGGGAGTGGAAATTGTTAGAAGAATTTTCCACATTAAGCTTGAAGGTGGAAACACAGGAAGGAAGGGTTATCATTAATAACTTGATAGTTCAATCAGATCTATTGAGACAAACTAAAGAACAACAAGACAATGATCCTATGTTGATAGAAATCAGGGAAAAGTTGATCTCTAAACCTAATTTTAATGAAGATTTCCAAGGAAATCTTCGATTCCGAGATAGGTTATGTGTAACGTCGTGTGCTTTTCGGATCCATGCGGATCGTGTGTATTGTGGTTGTGGCGGCCATTGTGAGGCCAATGTGAGTTGGTTGTGTGGAATGTATGGTGTGGATGTGTGGCTTGAGCAGGTAAAGTGCAGGGTTGGTCCTGAAATGAAATAGGACCAGCTGCAGTTCAATTGGAGTTGGCGGCCAGGGGTGGCCGTTGACTGGTTGGCGTCCAGGTAAGTGGACGTTGACTACATGAACTTGGCGGCTTAGTATGTGGACGTTTAGAGTGGCGGTTCTTCTTGGCGGCATAGGGGTTGACGCCAACCTGAGAATTCTGCAGGTTATAGGCTCACCCGAGGGCAGGTTTCCTACCCTGTTCTCAATCCCCCTTGCCCCAGCTTGTTGCCCCAGTGTTCCTAAAGCTTCCAACAGGTACTGAAGGGTGCTTGGAGGATCGTGGAACGCGTGGCGTCACCGAATTGTGCGAGGAAACGTCGTGACGTGGTGCAATTCTCGTGGGAACTCGCGGAGGGTTCGACGTGAACCGGGAAATTGCGGGAGGTTCTAGCGTGTTTTGAGGTAGGGGACGAACCCGTTTAGCTCCATAGAAACATTAAAACACATCATAACACCTGAATTAGCATGATAATGTATTTTCGGATTAAGTTGCACCATACGGGAATAAAGGGTGGTTTGAGTAATTTAGTGAACAAAGCATGCTATGTTGGGTTGTTTTGGGTTCATGCATGTTTAAAGAACCGTTTCAGTATATTTTTCTGTAGTTTAAACGGTTGGAAAACCTGTAGAGCAGGATTAGGGTTTCTGCAGGGTTTGAGGCCGAAGAACTTGGCGTCAACATCGCTTGTCGCCAAGCTCCTCAGCCAGGATGTAGACGGCCAGATCCCTTGCCGCTGACTTCTTGTAAGCGGCAGTCGATGTTGCCGCCTACTGGTTATGAACAGAAATGACTAGTTACGGTATTTATCGATAATGCGTGTGTATTCGTACATGAGGTGCACTGAGTGCACATGGCTCTCGTGTCTAGCATACAAGGTATGCTGTTAGTTACTTACTTTCGTGCTGCGCGTTGTATTACGTGAGTCAGTTGGGTTCACGTGTAGTGAACCATTGTTACTTGTGGTTTACGTAAGGTTTCACGTAGTTTGTGTGTGACGTGCACGTGGTTCTGTGTACGTGGCTAGTAGTACGACGCCTACCGTGGTTACCTCTCCAGTTGGGTGCCCCAGGTTCTTTGTGAGCCAGGCTGTTAGCTCGGGGCTTTGTCCCGGTACTTGTGTTGTACGTCGAGGTCTGTGTCGTCTGACCTGGACACCCTCACTCTTGTGTTTGAGTTGCACGTCCGGCTGAGGGAAAGACGACAGTGGGACAGTGACACTTGTTTGTCTTTAGTCACTTGTAGCGCGCTCGTAGTTGGGGGTACGGACACCAGTAGTCGACACTGGTCCCTAGCTAGTCATTTCCAGTGCCTCACTCTAGAGAGCCGGGCCAGGGTCTCCTGAGGTGTCAGGCATGGGCCTGCGACCGTGTGGTCTGCAGGTGGTGGTGTTTAGTTGGTCTCCACAGTTGCTTGACCTTTTCACGTGGAGTGGCAGCTGGACCTTCGTCCGTGGCTGCGAGACTGAGAGGTAGACCTGTGTTAGCTTGTCCGAGTAGTTTTTGGTGTCGCGAACCAGTTCACGTGGCTCGTGTTGGCTGTCTCTACTTTAGCTTGTACACCTGTACTGGTTTGTCGTTTAATTATTAAAGTTGTTTTACGTAGTCGGCAGACGGTGAGTACTTTTACAGCTTTAATATTCTGTTTAGCTGTTCTATAAATTGTTGGTATTGTTTACTGCTTTCGTACCTGTGGTTTGGTTTGCTCGGTGTTGGGGAAGTTCCCTACTGAGCTAGTGACTAGCGAGGCTCACCCCTACCCCCACAGGTGAGAGCGAGGAGGATGTTTCACGACCGTCGTCCATCTCAGAGCCGCGCCGTAGCAGTGCAGGGTCAGTACCTCCAGCGGTGTAGTTCCAACTGTGTAGTACTCCAGCAGTGTAGTTTAGTAGTTGTTTACTTTCTTCAGTTGTACCTCGGGGTATGCCCCGGCTCTTGTACTTCTTTTCAGTTTTGTGGAAATTTGGCTATGTAACTTGTGAATTATATATATAAATGGTGTGTTCCTTTGTGTTTACACGGACTGTGGTTTGGTTTCCCTTGCGAGGCTTCGGCCCGTTCGCGGGAGGCGGACTCGGATCAAGTACGTTATCGGTTTAACGGGCTTGGCCGAGGCATTCCGCCACAGTTGGTATCAGAGCAAGGTCCGTGTTAATATAAGGGAACTAGAAAGATACATAGCCTTATTTCAGTCTTTGTACACTGCTGGTAGGGACCCTGGTTTTGATAACTTGTTGTTTTGATTTTTGTTTGGTATTTTGTTTATGTAGAAAATTTCTGGAATGGCTGTAGAAGAGATTGGGGTGGTGGAGGAGATGATCCGGAGGGAAGCACCCAGCGTATGATAGAGAGGATCTGGGAAAGCCTCACGGATATTCGGGCGAGGATGGATCAGCAGGCGCCGGTACCACCAGTTGCAGTGCCACCTGGGGAGGAGAGGTTGTACCTGTAGCTGCAGTCCCGCTGAGAGTGGAGGTACCTTTTGCAGCACCTGTGCCACCACCACCACCAGTGTTGATAGCAGAAGAAACAGTGATGCAGGTGGAGAAGTTTCTGAGATTGCAGCCACCTACTTATTCAGGAGGGCCGAATCCAGATACAACTGAGCATTGGGTTCATGAATTGAGAGGGTCTTTGCGACTATGAGGTGTCCGGCAGCAGATAGAGTTGTATTAGCTGCTTATCAGTTGAGGGGCTTTGCCTTGGAATGGTGGCGACTGAAGATGCAGACCACCTTCGCAGGTAGGACAGAGGAGGCCATCACTTGGTCGGAATTTCTTGATGTATTTAACGATACATTCTTTCCGATTCAAGTGCAGCAGGTGAAAAGGGAACAATTCTGGACTCTTCAGCAAGGTAACTCTTCAGTTCTAGAGTACCAGATGAGGTTTATGGCACTCAGCCGTTATGCACCTTATGTTGTTTCTGATAATAATATGATGGTTGAGTACTTTATTAGAGGCTTGAGAGTGGAATTGCAGGATGCGATAGTACCTCTTATGTGCAAGATAGTGGAAGAGGCAGCTCAGAGAGCAACTACTTTGGAGAGATCTATTCGACTCGTCAGGTGGGCGAGTCAGGTTCAGGTAGTTTTCAGTTACCGCAGCAGTCAGTGGGTGCAAGCAGGGGTAAAGCACCAGCAGGACCTTCTTCATCAGGCTTCGGTAAATGGGGTCAAAAATAAAGCAAGCATTTAAAGGAAAAGGAAGAGGATGGGGAGGTCGTCCGCAGTTCCAACAGGCCGAGGTAGGCCTGAGGTGGAGGAGTCGCAGCAGAGTACTGCCAGGCACCTGTTACTCCAGGGATATAGATGCATAATTGTAATCAGCCGGGACATTTGATCCGCAATTGTCCCTATCCGAGGGAGTATGGATATGTAAGGCCCTCGAATTTCCGTCGCATTATTTGTATTTGTGTATGTATGTTTGTGCTTGTGTATGTATATACATACTTACGTACGTATTAATTAGTACAATTACGGTGCATATGTTTATACTAGATGTAAATAATGCATGTATTGAATGGTGATAGTATGAATACACTACCCATACATATTGCATGTATACATGCATGGCATGCATAGTTTTCTGCATGTTTAGAGTTCTGGCCGAAGGCCAGATTGGCGTCAACCCTAGCCGTTGAGGTGGTGTCAGCGTCCAGACATGGACGCCAACACTATCCTGGCGTCTAACGATATGGACGCCTATTTCTCTGACTTGCATGCGTTGCAGAGCCAGAAATTCCGAAACAAGGGAGCTCACCCATTGGGGAGCTGTCCCCAACGGCTCTGAGAGCCATCTTGTCACCTTGTGAGTGGGAGAGAGGCCTCTCCCATATGTTGAACCCGGATCTGCCTTCCCCAGCCCTCTTCACCCTTTGCAAGAGAGAAACAAGAGGAAAAACCCTAGTTCTGGACTGTGAGGAAACCCCCTCTTTGCAGCCCAAAAATCTGAACCTCTGAAGCTGGATCCGGCCATCTTCCTCGACAAGAAGCTAGCTGGACTGAAGGAGAAGACCTCCCCGACGTTTCCTTGCTGTGGAGATCATCCAGGAGCCCGGAGGGAGGAGATCTTGGAGGACATTCTGCACCTTCTTGGGACTGCCCAAGGAGGGCTTCACCAGCACTTTTGATCCATTGAAGCAATTTCCTAGAGGCAAGTAACCTAACCATAACGTTCCCGTATGTGTCTAGGTCGATTCTACAATTTTTATAAATTTTCCCTCGTGTCTTAGACCCCCAAATTCACCCCAACTTGAGAGCTCGGGTCTGTGTTCTGCACAGACCTGCATCGACGGCAAGGTCACTGGACGCTGAGATTATGCTTGGCGTCCATCGACCATGCCGCTAACATTGAGTTAGCGGCCAGAGACCGCCGCCAAGTTCATCTGGACAGAACAGTGATTGTTCTGCCCTTCCTATACAACTATTTTCGGTATGGTTTCCGTGATGAGGATATATGGTAACCCTATACACTATGTATACTGTTAATGTGGTGTGTGGATGAGTGTGATGTGTGGTGGTGAATGTTAGAAATTACTCTCCCATGAAATTTCAAGCATGATTGTCGATAATCTTGCCAATCCATGTTTATGATTAGGACTAGTCTGAATGCCCTAAGTTTTATCAGATCATGAAGATTAGTGGGTCAGTATACGTATACCCAATTTTTGATAAATTGTCCATGCTTGCATAAATTGCTAATAAATCAGTTCGGTAAATAAAAAGGCATGCAAGATAGATTTGTGATGATCGATCTATGGTCGTATGATTTAGGGTAATTCTGTATTCTCAGATCATGCATATAACAGTAGTCTCTGTTCAGACAGTCAGTGGCAAAAATGCATGATGGTGTTAAACTCCATATCAACTTAAATTATGAACGGCATGCTAAATAGGTGTTTTATTTACTGTAAATTCCATTTAGCTCAGAAAAATCTGAAAAATTGAATGTATGATCTTGAACCCGAAAATAGCATGTGGTTAAAATTTCAGGTCATTTGGACCAGTGTATAAGGAGTTTACTTTCCATGTGAAATGTAAAAATCTATGTATGTTATCGTAAGGTGGTTAGATATTGTTTAAAAA
Organism: Colocasia esculenta; assembly: GCA_014218235.1. Taxonomy (NCBI): domain Eukaryota; kingdom Viridiplantae; phylum Streptophyta; class Magnoliopsida; order Alismatales; family Araceae; genus Colocasia; species Colocasia esculenta. The sequence goes on from CM024754.1 coordinate 122,325,513, forward strand.
CACAACCTGATTGGTGAATTTACTGTGTGTTAAACTCCTGAAATCTGTAGTGTCCTGATAGGAAAACAGAGAATGTGCATGTGAGTGAGAAAGTAAATGAATTGAGAGTGACATGTGTCAAACTATGTGTAAAATCGGTAAAAATGTGTAAATGTGTAAATGTGCCAAGTGTGACATTGCTTCCACAGAGGGCAGTGGAACCGTATCAGGGAAAAGTCCCCTGAGAAGTTCAATGTGTAAGTGACCCTAAGGGCATTAGGGGGAAATCCTGGAGGTGGACAAGTACCACTGGTTAGGGTGGAGACTTGTTCTCCCGGTCTGCGCAGTCTAAGAACGCCATTGAAATGCCTAGATGGCGTCTATGTGTAATGTGATGTGTATATGTCCTTTTGGTGGTTTGGACTATGTGTCACGGCACCTAAAATGTGAATGTGTAATGTGTAATGTGTATGTGTTCATGTGTTAATGTGTAAGTGAACCATGTGAAATGTGTATGTGTAAAGTGTAACTATGTGAATTGGAAACTTGTGTAAAGAAAATGTGAAACTAAAAATGTGAGAATATGACATTGAAATCCATGTGAGACAAATCTGAAACCATGTGAAATCAGTAATTTCATGTTGTTATCATCATGTTTATATGTGCGAAGATGTCTAGAATTCATGTTAGGGATAATTGATGAGCACTTGTACAAAATAGCATGATTGGTTGTTCACATGGTATGTTTTAAACAACATTGTAGCTCTCATGTGTAGGTTTACAGCCATTAAATCATGTGAAACCAGCAACTTAAAGCATGTGAAAATGTCTATGTTTGTACGTAAGAACATGTAAAACTCATGCTAGTTGTGTTCTTCTCATATATGCACAGTGTTCATGTGGGTAGCTCTCATGTCTTGGTTCTTTAAAGGCAAAATTTCACGAGTAAATGAATAGAGAGCATGTGATAGATAAGTTTTATTCTTAGAAATCTGAAAGCATGATCCATGTATTAATTTGTAAAACTTCATGATAGGTTGAAACTTTCAAATGACTAGCATGCCATGTGTTGAAAATTTTGAATGTGCATGTAGAAACCGCTATGACTTATACGTGTATGTTATGAGTAGTGTTGCTTGCTGAGTCTTAGACTCACTCCTTGCTTCGGCGTACATGTGTAGTTGGTGACGTGGCACCGTTGGAGGAGACAGTGGAGACGGACTCCGAGCGCGGAGATTAGTCTTTGGAGTTCTTTGTGACTTGTGCATTTCATAGTATGTAATTGAACGTTGTACTAGAGTTATCATGAAAAGAATGTATAAGTGTGGACATTATGTATTTAAATTTCAGCAATTTAAATTATGTGAACTTTTAGCTCTTAATGTTAATTGCGAATTTCATGTATGTTTAATGTGGATGATGAATAAATGAGGACAGTTGTCTTTTACTTCCGCTACTCTGTTGTATATTCGCGTGTATCTCAGCTGTTTGTATCGTTTCGGTAAATGTCCCACTGTGAGGACTCTCGCTATACCGACGGGGTTGGTATAACGTATGGTATAATGATGGTAGCGTGTGGAGCGTCGGCCCGTGAGGACGAGCGCGACGTGATGAGCAGGCGGAGCAACAGGCCCCAGCACCACGAGGCCCTGAACTTCCCCCACCGCCGCCTATGGATTACGGAGTATTCATGCAAGGTCTGGTACAAGCCATACAGACGCAGGCTCATACCCAGGCAGCATCCAGGCACAGTTGGAGGCCCAGGTAGAATAATGAAACAACTAAGTAGTTTGCTATTTAAATTGCATGATATTGTGTTTATCGTATATTGTTTATTGTTTAATGTAGCAGACTCAGGCACCAGCTCAGGACCATGGTGGACCTCCCATCATGGAGTGATTCAAGAGGATGACCCCACCCTCTTTTAAGGGGGAGAGTGATCCATTAATGGCAGAAAGTTGGTTAAGGGAGACAGAGAAAATCTTCCGAGCCATTAGGTGCCCTGATGAGGATAAGGTGACATTAGCCACCTACATGCTACAGGTAGACTTTTAATTTTGTATGTTTGTATGTTCTGCTTAATTTAGAATTTGTTAGTTGGTGCTTATGAAGGTGTATTGCAGGAGAGAGCGGATGTATGTGGTCCTCCCTACTACGTACACGCTTTGAGGACGGAGCAGTAAACGTGACGTGGGACGCGTTCGTGAGACTCTTTCGAGCCAAGTTCGTCCCAGAGCATATCCAGGACAAAAATGGAGCAGGAATTTCTCTCCCTGACGCAAGGCTCCATGACCGTGCTGGAATACGAGGCAAGGTTTTCTGAACTTTCTAAATATGCACCACATATCGTAGAGGATGAGCGCAGGAAGACGAAGAAATTCGTGATGGGACTCAAGCCATCACTGCGGACGAGACTCGTGGCGTTTGACCACCGCACATTGGACGAGGCCCTCAGTGCTGCCTGCAGGCAGGAGGGAGAAATGGAGCAATATCTGGAGGAAAAGAATGGCTTCGCAGAAGAGGCCGGCGAGCGACGTTCCAGCGGCAGGATAAGAAGAAAACGGTGTACCAGACACCGCAGCGATCCGTGACAGTCAACAACTCTCAGGTACCTTCTGTACGTTCCCTGGTGTGAAGAAAGAGTGTCCCCATTGCGGGAAGACACATGGTGGTTCCGAGTGTTGTTGGTAGCGGGTAGATGCTTGAAGTGCGGGAGCAGCGACCACAAGATCAAGGATTGCCAAGACTTCAGCAGGGAGCTCAGCGTGGAGCGCCAGCCCAGCAGTAGCGGCAGCCGCGCCAGCTACAGGAAGATCAGGAAGGCCTCGAGCCCCAGCTCGAGTGTTTGCTTTGGCACGCGAGGACGCCGAGCAGGCGGAGCATGTCACCGAAGGTACGGTTTTGCTCTTAGGTGTGCACGCTCGGGTTTTGTTCGACACGGGTGCTACTCACTCGTTCATTTCCGAGCGGTTCGCTAGGCAGTTAGCCCTAGAGTCAGGCGTAGAGTCTGAAGAGTTAGAGGTTCCTTTGTCTATGCACACCCCTGCGGGTATGGTATCGACTAGGAAGTGCATTCCGTCGTTACCTGTGTGCATTGAGGATATAATCCTAGATGGGTGTTTCTTCTTGCTAAAGATGAAGGACTATGATGCTATTCTTGGTCTGGATTGGCTAGAGGAGACTATGCGTTAGTGGATTGTCGTCGGAAGAAGATTGTTTTCCGCATTCCTGGTGAGGACTAGTTCTCTCATCCCTTGCCAAAGAACTTAGCGGGAAAGTTAGTTATCTCTGCCATGAAGGCAATGCGCATGGTGAACAAGGGTTGTGACACATTTCTTGCCAGCGTTATGCTAGTACCCGATGCTGGTTCGTCACTGACTCTTGCAGAGATCGATGTGGTGCAGGATTTTCCAGATGTCTTTCCCGATGACTTGTCTGGATTGCCACCGGATAGGGAGATAGAGTTCACTATAGAGTTGCTTCCAGGCACCTCTCCTATCTCGAAGGCCCCATATCGGATGGCCCCTGCAGAGTTAGCGACGAGTTGAGGAAGCAATTGCAAGAATTGCTTGATAAGGGATTCATTCGCCCTAGTGTTTCCCCTTGGGGCGCACCTGTATTGTTCGTCAAGAAGAAAGAGGGTCACTTAGGTTGTGTATTGACTATAGGAAGTTGAACCAAGTGACTGTGAAGAACAGGTACCCCTTACCTCGGATTGATGATCTGTTTGACCAGTTGCAGGATGCATCTGTCTTTTCTAAGATTGACTTGCGATCTGGTTATCATCAGCTGCGGATTAGGAGTGAGGATGTGTCCAAGACGACATTTAGATCCCGTTATGGACATTATGAGTTCTTGGTTCTTCCTTTCGGATTGACCAACGCCCCTGCAGCGTTCATGAATCTCATGAACCGGGTGTTTAGGCCGTATTTAGATAGCTTTGTCGTAGTGTTTATTGATGACGTGTTGGTCTATTCTCCGGATGAGGCCACACACCGTCAGCATTTGAGGTTAGTCTTAGAGGTTCTCCGTGAGCACAAGCTGTATGCGAAGTTCAACAAGTGCGAGTTCTGGTTGCGCGAGGTTCACTTTCTCGGGCATGTGATCTCCGGCGCTGGTGTAGCTGTTGATCCAGCAAAGGTCCAAGCAGTTATGGATTGGGAGATTCCCAGACTCCTTCGGAGATTCGTAGTTTCATTAGGTTAGCTGGTTATTATCGGCGATTCATTGAGGGTTTCTCATCCATCGCCGCCCCTTTGACAAAGCTGACCAGGAAGGGTGAGAAGTTCGTATGGTCTGAGGCATGTGAGCGTAGCTTTCAGCTATTGAAGGCTAAGCTTACTTCTGCTCCGGTATTGGTATTGCCTAGTGGTCCAGAAGGTTTTGCCATTTATACGGATGCATCTCAGATTGGTTTAGGCTGTGTGCTCATGCAGCAAGATAGGGTAGTAGCTTATGCTTCTCGTCAGTTGAAGGAGCATGAGAGGAACTATCCGACTCATGATTTGGAGCTCGCAGCTGTGGTTCATGCACTAAAGATCTGGAGGCACTATCTTTATGGTGTCAGATTTGAGGTGTTTACCGACCACAAGAGCTTGAAGTATCTTTTCTCCAAAAGGAATTAAACCTGAGGCAGAGGAGATGGATTGAGTTCTTGAAGGACTATGACTTCGACCTTCAGTATCATCCTGGAAAGGCGAACGTCGTAGCGGATGCTCTTAGTAGAAAGAGGTCTTCGCTCCAGCAGGATTGGAAGATGTTGGAGGATGCAGCGTGCTCTATGACCGAGTTAGAGCCATCGCTGTGTCAGGCTTTTGTAGCTCAGCTATCCCTTAGATCCTCAGTCTTGGATGAGGTGATTGAGCAGCAGAAAGCCGACCCTAGATTGTTAGAATTAGTGGGTAAGGTGGGCATTGCTCGTGATGAGGACGGTGTGATTAGATTTCAGCACCGTGTCTGTGTCCCTGATGTAGTAGATGTCCGTGAGCATGTGTTAGCGGAGGCTCATAGATCGCGATTCTCTATTCATCTGGGTAACACTAAGATGTATCAAGACCTGAAGAGATCATTTTGGTGGTCCGGCATGAAGAAGGATGTTGCGGATTATGTGTCTAGATGTCTAGTATGTCAGCAAGTGAAAGCCGAGCGGCAGCGACCATCCGGCCTTATGCAGAGGATGGATATCCCAGTGTGGAAGTGGGAAGCTGTCACTATGGACTTCGTTTCGGGTTTGCCTCAATCTAGAAGGGGCAATGACTCGATTTGGGTTGTTGTAGATAGATTCTCGAAGACTGCTCATTTCTTGCCCATGAAGAAGAAGCAGTCGGTATAGAGTTTAGCTAGATTGTATGTTAGTGGTATCATTAGATTGCATGGTGTGCCGAAGTCGATCATTTCGGATCGAGATCCGAGATTTACTTCGAGATTGTGGAAGGGTCTTCAAGATGCTTTAGGTTCGGAGCTGAGGCTCAGTTCGGCGTTTCATCCCCAGACCGACGGACAGTCCGAAAGGACTATCTAGACGCTCGAGGATATGCTGAGAGCGTGTGTTCTGGATTGGAAGGATGATTGGGAGCGTCATTTACCTCTTGTGGAGTTCGCATACAACAACAGCTTTCATGCTGGTATTGGTATGGCTTCATTCGAGGCGTTGTATGGTAGGCCCTGCAGATCTCCTTTATGTTGGGAGGAGACTGGTGATAGGCAGTTGATGGGACCGGAGTTAGTTCAGGAAACTTCGGATAAGATCCAGCTTATCAGGAAGAGGCTTTCTGCGGCACAGGATAGGCAGAAGAGTTATGCCGACAACAGAAGGAAGGATTTGGAGTTCGAGGTTGGCGATCATGTCTTCTTGAAGATATCGCCTACTCGTGGTGTCGTCAGATTTGGCAGGCATAGCAAGCTAAGCCCTAGATTCATTGGCCCATATGAGATTCTAAGACGTTTGGGCAGCGTGGCGTATGAGCTAGCATTACCCCCAGCTTTGGCTAGTGTGCACCCTATATTCCACATATCTATGCTCAGGAAGTATGTCCGAGATCCGTCTCATGTGATTAGTCATGAGCCAGTGGAGATCCAGCCAGATCTTTCGTATGTCGAGCAACCAGTAGCCTTTCTTGACCGGAAGGTTCAGCATCTCCGGAACAAGAGTATTGCATCGGTGAAAGTTCTTTGGCGGAACTTCTCACGAGAGGAGGCTACTTGGGAGCTTGAGGATGCGATGAAGAAGAAGTATCCCCTTTTGTTTGAGTAGTGTCGTTCTAACTTCGAGGACGAAGTTTCTTTAAGGGGGAGAGGGTGTAAGGCCCTCGAATTTCCGTCGCATTATTTGTATTTGTATTGTATGTTTGTGCTTGTGTATGTATATACATACTTACGTACGTATTAATTAGTACAATTACGTGTGCATATGTTTATACTAGATGTAAATAATGCATGTATTGAATGGTGATAGTATGAATACACTACCATATACATATTGCATGTATACATGCATGGCATGCATGTTTTCTGCATGTTTTAGAGTTCTGGCCGAAGGCCAGATTGACGTCAACCCCTAGCCGTTGAGGTGGTGTCAGCGTCCAGACATGGACGCCAACACTAATCTTGGCGTCTAACGATATGAACGCCTATTTCTCTGACCTGTATGCGTTGTAGAGCCAGAAATGATGATCAGTCTGTTCCATGCAATTTTAATTAATTATATATATACATATTTTGATGATTAACAAAACCAAACAACAATTATCAATTATATCTGCTGAATATTCCATAAGTCTTAAGTACAGGAAAAATCACCAAAGTCAAACAAGCCAATAAAGGTATGCATTACTGCTCTGAAGCTTTAATCTTTTCAACATGAGATCTCTCTAAGTTCATATCGATTTCTTTAGAACTCGCAAAGACTTGCTTGTTGTACGACTTCATAAGTTATCATAACGATTTCTTTAGAACTCGCAAAGACTTGCTTGTTGTAACGACTTCATAAGTGATCATAACGATTTCTTTAGAACTCGCACGACTTGCTTGTGTAACGACTTCATAAGTGATCATAACAACGATTTCTTAGAACTCGCAAAGACTTGCTTGTTGTAACGACTTCATAAGTTATCATAACGATTTCTTTAGAACTCGCAAAGACTTGCTTGTTGTAACGACTTCATAAGTGATCATAACGATTTCTTTAGAACTCGCAACGACTTGCTTGTTGTAACGACTTCATAAGTGATCATAACGATTTCTTTAGAACTCTCAAAGACTTGCTTGTTGTAACGACTTCATAAGTAATCATAACGATCTCTTTAGAACTCGCAACGACTTGCTTGTTGTAACGACTTCATAAGTGTTCATGATTCACAACGATTCTTTAGAGTTCATAACGACTTCATAAGTGTTCATGATTCACAACGATTTCTTTAGAGTTCATAACGACTTCATAGTGTCATGATTCACAACGTTTTCTTTAGAGTTCATAACGACTTCATAAGTGTTCATGATTTACAACGATTTCTTTAGAGTTCATAACGACTTCATAAGTGTTCATGATTCACAACGATTTCTTTAGAGTTCATAACGACTTGATAAGTGTTCATGATTCACAACGATTTCTGTATCGTCATAACGACTTGTATCTTATAACGATTTCATAAGTTATATAGTCTTCAATTTCATATCTTATTCATCTTAAAGCATTGACCAGTCAAACTCCACGTAGACATCTCTCTGACGCTTCTGCATTTATGAGATCTGCACGTATCTCTGCATGCATGCAGACTATATCTTCCTTTATCGTGCTTATTCTGATAACGTCCTTCAGACTCAAGCCAGTTGGCATTACTATTTTCTTGACTATTGCTACTGACGTTGACTGATATCAGAGACAGCCTATCTGTCTGCTGTTTGAGCTTGACATCTGTGCAGACCTTTGATGTAGCTTCATGGTACAACGTTAGACAAATAAAAGCCAACGGATCCCTGTGAAGATCTCATCTCATTACGTGCTCAAGTGATCAAAAGACTGTGACAGGAAGCTTCCAAGACTCCAGATGTCATTCAGTCTAACGGCTACTCAAGAGAGAGACAACGATCTCTTCAACGACTAGTTTTCAAATTGAAGATATATATATACAAGACAGAAGAAGAGAAGACGTGCGGTTGAGAGACCATTTTTAAAATTCTTCTGAAGAAAATCAAGAGCCAAGATCCTTCACTCCGTTTTTTGCTCTCTTGCTCTCCTCTAGTTCTTGTGAAAATCTTGAGAGAGCATGTACAGTTCTGAGGGTGTGAATAGTTCATAATCTCTTCGCTCTCAGTTCTAGTTGCTTCAGATCCTCTCTTATCAAAAGCTGGATCTAGGGGCGTGAAAGTCTTTTTTACTCTTCTCTGTGCTGTTCCCTTCGGGTGTGAAGGAAGACCTGGTGGTATCCAGGGTGTTGCTCCCTTTGGTTGTAAAGGAAGACCTGGTGGTATCCAGGGTGTTGTTCCCTTCGGTGTGAAGGAAGACCAGCTGAGCTGGGTGTTGTAGCGTCCTTAAGGGGACTGTACCTTAGTTAGTGCAATCCTGAGTTGTTGCTCAGGGACTGGACGTAGGACTCCTAAGTCAAGGAAGTCCGAACCAGGATAATCCTTGTGTTGTGTGATTGACTTCATTGCGTAATTGTTATTTAAACTAACAAGTAACTAACGCTGTTCGAAGATCGTTTGTGTGATTGTTTTTGGTTACAGGTATCTCCTAGATTGAATTTATAAAAACCCATTCACCCCCCCTCTGGGCTTGTCAACAGGGCAACAAGTGGTATCAGAGTCTGTCTCTTCGACAAAGAAGGATCCAACGATCTGAAGAGTAAAGATCCATGGCAGCCCAAGGTAATTTTGAAGGTCAGTCAGTCAACCGACCCCCTCTTTTCGATGGTGAAGATTACCCTTACTGGAAGACCAGAATGGAATACTTCTTACAAGGACACGACTACCAAATTTGGTCCATAGTAGAAGAAGGTGATCTGTTAGTCACAAATGAAAAGCACAATGGACAGATGATGACAGGAAGAAGATTTCCCTGAATTGCAAAGCAAAGAGTATCCTATGCTGTGCTCTAAGTAAAAAGGAATTCAACAGAGTTTCAGCCTGCAAATCATCATGGAAATGTGGGAAAAGCTCAGGATTACTTATGAAGGCACAGACAAAGTGAAGGAAACAAGAATTGATATTCTTGTCACTCATATGAAAGATTTCAGATGCAATCAAGTGAGTCCATAACCCAATGTTCAGTCGGTTCATTGACATCACAAATGGACTGGCTAGCCTGGGGAAAGTATATATGAAAGGGAGATATGGTAAGAAAGATACTTAGATCCTTACCATCCTCATGGACTCCAAAAGTCACAGCAATAGAAGAAGCTAATGATCTGAAGAGAATGTCTGTAGAAAAACTCATTGGGTCCCTTATGGCCCATGAAATCAATATGGAAAGATTGGGAGAGTCATCTAGCAGAAAGAAGCACTCCAATGCCTTAAAAGCTGAAGAAGATTCACCAGAAGCAAGCTCAGCTGAAAGTGAAAGTAATGCAGACAGCGAAAATGAAGAAGCTATGTTATCCAGAAGATTACAGCGAATCTTGGCGAAAAGAAGAAGTCTCAATCTAGTAGAAAGTATTTCAAAAGGAATAAGGATTTCAAGAAACCAGATGGAAAAGAAGTGAAGAAAGGAGAACCCATTTGCTACGAATGTAAGAAGCCAGGACACATTAAGACTGAGTGTCCTAAGTTAAAGAAATCAGAATTCAGAAAGAAGGACAGTTCTAAGAGGTTTAGAAAGTTCAAAAAGAAAGCAATGGCAGCAGCATGGGAAAACAGTAGCGACTCAGATAGTGAGTCGAGCTCCTGCAGTGATGAAAAAAAGCCACTTGGCTTTCATGGCAAACACTGAAGAAAAGGTAACTTCTGACTCATCCTTTGATTCATGCAATGGTTCAGACTCCGATAGTTTAGAAGAGGCTTTCAATGAACTTTATGAAAAGTATAAAGAAGTAACTAAACTATTAAAAGTAAGTAAGAAAAACATAGTCTGTATAGAAAATACAAACTCAGATCTAAAGTCAGAAAATGAACAATTAGAAAGTCAAATAATTGAACTTAAACGAAGAAATGAACTGTTATGTGAAGACCTAAAAGTTAAAAATAAACAAATAACTAAATTAGAAAAACATGAAAGTACTGGTGAATTAAGGAAAGAAATTGAAAACTTAAATGAAGAAAATGATAAACTATCAAGCACACTAGAAGAAGCTCATCGGTCATATTATACCATTCATCCTGGAGCTGTTAAGATGTATCAAGATTTAAAGAAACATTTATGGTGGTGTGCAATATAAAAAAAGATATTGTAAATTTCATAGCAAGATGCTTAACATGTCAGAAAATCAAAGCTGAACATCTGAAACCAGCAGGAAAATTAAAACCACTAGAAGTGCCAGAGTGGAAATGGGACAGTATCGGTATGGATTTTATAGTAGGATTACCCCGAACACGAAGTGGATTCGATGCTATATGGTAATCATTGATCGACTCACAAAATCAGCTCATTTTCTAGCAATCAAGACAAGGTGGTCAGTGGGTATCTTAGCCGCACTATATATGAAAAAATTGTCCGATTACATGGAATTCCAAGGAATATAGTTTCAGATAGAGATGCAAGATTTACCTCACATTTCTGGAGAGAATTACAAGATGCACTGGGAACTAAATTGAAGTTTAGTACAGCCTTCATCCTCAGACTGACGGACAAACAGAGCGGGTGAATCAGATTATCGAGGATATGTGCAGAGACTGTATACTAGAATTTGGAAATGACTGGAACACTCATTTAGCAATCATGGAATTTGCATATAATAATAGTTACCAGTCTACAATACAAATGGCACCATTTGAAGCTTTGTACGGTCGCCAATGTAGATCACCATTGTGTTGGGTTGAACTGAAAGAATCATAGATTCTTGGACCTGAAATGATTCAAGAGACCACAGAAATTATCAAGTTGGTGCAAGACAGAATGAAGGCTGCTCAAGATCGACAAAAAATTTATGTTGATCGTCGTAGAAGGGAATTGGAATTTCAGGAAGGAGAACATGTTTTTCTTAAAGTATCTCCTCGACGTGGAATTAGAAGATTTGGAATTAAAGGAAAATTGAGTCCAAGGTACATTGGACTATTTGAAATTTTGAAAAGGATTGGAGAAGTAACATATCAATTAGCACTTCCGCCACAGTTGTCTAATGTACACGATATTTTCCACGTATCGATGTTAAGAAAATATGTGTATGATCCGGAACACATTATTGAATATCAAGATCTGGAAATACAAGAGAACCTAGCATATGAAGAAAAACCTGTACAAATTCTTGACCGGAAAATCAAGCAACTTCGGAACAAAGAAGTTCCTTTGTTAAAGGTTCAATGGAGTAAACGCGGACAAGAGGAAGCAACGTGGGAACTTGAAGACGTGATCAAGATTAAATACCCGGACTTGTTTACAGGTTAGTATTCATACCTTTATGTTATTAATTTGGAGGACCAAATTTCTTTTAGTGGGGGAGAGTTGTAATACCCCAAAATTTTATTTATTGAAAACCCATGAGTAATAAAGTTATTAGACTTAAGCATTAGTCATAAATTGAAAAAAATGATATTTGTGTATAATTAATGGTAACGAACGTTACCCCAGTGTCGTGCATAGAAATACGCGCTCTCACAGGGCGACACTGGAAAACGACAACGAAATAAAAATCTGAGAACACCATAATTTTCAGAAAAATGTGGAGAAGTCAGAAATATAATTATCTAAATTTTTTGACGTACGAATTTCGAGATTAAGTCGACGCGACCATTTTTCAGGTGAATTTTCACCTACTGTAAAATAAAATCTAAAAATTAAAATAAAATCACTAAAATTTGTAAAACCATCACATTAGGTTATGGTTGAAATTTGAACTCAAATGGACACCATTTAGATGTGTTTGCATAGTGATCATTAGACCAATTGAATTATGGGTCAATTACGGTAAGCAATTTCTTGGATTTTCTAGTGGGATACGTGTAAGGCTCTTAAAGAGCCACCACACTTGGGAAATGGTTATAATTACTACTGTATGCGTGTAGCCATGGTAAATATGCATGGGCTACGTGTTAAAACATGGGTAAAAGAATTCTTACCAAGACACGTTAGCCGCCAACGTGTTGTTGTTCATGGAGATTTCTGGGGTTATAAATACACCTCAACATCCTTCGTATCTATCTTTCTGAACCCTTCTACTTTTATGCTGCTGCTATTGCATTGGGTGATCTCATGTTAGGAGGTGGTTTGAGTGCTAAACCTTGTGCAGAAGCAGCTTTGGTGTGAACTGCTGTCTCTTTCTTTCGTGCAACTAGTTCCTGTTCAAGTTTTTACTGGAACTATTACTAAGGAGCAGCTTCGAAATCATATTGGAGGCTATTGCTGCTACAATAACAAGCTCCACTTGCTTGATCCTTCACTTACAGTCATTTCTTCTTCTTGGTTAAGCTAGGTTGGATTCAATTCCTAACTCTCTTCCTTTCCACCCTTGGATTAATTGTTTAAAGTGAAGCTTACCTTGTATCTGTTACTCTGTAGTTCTGAGAGTATGTTCATGATAGAACTATATTCTCCATCATGTTTTAGTTTGTTTTTAATCCATGAAAGTCACAGTTTGTTCCTTCTTTCTTCAACTTGATCCAAAAATTTGAAGTTATATCAAGTATTTTGTGTAGTGTAGGCAGAACCATGATGGTTCTTTCGTCTTTGTGAAATTGAAATACTGAAAGATTATGGAAGTTTTAAATGAGTAAACTTGATAAGTGTTTAGTGGAAAAAGAGTAGAGTGTCTAAGAGAAAGACTTTCCATTCCATTTTCCTTGAACTTTCCTTTCAATTTGTCTTCTTGAAAGATCAACCATATGAACCACATTTCATGTCTTTATCTTCCATTCTCTTGTCATGATAGCTTCATGTTTGAGGTTAAGATTATGTTTGGATTAAGTCCTAATCATGTTAGGAATGATAGAAGAGTTTCTTAGTATCATTTATAGTTGGTTTAGAACCATTTCTAAAAGTTTGCACAAGACCTGTCGACAGACGAACTTGTGGCTGTCGACAAGAACCCATATCCAGAAGCCTGAAATCATCACCTGTGTGTGGCTGTCGACAGCCCCATTGCTTGCTGTCGACAGGTGCACACAGAACTGAAGTTCTGTTCACTGGAAAGCCAGTCCTGTCGACAGCAATCTTGTGCCTGTCGATAGGTGACAACATTACATGTTTCCAGCATCTGTTTTTTTCCATTTCTTGATACAAATCCTGTCCAATTGTGCCAACCATTAGTCCACCTATATATTGTGTTTTTACTACCTAATCACCTACTAAAATCAGTCATGAACCTTTCATTCTATCATGAATAATTTCTTCGATGTTCCGAACAAAATTGTTCTTGTGAGATTCTCAAAATCTGAAATTAATGAAGGAACGGAGTTCCTTAATTCTTGTGTGTAATCTATGAGTGAAATCTTGTGTATCCTTGAGCAATTGCAAGAATAAGTGTGTGATGATGACAATTTGTGAGTCTCGGACTCATTTAAGAATTATGCTAGGCAAATATGCGCTGGTTCAGTCCTGGGGGGAGCGCCCAAATTCGTCAGTGGCCGCGCGGGGACGATGAGAATTTCTAGATGTTGGCATGCATCAATTTATGTTTGATTAGTCTTCATATCATGCTTGTGAATGTGAGATTGTCAAATTCTGAATTTAAGTATCTCCTTGAATCTTGCTTCTAAAGCATTCCTGTTCAATACGTATTATTAAGTTGACCTGCGTACTTGTCATCTTGAACACTCCATGTCATAAATCTAAACTTGTTCTTACCCTAGTCATATACATTTGAATCCTCTTGTTTAAAAGGAGTTGAGTTCTACTGGGCTAGTTAGCTCATTCAATTTAACATTTTCAGGTGAACAAGACGGAGATATTGCTTAAGGGGGGATTTGTGTGCCGAGCGGACAACCCGATGCCAAGCAATGTTATCAGTTTTTGTTTCCTTTGTAGATGGAAATAAGAATGTAGTAAAGATACAATCTACTTTTGCTTGCTCCTCATTTAGACTAAAATGGGGAGTATTGTGTAATAACTTCCGCGAATCTAGTTGATTATGAGTAAACCTTATATTACTTGTCATGTTTAAAATCTGTTATATTCGGTAAATGGAATTTTACTCGGACGTGACACCTGCCTTGCTCGGCTCCCTGCTGGACCGACTGCTCTGCAAACCTCGACTGGCACTTCTGCTGCTTGCCGTGACCACCTCCACGAGTGGTCATCTGCTTGAACCTTGAGCGCAAACTGGAACTGCCCGAACTGCCTGAGCCCGAAGAAGAAGAAGTCACACTACCACGACTACCTACAGGGTGCTGGTACGGTGTGGTTTTGGAGGAAGCTCCTCCTGCTCTGCTGCTGCTGCTGGGGTTGCCAAGTCTCTCTCTCTAAGGCGGTGGCCTTAGCCACTGCCACTCCCAAGGTGGTGCACATATGGGCGGTCATGCCCCACCACAAATCCGGCCTCAGTCCTGCAATAAACCTCTCTGCACAAGCCTTCTTATTGCCTGCCACGTGAGGAACATGCCTCAACAACCTAAGAAACCTCTGGTGATACTGAGCAACCGTGAGATCACCCTGGACCAACTCATGAGACTGATCTCGCCTCTTACGTCGAGCATAATCAGGGAAATACTCGCCGTGGAAGACCTCCAAAAACTTCTGCCAAGTAACCTGATCCAAACCCTGACTCTGAACTCTCCACCACTCATGGGCTGGTCCCTTGAGCTAATACACTGCCAATCTCACCTGGTCCTTCTCGGCGCACTCCATGGTCTCGAACGTACGCTCCAACTCGTGCGTCCAACTCTCAGCTCTGTCTGGGTCGTAATCGCCGTAGAACACACGACGGGCGGAGAGCAAGAACGTCTCCAAGAGGGCGGTCCTGTCCTCAGCAACACCCGTCCTCCTCCTACCGACTCAGGTACTCCCAATACCCGACGCCTACTGAACTGCTGGTTACTCCACCTGCGGATCTGCCTACTGCTCTGGTATTGCTGGGGGGGGGGGGTATTGGGGGCTGACCACCCACTGCTGCCTGCCCAGGCTGCCACGCTCCCTGGTACAAGGTCCTGAAGAACTGCTCAACCATAGGGAACCAATCCGCATACTACTGTGGTGGGGGCTGGTGCCCTTGCTACTGCTGACCACCTGCTGCTGCTGCCGCTGCCTCCTAATGCTATGCCACAGACTCCTCTGCTGACACCTCCTCCCGAACCTGACCTGGCGCTGGTCTATCTGACTCACCCTGCTGCTCTATCAGCTCTCTGACTTGCCTGTGCCTACGCGGAGCCATATCCTGCACGGCACACAGCCAACAAGGTTAACGATACCAACTCAGGCGGCTAGCAGTGTACTTGTACTACTTTTGGGACTTCTTGTTGTAGTTTAAATCAACAACAAGTCCTGTTAGACTTCTCGCTCTGATACCAACTGTAACAACCCCGAGAACCCGGCCTTCGGCCCAAGTCGAGGACCTAATTTTCGCAGTCACCGCCCACGGATCCGGAGACCCGGAAGGGCTATAAACACAAGTCTAATGGAATATGTAAGGGAAATAAACGTCACTGCTGAACTAGAAGCACATATACGGAAGCAGAAAGAAGAGCGAGACCGCAGCGTATCGCTCTAGGTACAGTCCCAACACACGCACAACTAGTACAAGTAAAAAGGGGAAGGACAGAGTCCTTACGGGCATACCTATAGGGTGATGTACAACTGAAAGGGGGGAAACCACTGGAAGCTGCGGGGATGTCGACTACTGCCCAGCCTACTCCGCCCGACGTGCGCCTTGCCGCTGCTGAGAAGTCTCAACTGGAAAAAGATGGGATGAGCTTCACAATAGAAGCTCAGTCAGACTACCAACCTTCTACTGGCTCTAACAGACAGAAGAATATATAAATAAATAAATAACAACAGTTATATCTTCTACTCTACAAGGGAAAGTGTAGAAGAAAAGCTACTAACTAGCAACGGAACGGAAGGACACCACGGTCGGAAACTCCGTAAGACCTGCACGTCGTGACCACCACACGGCTGGCAATGTAGACAGAAAGAACCCTGCCTGGACAAGAGACACTAGCTACGGAAAACACTACCACTAGTCAACCGGTCAGATGCATCCACTGACGTCTTATCCTCGACCCGGGTCCAAACCTCCACTCTCTTCAGAGTGGGGGCAAGAACACAAAGTACACAACAGTAACCACTGTAATCTAGCCAGACTACGGTTCCACGTCTAGCCTCTCCAAGTGGTTCTGGGGCCACAAAGAGCAAGGCAATGAGAAAAGGACTGGTTGGCCTGCACCAGGTAGAACTCCGACTGTCCTCAGTGTCCCAGACCAACCAAGAGAGCTCTGCAAACGACTCGACACCGCTATCCTAACCACCGTTTTCCCCTCAACTCCAGAGTCCATGACTCGAGTATGCTCATCACCCTGAACGCTCCCTCTAAGGCGTACGAGGATGGGGGTCCCAGGCAAATGGTAACAACCCTTCTCACGGGACAAGCCCTCAGGTGCGGAGCACCAGGTGAACGACTAGTGTAGGACCGTACTAGGAACTAGCACTGGTGCCACGAGTACAAAAAGAACCGTAAACGGCGAAGACTCCACGAGAAACAGAACTCCACAAGAACTTACCTACCTCTGGCGCTGTCGCGACACCACAGGCCATCGCGACCTTGTCGCGACACCACAGACTATCGTGACACTGTCGCGACGCCTCCAGCCGTCGCGACCATGTCACGATGCCTTAGAGCGCCGCGATGATGTCGCGGCAGCCGAGCCTATCGCGACATCATCGCGACCTCTATACTTGTCGCGATCTTAGTCGAGGGGCGTCCCAGTATAGTCCTCCCAAGGACCACCCCAAAATCAATACAATTACACCCACATGGGGGAGGGGAGCATGGGAAACACATGAGGAAGCTTATAAACAACCAAGCCACCCTCAAAACCTCATAAAACATGGATTACAAGGAATCTACGCTCGAGGGAAAACTCACTCACCATGAGCATGATCCTCACACCCTACAACCCCAAATCACAGAGGAACAAGCTCTAAAGGGGAAGGGAGCTTTCTAGAACGAGAGGAGAACAAGAGGTCCCTACCTCCAAGAGTAGAGCCGACCCATTGGGGCCTTTACGTCGGAATGGCCACCTCCTCCTTGCTCCCAGCACCACGAGCACGTCGCCTACACCAAGGGGACGTCACCTCCTCGCCACGAGCACCCAAGAACAAGCTGAGAATTGCCGGAGAAGAAGGGGGCTCGGAGGGGGAGGAAGAAGAAAGAAGAAGAAGAAGAAAGGAAGGGGAAGAAGAAAGGGTGGTCACCTACCTTGGTTTTGAACCGATGGGCCCCGAGACGTGACGGGTTGGCCCGGCGCGACAACCAACATGTCGCGACACCCCCAGGCATCGCGACCATGTCGCGATAGCCATCCCCAGTGTGACACCAAAAGATGGTGAAACCTCGAAGATAGGGAAACCATAACGTGGCGGCCTGCCAGGTCGCGTCAACGCCGTATGCGCCTGACACTCGACAAAGCCGTTCTATCAGAGCGGACAGCGGTCAGATCGGTCAAAAAAGCAGTCGCGTCACCTTCAGACTCCGCGACAAGAACGCGATGCCCACCCCCATCGAGACCATGTCGCGACGGCCAGGTGTGCCGCGACCAAAAGCCTATCGTGACAGGCTCCCCTGGCGCGACCTTGTCGCGACCCGGATGTCTGTCGCAACCCTGTGAACAGGGCCAAGGGCCCAAGAGGGCCGGGTCTTACAAGTGTCGACTGTAAGAGAGGGAAGGTTATGTTTAGTGAATTCCCTAAGTTATCATTTAATGGGATTAGACACAAGAGATGGATGTCTCTAGTCTCTGCCATACAAGCCCACAACATGAAAAGGAAAGGGTCCATATCTAGATCCGTCTCCCGCGAACGGACTGAAGTCTCGCAAGGGATAGCTCGTACACGTGTCCAGGAAGAATATAAAAGAGAAACAACAACAGTATGAGACACAAGAAAGGATATGTGCTCATATCTGCATTTAACAATTTACAACTGTCCCATTACATTATTACATGCCCAAATTCAAAAGAGTACAACTACCTGGGGCATACCCCGAGGGAGCACAAGCTCACACAACTCTACTAACACTACTGCTGGTGGTACAAGTCTGACACGATACCCCCGCAAGCCACACCAATGGTAAACCCGGAAAAGAATTGTAAGGGAGTGAGCTCAACAAGTCACTGGCTCAGTAGGGAACCACCCAAAACCACACACAACACAAGAGAACCTCAACCCCAATAGGGTCTCACTAGCAACACCGGAAGCCAAACCATTCCATACTTACAGTAAAGCATAATTATATCAATTCACACCAATTTCGGAAATAAGACGAGACAACAGAGAACTAGCACCACGCTACTAGTCTGCCCAATAAATGGAAAGCCTAGGCCACAGGCCTCACAGGCATACCACCCCAACAGCTGGTCGCCTAAACTGTAAGCCACACAGGCAAAGCATTGCCTAAGCTACTAGCTTCACTAGCAAGCCTCTAAACATATGGGTAACATGATTGCTAACCAAGAGCTAATCCTTTATACCCTTAAGTCACGATGTATCGAATACCACACTTAAGTAACATGACTGGTTATCATGATGCTAATCCATCACATACTAAAACTTATTCGGAAACTTACCCAAAGAAAGGTAAAACCCAATTCAGTGGAAGGTCTCACCGCATGACCTCCACTACACCATCTGAAAAGGCTAGTACTCAGCGTACTACAAGAAACTAGTACCCACAAAAGGTACAAGTACCTACCACCACACGAGGTACACCATTGAACCAAACACAACTGTGCCACCACCTGGGCACATCATTCATAACCAGTCAAACCACAACTAGTGAGTCTCCGCTCACCAACCACAATGACAACCATGCCAACACTATGGCACACATCAACGGGTAAAACTACAACTAACACACGCTATAGCCAATAGCAAAGCACGAGCCGGAAAGCACGACGCCACCACACGGGACAGACTACTGGTCATGACGCCAGTATCCAACCCGGACAACACACACACAACTCTCTCAGTCTCGCAGTCACGGACGTAAGGTCCAACTGCAGCTCCACAACACAAGTAAAGTCAAAGAACTGTGGAGACCAACCAAACCACCACAACCTAAGGGTCACACACCCTGCAGGCCCATGCCTGGCACCTTTAGAGACTCTGGCCTGAGCTCTCTAAAGTGAGGCACTGGTAACAGGACTAGCCAGGGCCCAGTACATCTACTGGTGTCCGTAACCCCCAGCTACGAGCGCACTACAAGTGACTGAACACAAACTCTCACAAGTCACTGTCCCACTGCCATCTTTCCCTCAGCTGGACGATAACTCTCCCTGAGAGTGAGGGTGTCCAGGAAGACGACAAAACCTCAACGGTACCACTGTACCGGGACAAGCCCCGAGCACACACAGGTGCCTGGCTCACACAAAACCTGGGTCACCCAACTGAAGAGGCATTCCGGAATAGGCGCCGGACCACCACACTCGGTAATGCACAAACCACGATATATACTTATATATTCTTTATTACAAACCACAGTACAAATGTCAAGAATAGCTTAACCTCGGTCACCCTATGATCTACAAACTACCTCACACCAATACACATGTAAACCACGATAACCAATTACAAACTGGCCTATCATTGGTCATCACATGACCTCCTTGCTACATACATACCATATACACTAACTATACATTAACTCTTAACCTTACTTACATTACACTAATTAAACCATCTTTATTAGTCCATAAAGGACGTTACAAGACTGAGGCTAGGTTCACACTTGAACCATCATTGCCTAGCCATTACTTTACTATGTGCCATGCACATATTCATATTACGTAAACACCACACCAACTACGTAAACCATACGTAATCCACCCATCAACCATGTGGGCAACATGCTCATAGAGCTTTACAGGTGCCAATGCACCTCTTACCAAAACCATGCACGTTAAACATCGATAATCGGATAACCAAAATACCAAAAGCATGCAAAGCAGAACCCTTGGCTGTGTTTGTGACAGAGGCCATGACCGCCTTCTGATCGCGACGCCACGATATGTTGCGATAAGAAACCCTGTCGCGACGGGTCGGCCTGTCGCAAACTGGTCGCGACAGTAGGGTCCGTCACCTTCTCAGGCGAAAACTCTAATCCGGGAACCGTCTCCGGATTTTCCATGCAAACCACCTTAAACATGATTTCAACCCAGTTTTCATGCTCATTTCACCTCCTAGACATGGTATCTACTGTTTTTAAAGCAATAAACAAACCAATATGCAATCCACGTAACAAATCAAGGTAGAACTCCCTACCTTCATGAAGAATGCGCAATCCATACATGGCGGGGCATTTCCCCCACTCCTCGCGACTTCCTCGCATCAAGAGCGCGATGAGAACTCCGCCGAAACGCCAAATTGCCCAACAAAGCCGCAGCAGCTTCTTCCCTGGTCGAGTAGAGCTTGTGAAAGCTCTGTTCGGCCAGCCTGCTTAAAAACCGCATAGCGGTTGGGATCGCGACGTACCTTCCCGTTGCGACCTGATCGCGACGGACTAAGGCGTCGCCTTCCCATTCCTGACGTCAGCAAACTCCACTCCATGCGCGATACGCGGCGCACATGCAGACGTCGACCCCAGCAGCGGCAACCAGAACGCGACCCCTACTGCCATCGCGTTCAGAACGCGACCTACACCCCCATCGTGTTCACATTCAGTGAACCAACGGGCACCACGGGCCTAACCTACTGGCCCACTAGCTCCACACAGTGCGCGGAAACCACAACCAAGGCCCAATGACCCCATATTGGTCATGAACACCAAACCAAAACCAATAAACACAGATCCAAACTACCACTAACCAACAATTCGCGAAGATCCGAAAAATGCGCTACGTTACATTACTATCACCTAAAAAGGAATGCCGTCCTCGACATTCAAAACGAGCGACAATAAACCACACTATCACCTAAAAAGAAACAAAGCCATATGCAGAGCTTCCTCTGCATCCTTCTTTCAAACCATCTGCTTATGTTCATGCTTGCTCTGCCTTCTCTTTCTTTTAAATTCATTCCACAACTACTTAATTTTCTGGATCTATTCTGCCATTCCTTATCTTTCAATTACAAGCGATTCTACTTTGCTATTAGCGCTTTATCTCCTTGGACTGAACCTACTTCCACATTTTTCGAGCAATTCTACCTAGCCGATAGCGCTTTATCTGCTTGGGCTCGATCTATTTCCTCATTTTTCCTGGTTATGTTTGCAACCTTTCTTTCTGGGCCATTTTCTTGCTAAATCCTTTCAGTTTATATTATTTAAAATTTCAAATTTCCTGATTTTGTTTCACTATTTATTTATCACCACTAACCATCATTTGGCTCAATTGCGCACAAGACTTTAAATTTTCCTTTAATTACTTAAACTTCAGATAACTTATAATATTAAATCTTCCATGTTTCCACTGCGCTACTCTGATCATACTAAACCTTTCACTAAATATTTCATAAATTCTGGATTCCCTTAATTCATTAATAACTTATCTCGCTTTAAATTATACTTTCCAACTAACTTTACATTTCTCTTATCATACATCAATACCACTTAATTGACTCCACTCATATTCTATCTTCTGCTATATCTGCTTCACACCAAATTCTAAATCTTGGCATATATTAATATTGATATACTTTTTCCTTTATATATATATTCTTTGCTTTAAATAATATTCTCTAATTGATTTAACAAACCCAATTCATATCTTTTCACATCTTCCATTCTCATTGCTACACATACCCGAAAATTCACCTTTACCTTTATTCAAGCCTTGCTCAATTATATGACATCAAATCTCAAAATTTCTTTACCATTAAACTGATTATATTGCTCCTCCATTTTTCTATCCCTTTCACTATACCTTAATCTGTCACTACTCCTTAACTGATTTATTATAGCTTTACTTCAATTCTAGAAATATTCTTATAACAAAATTTATTTAATTCATCCAAATCACCTTACTGCATATCATTACGCAAATTCTTATTGCACATTTCCTGAATCATTTAATTATCACTATTCTATAATCTATCATATTCTTTTTTTCCCACTTGATCATTAATACTAAACTTTATCTTTACTATCAATAGCATAACACCATTTCTGCAAAATATTTCTCTTAACTAGTTTACTAGCTGACTAATTTCCAGGTGCCATTTATGCTACAATCCTTCTTACTTTCCACCATACCTATAAACTAAAATTATTTCTTTAAAACACAATGATTTATTCTACTTAATTTCTTTATTCTACATTACTAATTTATCACCAAATACAAAACATTTTCACTGTTACAGCTCATTCACAAATATCCATTCTAATCCACTTTGCTATTCCCCATTACTTTTCAATAGACTTAACCTTGTCCATTCTAACTTACATAGCTTCAACTTACTTTAATTATTTAGCTTTAACTTCAATCTGCCTCTGACACTAATTTCCCTTCTCTGCTTTCACAATCTATACACAAATGCTGGCACCACTACTCTTATCTTTAACACTGCAACAACCTTATACAAATCTTTCTGCAAAATCTTTATCCACTGCCTTTTATTAACAAACATCTTTCTCTTATAAAATTCTCGAAAAAAAAACTGACTTCCCACTGCTCTTTTAGATCCATTCAAAGGTAGGTGTTCTCAGGCTAAATATGAACAAATCTCATACCATTTTAAAGATCATCATGTCTAGTTTCTGTTGCACTTGATTTCTTAAATTTCATCAAGTATGCTTCGAGTTATAAGCGTTTTCCAAACATCATTTAAGTCTAGGGCTTTTTGTGTTCATATCATTTTGCACGCATATATAGACCAAATTGATTCGATCCAAAAGCATGGTTCTCTTCTATTCATCATCCTCTACAACTTTCATGTTCATAGCTTTGTCCCAAGAGCCCTAGATTCCGAGTTATAAGCCATGAATTTAGACTGCATCATGTTTCACTGTTCTCGATTTGAGCTTTGATTCGTGACTAACACATACGTCGTGTTTCTTGATGGGTGGTATCGCGACATACGAGACCATTATGATTACCCTGAAGGCGACCATCCCAGCCGTCACGTTTTATTTACGTTATGACAGAAACTGTTGCATCAAACTATGTGCCATCTCGTTATCAGTAGTTGTCTGACCCGGACAACCATAGCCGTCGCATATTGAGTTATTTCCGTCTTGGAAATTCGTGTTTATTTAAAAGTAAATTGCATGAATGCGTTGGACGTTATCGTCGTGATTCTTTTTGATTGCCATGAACGCGTCGAACCTGTACGTCGCATTCTGTGTTACCAATTGATTCAGCC
The DNA here is from genome assembly GCA_014218235.1 of Colocasia esculenta. Taxonomy (NCBI): domain Eukaryota; kingdom Viridiplantae; phylum Streptophyta; class Magnoliopsida; order Alismatales; family Araceae; genus Colocasia; species Colocasia esculenta. The sequence continues at coordinate 122,349,082 of CM024754.1, forward strand.
CTGCTAGTTACCCTAAACGCGTCGATCAATGTCGTCGCGCCTCTAGCATTAATCGATCTTCCTAAACGCTACCCTTAGACCTGTCACGATTTGATTGTGTGTTTCCAACAGCTTTGTAGTTCTGTTTAATCTGATTATCTAGGTTTTGTAATCATGATTGTACCTTGTAATACTGTGTGACAAACAATAACAACCATGTTAATAAACTTTTATTATATTTTACATGTTTCTTTAATTAAAAGACATTGTGCACGACTATCATATGATCTTTGATTTCTCTCACATGTACACACCGGACATTTAACTTTGCCATGAGACCATGCAAAAAATACATCAATAATATATCTGGTAACTTACTTCAGTAATTGTATATCATTACCCCAATGTAATAATTGCATTATCTTCGTTTCTCACGTTGGTTTGGAATACCGTTACCGCCGCTCCACTATTCTAGAATTCCTCTGGAACGTCGAGCAACTTGTTTCTTTACACACTACTCTCTTGACAAGTTAAAACCTCTCTGTTGGATATTCCGTTCTAGCAGACTAGGAACCTTTTGTTAAGACCTTCGTAAGACTCTGTACTCCGTGGATTCCCTCATGGAGACCAAGCTGGTTTTACCCTAATACCTATAACACTCTTAGGGATCAACATGATCCAAACAGCCATAGAGATTCTCTCTTACCTTGAGATTATGCCGAACCTTTGGACCTGTTCGTAACATGGCCAGTGGATGGTTAGTGAATTCTACCTGACTGCCAACACCAATCATGTGTGTTGAGTAACTGTTACTATTGTCTATTGAGCTAAGGGCAATGACTCAGTGTGGGTGTTGTAGACCGATTCTCTAAGACTGCTCACTTCTTTCCCATGAGGAAGAAGTAGTTTGTAAGCAAGCATTTAGTTCTCTCTCTAGTTTTCTAGAGAGAGAAGCTCTCGGTTTTTTCCCTACGTGTGGTTTTTGGGCATCTCTCCCTCGTCTACCGGCAGCCTGAGGGTTACCAGCAGGCAGCGCTTGCCTGCTTGCGATTGATGTTTCCGAATCTCATGGTGTGGAGGGCATGTCCTTTGCGCATGCTTTGGCTTCATCCCTGCGTCCGTCGAAAATTGACCTCGCCATGAAAGCCCCGTCGTTTACTGATGATGGCTTGCCTGCAGTTTATTTCACCAAGGAGGAGATCCGGAAGTCTGAGCAACCTTTGAGGTTGGCCATTGTTGCTAAATGCTCCTACGGTAGGCCTTCTATCCCAGATATAAAAAGCTGCCTATCACAGAGGCTGGCTCTTAAGGTTGACTGCATCATTAGTATTTTGAACCCGAGGCATCTCCTGTTTCAGTTTTTTTATGAGGAGGATTTCTTGAAGGTGCTTGTCCGGAAGAACCTGTACCTTAAGGGGTTTCTCTTTCGGTTCTTTCGTTGGTCTGCGGACTTTGATTTCTCTGCTGATCCCACTCTAATTTCCATCTGGGTGGGCTTCCCTAACCTCCCAGTCAATTTTTATAATGAAGACTACCTCAGATGTATCGCTGGTAACTTTGGGGAGGTGCTTCGTATTCATGATTCAACTTTGGCTTGGACTCAAACAGCTGAAGCTCTTGTATATGTTGATGTGGACATTGCTAAGGTGCTTTCTGATCATATATGGATTGGCCATGGTGAGAGGGGTTTTGGCAGGGCTGTTAATTTTCATAGGGTGCCGCCTATTTGTAATTTCTATCAAAGATTGGGTCACTCTCAGGATAATTGTAAGAAAATGTCCAGGGATAAGGTCCAGCCTCAGATTCTGCAACATGTCTCTGCTCCTACCGTGCCTGCCAATCAAGATGCTTCTGATAAAGAGTGGCGTTTGGTTAAACACAAGGGTGCTCATACTAAGGATAATCTACCGAAGCAGTCGGCCTCTACTATTCCAGTTTCCAATGTCTTTGATCAGTTAACAGATGATGTTAGTGCTATTGGTGATACCTTCAAGTGTCTTGGAGACACACATGTCAATAATGATCAGCATGTTCCTGGGATCCCTATTGTCCAGAATAATCCTCTGCAAGTTTCGTCACACCTTGTGAGCTCTGGTGTGGAGCCAGCAGTTCTTGTCAGTTTGCATGATGGCCGCATAGACGTGCATGGTTCTGTTCACGTTCAGACGTCCCCATCTGAGGTTTTGCCTGGTCATGGTTCTGGGGTTGTTCTGGCTGTCTTGCCGGAGGGGGTACCGGTGGTGTTGCCTGCAGATGTATCCCCGTCGAGATCTAAAGTTCCTAAAGAAGTGCATGGTACCGAATCTTCTAATTTGGGGGGAAATATTCTGAAGAAGTCGCAGGGTATGTCTCACAATTCTGAGTGCAACTGATCTCGGTGGTTCCTTCTATTGACCCTATTTCTGATGTCTCGCGGGCTTCTGCTTCAAATCTTGCTATTTCTGAGAATATTTTATGGCAACTGTGAAACTCTCAAAGATGGCATGGTGGCTCCTCAGTTGGGCGTGTGTACGAGGTCCAAAGCGAAAGCGACAGAAGGGTCTTCTGGGTATCATTCCTTATGAATATTTCAGCCTTATTCTGGAACATTAGAGGCATTTCCAACTTAGCCTCTAAGAGATCTCTTAAGCACCTCATTAAGGTTAACTAGTTGAAGGTTATTGCTATCTTTGAACCTAAAATTGCTTTCTCTAGAGCTGCTGCTATATGTCATTATCTCAATATGGATGGCTATGCTGGAAATGCTGGGGAGGAGTCCAAGATTTGGTTAATGTGGTCCAGTTTGGTCTCTCTCAAGGTTACTGGTAGCTCTGACCAGTTCATTACCACTGATATCATGAATGATGACTAGCCTGTGTGCATGGTAACTGCTGTATATGCTGCATGCAACGTGACCTTCGTCGTGTTCTTTTTGACAACCTCCTGGTTCTGGGTAATAACAGTTCTATGCCTTGGTTGGTAGGGGGCGACTTCAACTATGTTTCTAGCATCTCTGAAAAGAAGGGTGGTGCTCTTCCTAACTCCACTGCTATGCTTGATTTTAATTCTTTCTCTTCGACTGCTGGTCTTTTGGATGCCGGTTATATTGGCCAGCACTTCACCTGGTCGAACAATAGGGTTGGCCCTACTACTGTTAAGGCTAGGTTGGATAGGATTTTTATTAATCTTCAGTGGCAGGCTACGTTCCCTGCCTTTTGTGTTAAGCACCTTTCTAGGGGGCCTTCTGACCATGCCCCTATGCTTATGAATTTTACAAGTCACTCTAGTATGGTCTCCAGGTTCATATTCCAGAAGATGTGGGTCACCCATGAGTCCTTTATTCAAAATGTCTTTGATGTTTGGAATAACACTGATGCCCCATTTCCGAACCCTTTTGACAATTTGCAAGTTAAGCTAAGAGCGACTAAGATGATGTTGCGATCCTGGAATAAAAATGTTTTCGGTAAGGTGGAGGATGCTGTCCTTCATGCTGAAAGTCAGGTGGCGGCCAGGCAAATCCAGTTTGATGATGACCCTTCTGCTATGAATAGAGTGACTCTCAATGCTGCTAATGCTAGCCTCCGGCGTGCTCTGAACTGTCAGGAGATATTTTGGGCTCAGAAGGCTAGATTGAAGTGGCTAAACGACGGGGATAAGAATACATCTTTTTACCATGCTGTGGTGCAGGGCAATAGGAGGAGAAGCTATATTCATCGGCTCAGGGTTGATGGTGTTTGGTGTGAAGATGAACAGAAATTATCTCATGAGGCAGAGAAATTCTTTCATCAGCTTCTTACTTCAAAAGCTCACATTATGGAAACCTCTTTGCTGCAGTCTATCCCTTTTCTTATCCATGATGATCACAATGAGGTGTTAACTTCTATTCCCACTGATGAAGAGGTGAAATAGGCCGTGTGGTCTATGAATGGCGAAGGCGCGCCGGGTCCTGATGGCTTCTCGGGCTGTTTCTTTAAGACTTGTTAAGCCATCATTTCAACTGATGTTATTGCTGCTGTTAGAGGCTTCTTTATGGGGTTCCCTTTACCTAGAGGTGTCTGTTCTTCTCTCATTGCTATTATCCCTAAGGTCCCCCATCCATAATCCTTTGGGGATTTTAGACCCATAAGCTTGTGCAACTTCTGCTTTAAAATCATCTCTAAAATTATTTGTACCCATCTCACTGATATCTTACCTTCAATTATATCTGAGGAGTAGGGTGCTTTTGTCAAAGGTAGAAATATTGTTGATAATATTTCCCTGTCCAACCAGCTTATTCAGGATCTTGGTAGGAAGACTCGTGGTCACAATGTCATTCTCAAGCTTGATATGATGAAGGCATACGATAGAGTTGAATGGGATTTCATGTTTGCAGTTCTTCGCAAGTTCGGTTTCTCTAACCGATTCATTTCCTATATTGGCATGTTGGTTTCTAATTGTTGGTTCTCCATTATCTTCAATGGAACTTCTATTGGGTATTTTAAATCTTCTAGAGGATTGCGTCAAGGGTACCCTTTAGCTCCAGCCCTTTTCATCATCATGGAAGAGGCTCTTAGCAGGGGGTTAAAGCATATCCAATCTTCTACTCCTCTTATTCCCTTTGTGGGTCCCAGGAATTGCCCGCCTGTCTCACACTTGCTTTTTGCGGATGACACCTTGATTTTTAGCAATGGTCAAAGATCGAATATCCTGAAGTTGCTGAGCTTCTTGCGTAGCTATGAGCACTGCTATGGGCAGAAAATTAATGTGCATAAGAGTAGTTTCATTTTATCTTCCAAGGCTCCTCTTTCTCTGGCTAAAAAGATCTCTACCATCACAGGTTTCCACCAGCAGAAGGGTGCGTTTCGCTATCTTGGCGTCCCCATCAGGTATGGAAGGACTAGAGTTGCTGATTATAAGTTCCTCATTGATAAGATAAATGTTAAGATGATTTCGTGGAAATCTAAATTTCTATCTCACGCCGGCAGGGCTACCCTTATTAATTCAGTTCTTAATGCCATCCCTATATATCTTGCTGCTGCTGCCTCCATTCATAAAACAGTGGTCAAATACATTGAGAAGTCTTGTGCTAATTTCTTTTAGAATGGAACTGGTGGTACTCGTCGGAAGCATTGAATTTCTTGGGACACCATCCATCGTCCTATTTCTGAAGGTGGGATTCATATTAAGAGTCTATGGCACCTACAACTTGCTTTGGCGACAAAACAATATGGAATATTTATCATGGCTCCTCCATGTGGGCTAGATACGCAAGAATCGGATTTAAGGTTGATTGTGGAGAGCCTTTTTCAAACCAGATTCCTCATGGCATGCCTAGAGTGGTTTTTAATGTTGCTCAGCAAACCGTTGTTAACAATTCCAGGTGGATTATTGGTGATGGAAGGAGGGTGGACTTCTGAAGCATGTCTGGATTGGGTAAGACCCGCTAAACGATATCCTGTCCACTCCTTACACTAGGCCTGCACTCACTGTTTGTGAGGTTGTTGAAAACGCTGATCATCCTATTCGCAACCTCATTCCCTGCACCAATATTCTTCAAGATATTAAGCTGCTTGATCAGGAAGATTGTTGCGTGTAGACTGCATCTCCTGGTGGTTCCTTCACAACTTCTTCTGCTTATAACATTCTTTCTTTGCATGGGGTGGAAAGGAAGCCCCTGGTTCGCCTGTGTCATCACTCCTTCTATAAGCATGCCTCCTTTTTTTGTTGGAAACTTTTATATCGAGCTATTCCTGTGGACTCCCGTATCTCTGATCAGGGTGTTGCTATTGTCTCCTGGTGTTCTTGCAGTACCATCCCTTGCTCTGAAGACTTGAACCATTTGTTCATCACTAGTGAACTGGCACGTAGCCTGTGGAAGTGGGCCGCCCCCATTCTGGATATTAATGTGTCAAGCTATGCCAACATAACGACCCGCCTTTGGCAGATCTTACGCCAATGCAATCCTTCCACGCCTTATGGCTTTACCTCCCTGTACTCTTCCATGCTGGTTATTTGGGAAATCTGGCGTTGTAGTATCCCGAAAATCCATTAATTAAAAATTATAGATAATAGAAATTTTATCTATTAATAAATTCAATTAATTAAAACGGTACGCATCATTATTGCATGCATATAAACCCCTATAAAAATTTCGTAAAAATAGTAGTTATACTTTTAAATAATGTTCTCTAATGACCCATCATGAAATTTAGGCATAGAAAAATCGTTTGGACTTAGTTTAAGAATTTATGCGACTTATTAACATAATTAAGGAATAAGTCGAAGAACCCATTATTTTATGACCCAAAGTGGATTATAAATAAAAATAAACATGTGGGTAGAATTTAAATAATATGGGATGATAGCCCATTATGATATTTGGACCAATGGACAATCTTGGCCCATGAATAAATTCTCTAATAAAAGGATAATTAAAAATCCATTAAGTAAAGTAAGTATATGGGTTGTACAATTAAGCTCACATGAGTTATTGGGCCAAGAGTAAGAGCCCAAAGGGTGAAGATTAGAAATATTGGCATGAATAATATTTAATCAAATTAAAAATATGAAGTTACTTGAATAAGTGTGATAAATATATTTAAATATGAACAATGGGTGAATAATTAGAATTAAACCAATACCCATTAAGTTAAATTAGTAATGGGTTTTATTAATGGTCCTAACATGGATTGTTGGGCCCAAATATGAAGAGCCCATCATGAGATGGGAAGTAATTAGGCTAAATTCATACCTATAAATATTAATAAATAAAGGGGGGTAAGATAATGACTATTTTAACTCCTAAATTATCTTAAAAAGAGTCCTAAGCCTATCCTAACCCATTACCCACGAAATTGGACCTCTTCCCCATCCTATTAGGTAGATAATGGCTAGAAAATAGGTGGATAATTGCTAATTTCGGAGTTGGAGGAGAGGAGAAGAGTTTTAGGTGATTAAGGACTCTATTAAGCATCAAAACACTCCATTTTCGTTCCCATCCAACCCAAAACCACAGTAGAGACCTTGGGGGATGAAGGAGGGAGGCTAGGATCGTGGGAGCTCGGAGGAGGAGGCTGGAACTTGGATCTTCTCTTTCACATTTCGTCTCCAAACTAGGGTTTTTTTACTCCATGAAAAAGGTAGGCAATCTCTCAAGCCAAATTCGTGTAAAAATTACCCTAGGAAGACTTCATGATCCTCTTCAAAAGCCCTCTAATATGGTTGGATTTTTCTCATCCATTTGGGCGAATTTAATTCATGAAGCCCTGCTGTTACCATGAACCGAAATCTCATATTTTCTCTAATTCCCCACATATACTTGCTTTCATACCATGATAAAATTCTCATATATACTGCATCTTATTAGCTTTCAAATGGCCCTAGTCTTGCTCTATTTTGAACTCCCATTAGGGAGAATTAATTCTTTGAATCTCTATCAGAACTATACACCTAACCCTTCATGTTTGCTTGTGAACTCCGTACATACTTGATCCCACACCATGATAAAATTCTCATAAATACTAAATCTTGTTAGCTTTCAAACGCCCCTAGTTTTGGAATTTTTCATCATGTATTCATCTCTAATTAATTCGTTGAACCCTGACTGCACTTGTTTAGGTCATCAGAATGTAACCTGTTCAAAGCATGCCTAAATCTTGTCTAATTTCAAATTAATCATGCATGCTGATAGATATATGTGTCTACTTTCATTTGAAACTAGATTCGTGATTTGTGGGTCATTATACGACTTTATATTGAATTTATAAGAGCCCTGTGTCAAATCTGATCAACCCTGGAAAAAGGAAAAAGGGCCGGACTCTCCTGATATCGCGACGGCGCGACCCGCCGCGATATCAGCCGGGTCGCGTCCCGCTGGCACGTCGCGTTAAGAATGCGGCAGCCTATGCCGTCGCGTTTCCACCCCTGAACCGGGCATGGGGCTAGTTCGCTTGTCGCGCCCAGCCGCCTTGTCGCGACCTGGAGTCGCGACGGGTACCCCCGTCGCGTTAACAGAAAAATAGCTAGAACCTGAAATTGCTTATATACCCTTGCTCTACTTGCTAATTAGCCATTGTTTAGCCTTAATTAAACATTGTTATTCATAATTTGATCTGAATAAATATTAATGTGCAATAAATTGCATGAATCTAATTAATTTAAAAGACGTGCACAATCCATCATGCTCTTTTGATTTCATACACTTGCACATACTTAACCATCATGTTGCCATTAAACCTTAGTAAATTACTCAATAATGTATCTGGTAATTAAGTGAAACTAATTACCTAATTTCCTTATTATTTAAATGACACATGTCTTCATTTTATTCGCGTGATTTGTACACCGTTATCGCATCCCTCTGCCTTCGAGCACTCGAGGCACGACAGACCCGTTTTCTACACACTTTCTCTTGACTTGGACCGCCTCTTCATCGGGAATACTCTCGACTGGACCAGGGACTCCTTGTCAAGGCCTCCGTAAGTCTTCTTGACTTTGGCGCACGTCCTTAGTCAACGAGCTGGTTGTACCTTTAAATCCCATTACACTCTTAGCAATCAGTACGATCCAAACAGCCTTAGTGAGATCTCTCTTATCTTGTGATCACGCCGGACCACCTGGATCGTGTACACAGCACGGCTAGTGGGGCGGGTGTGACTTCTACCAGACTGTCGGTACCCGACCTGGTGCTGTGCAACCGTTACTATCATGGTTTAACGTTGTTTTACGTTTATACCCCTATCTCATCTACTATCCTTGTACTCTTATCTATTCACGTTCACTCTACTATCTCGTCTATTCATCTAGTACTCTCTTGAGACTCTTGAGCTGTTGTGGCTCCCATTGCTTGTACTATACATGACTGTCTAGCGCCATAATATGGGTCCGGTGACCCTACTGACTCGAATGCCTACTGTGCAGGGCACAGAGAGTGTCCGAGGGGCTCCAATCTAGTCCTGAGGGCAGAGAGCCACCTGAAAATACCTGCAGGGGCTATTGACGGTGTTCTGCATTGCACCGGTTCTGATTGACTATACTAACTTGGCTAGACATCTAATTGTTTGACTATTAGTCTGAGGAGTTCAGACATACTGTACTACCGTTAAACGGCTACTGTCCCAAAGTGACTATTTCCGTACTCGACTAGTGCACTGTGGTGCAACCATACACGTTATCTCATTACATGTTATCTCTTTACACGCTATCTCTTTACATGCAATCTCGTTACATGCTATCTTGATATACAAGCTATCTCGTTACACGCCACCTTGATACAAGCTATCCTATTACATGTCATTTTGATACACGCTATCTTGTTATACACTATCTTGTTACACGCTATCTCGTTATGTTGTCATCCTAATTTTGCAATACTCTTGAGAAATGTATTATCGTTCACTTGTTATCTTGTACTATTACTCTCTTGACTATACATGATCGTTCTCTCTAGTTAACCTGCGTTACAAGACATTAATCACTTAAAGCTTGCTTGTTTACACGAGATATTAAGTCCTACTGAGCGTTATCGCTCACCCTTCGTTATTTGTTATTGTGTTTTCAGGTAAGTCAATGATGACCTTACTTACAACAACGGGATTGGACTGGAGTGATGAGCGTCCTGAGTCATAGCGATGGAATGTCCTTAGTACCTTAGAGTCTAGTTAGATATTGCTTTAGATTTCTTTTCCAATGTAATAATGTCATTGAGCCCTATGTTTTGGCTCTGAATTAGTGGTTGTAATAGTTTAGATGACTTATCAATAAAATGATGAGTTTTATTGCAATTATTGTTCATTAGTTGCTCTAATATTTGCGAATGTATGTGCAATTTACATTACCATACTCGTTGTTCATGCCTTCCCGATTTATTCCGCTGCTAAATTGGCGGGGCATGACAGGCGTGCTCATTGTCTTATGAGGTTTGAGGGAAAGTGGCCTTCAGTTAATCGTATTGTTCATAATATTCGCTACATGGTCTCTTCGTCCCTTGAGATGCTAGTTTTTAAGAGCTTCTCTTCTGATAAGCACCTCAAGGATCTCCAGTCTTTTGGTTTATTTCCTACAATCAAAGCGAGGACTTTCAAGTTCATCAGGTGGATCCCGCCCGACACTGGTTTGGTTCTTAATGTTGATGGGGCCAGCAAGGGGAACCCGGGTATTTGTGGGGGTGGCAGGTGTATCAGGGATAGTTCGGATAATCTTCTGTTGGCTTTTGCTCACTATTATGGTTTTGGTGGTAGCTTGGTGGCTGAGGTGCGCGCCCTTTGTGATGGTCTTCGACTGGCGTCTGAATATGGTTTCTCGTTGTCCTTCATCTACTCAAATTCGGTCACTCTTGTCAACTACATCAGTTCCAACAAATCTACTTCTTGGGACTGCCTGCGCTGGTGGCGTGAAACTTGCTCTTACATTCATAATTCACATGTCAAGGTGGTTCACACTTATAGACATGCTAATCAGGTTGCTGATGCTTTGGCTAATGTTGGTTGTAAGATTGTTAGTAATCTAATTTTCTTTTCTTCTACTTCTTTACCTCGTGAATGTAAAGGTCCTCTTACTCCGGACCGGTCTCGAGTTCCTAATTTCAGGCCAATTTAATTGGGGTATGCCCCTGTGCTCTTGTATTCATATTAATCTTTATAATAGTTTTGGCCCAGGTAGCCCTCACTGGTGGAGTGAGAACATTCGCCCCTCTGGGGGAGGGTACACTCTCCTAGTTTGAGGCCCTGAGGACCTCTTTTACCAAAAAAAAAAAAAAAAATCGTCTGTTTAACTGTCGCTTTATGTGCAATGACCTTTAGTACTCATTTGTACTCTAGTTGCTCATCTAATCACGTTCTCTCTATCTTCTTGTCTATTCATCAACTACTCTCATCTATTCTTGGTACTCTCTATGGCCATTTGACTGATTGCCTAAAGATAAACAATATACTAATGCTTGGCAATATAAAGGGCCCGGTGTGGTCTTGGGAGGTGTGCCCAAAAGTGCTATTTGCCCGCGGGAGTTAGTTGACCAGAGTGTTTGACATTACACTCAAGTGCTATCTATCTCGACTATCTAAATGACGATCAAAGTACTATACTATACTCGACTCGTTGTGCTATTATGAAACATTGTGCTATTTGTGCTATGGCCATCCTGCTCTCTGTGCTACATTTGGAACTTGTGCTATTATTATCCATGCTATTATGTTATCTCTTACTTTACTTGACTCTCTCTCTATCATTAGTGACTCTGCTCTTTAATACATTAATCATGTAAAGTTTGCCCGCACCATGAGATATAATCCTACTGGGCATGTCGCTCACCCTACGTTATTTGTTATTTGTGTTCCCTGGTGAGACCGAAGAAAACGAGTACACTCATGAGGATGGGGAGGACTAGGAGTGAACTAAGAGTACCTGGCGCATTAGTGTCATATTAGATGTCTTAGTAGTCTTTTACTTTCATTCCATGTAATAAAGTCATTCGGGCCCTATGTAATGGCTCTGAGTTAGTGGATGTACTAGACATTAGTTGAATTATCAATGAAAGACATTTGATTTCGTGTTATTAAATTGTCTAATGGTTTGATGTCTATTGTATGCTCTATACTCGCTTACTTGTAACTACCTCACATTCCGATATTCCGTGTCAGGGCGCGACAGTTTTGTGGTGTCAGAGCCTAGGATATCCTTATTAGGATACTTTAAGTCTAGGATGTTCTAGGACGGACTGCCATTGACAAGTTTCAAAGTCAACTATCATACCTATGTGAGAATTGGGTAGAATCAGGGTTAAGATCTAAAAATATATTCACACACGCACAAATTAAATTCCACATCAATGTCTTAATGATAAGTTACTTTTGTAGGAACTTAAGCAATTAAGATGACTGCTGAACGTGCTCAGATGAGGGGTATGCAACAAACTATCTAGGAACTTACTCGTGCCCTCCTACAAGCTGCTCAAGGAGGAGGAAACCGCGGTGCAGGCGAGCTACATCGTAACTTTAGAAGCTTGAATCCACCAAGATTCAGCGGTACTACGGATCCGGATGAAGCTGAGCACTGGCTGAAGAAGACGGAAAGAATTTTTCATGTTATGCAATGCGCGGCAGGGGATAAGTTGTTGCTAGCTACTTTTCAACTGGAGAAAGACACCCGCTCTTGGTGGGAGTCAGTGAAATCGACCAGGGAAAATGGTCAATTTACCTAGACTGAATTCAAGGAGGCATTCAACTCCAAGTATTTCTCTGAGGGCGTCCAAGAAAGAAAGGCCACGAAGTTTGCTGCTCTTAAACAGAGGAGCCTTTCTATGGCTGATTATGAAGCACAGTTCTCTAGACTAGCACGCTATGTTGATCATCTAGTAAACACTGAAAGGATGAAGGCTAAGCGTTTTCTCAATGGCCTTAAGCCACAATACACCACACAACTGCCCCTCTCAGCATCCAAACTTATGCCAAGATGGTTAAAAAGGCCCAACTGCTGGAAGCTGCTATGAACTTTACTGATCGTATAGAGGGAAAGTTCGTGAAGAATGAAGCTGACACCTGGCCTTTCAAGTGCTAAGCCAATTATTGGCAAGAAGCGTCCTTTCAACATCACAGAAGGATCAAGTCAAGAAAAGTAGCCCAGGGTATTCGTCCCCACTACTTCGACGAAAAGCAACTACAAACATTGTGAAAAGCCAGGTCACACCGCCGATGAGTGCTGAAGGCAGGTTGGCACATGTTTGCGCAGTGGCAGTCGCAAGCACCATATTCTTGAGTGCCCGCTGTTGAAAGAGCATGAGAGGCACACTAACGCTCCCAAGAAACAGGGAAGACTACAAGCCCTGCGGGATGAAGAAACCACTGAGGAAGGTGGCATGGTCGAAGGTACACTACAAGTTTTCTCTCTATCAGCATTTGTTTTGTTTGATACTGGTGCTACACACATTCATATCTCAAAACTTTACTGATGCTTTGAATGTTAAACCTGTATCTATGGGATCTGAATTCTCTGTCACAACATCACTGGGAGCGAAAGAAAAATTGAACAAATACTTCCCATTAGCCGATGTAATGATCGGAGAACTTAACCTAAGAGCTGACCTGGTATGTATGCCCATGGAAGGCTATGATGTGATTCTTGCAGTCGATTGGTTGTCCACCTATGGGGCAAGTGTCGACTGTAAGAAAGGGAAGGTTACGTTTATTGAATTCCCTAAGTTATCATTTAATGGGATTAGACACAAGAGACAGATGTCTCTAGTCTCTGCCATATAGGCCAACAACATGATAAGGAAATGTTGCATTGCTTTCCTTGTAGCCGTAGTAGTTGAAAAGAAGGGAACCAAGATAGAAGACATACACATAGTCCAGGACTACCCTGACATCTTCCCCGAGGAGCTACCAGGAATTCCCCTGAACGAGATGTAAACTTCTTTATTGATTTAATCCCTAGAGCTGCACCGATGTCACGTCAACCATACAGGATGTCACCTGCCGAGTTGAAGGAACTAAAGACGCAACTGATGGAATTGTTAGAAAAGGGGTTCATTAGACCATGTACTTCCCCATGGGGAGCACTTGTTCTATTTGTTAAAAAGAAAGATGGATCTATGAGGTTATGTATCGACTATCAGCAACTTAATCAACTGACCATCAAGAACAAGTATCCATTGCCTCGAGTTGATGAACTCTTTGACCAGATAGCTGGAGCTTAATATTTCTCCAAAATTGATCTCAGATCTGGCTATCGTCAAATGAGAATCAAGGACGACGACATCTATAAAATGGCTTTCAGGAGCAGGTATGGACACTATGAATTCATTGTTATGCCTTTTGGTCTGACCAATGCTCCTGCAACTTTCATGCAACTCATGAACAACATATACCGGCCATACCTCGATAAGTTCATGGTCGTCTTCATTGATGATATTCTCATATACTCTAAAACCAAGAAAGAACATGAAGAACATCTGACGTTAGCTTGCAAGTCTTACGAGACAACCAACTATATGCTAAGCTAAGCAAGTGCGAGTTCTGGCTCGAAGAAGTGTCCTTCTTGGGCCATGTCATCTCCAAGGATGGCATCTCTGTTGATCCCTCCAAAGTTGAAGCTGTACTTAAACGGGAGAGACTAACTAATGTCACAGAAATCAGAAGCTTCTTGGGACTGGCTGGCTATTACAGGCGGTTCATAAAGGACTTCTCCAAGATCGTTGTTTCTCTCACTCGTCTTGCACGGAAGGAGAATCCCTACTCTTGGAGTAAAGAATGTGAGAAAAGTTTCCAAACATTAAAAGAATGTTTGACCTCAACCCCTGTTCTCGATCTTCCTATAGAGGGGGAAGGTTTCTCAGTCTATACCGATGCTTTGGGAATTGGTTTGGGCTGTGTACTGATGTAAAAAGAGAAGATAATCGCCTATTCTTCAAGACAACTAAAGACTCATGAAGTCAACAACCCCGTGCATGATCTAGAGTTGGCTGCTGTAGTCTTCGTATTAAAGATCTGGAGACATTATTTATATGGTGAGCAATTCACTGTCTATTCCGATCATAAAAGCTTGAAGAACTTATTCTCTCAAAAAGAACTCAACATGAGGCAAAGAAGGTGGCTAAAATATTTAAAGGATTTCAAGTTCAACATCCAATATCATCCAGGCAAAGGAAATACTGTGGTCGATGCGCTTAGTAGAAAGCCGATGGCATCCCTATCTAGTCTAATTCTTAGCAAGATGCAACTACTAGAACAATTCGCAGGGTTAGATTTGAATATTGAACATAGAGATGATCGAGTCTTGGTTGCCAATATCAAGATTCAATCTGACTTGCTGGTGGAGATCAAAGCACAGTAGGACTGCGATCCATTCTTGGTTTGCATTAAGGAAACCTTAGCAGAAAAACCAGACTTTGCTATGACCGAGGATGGAAGGTTAGTATTCCAAGGAAGAACCTGTGTCTCGGATAATGAAGATCTCAAAAGGAAGTTAATGGATGAAGCTCATCAAACCAAGTGCACTATTCATCCTTGAGGTACCAAGATGTATCAAGACATGAAAAGAACATTTTGCTGGCCCAACATGAAAAGAGAAGTAGCCGAGTATGCTGCTCGTTGCCTTACTTACCAACAAGTCAAGGTAGAACATCGGTGCCCTGCTAGCGTGCTCAGACCTTTAGACATCCCAGAGTGGAAGTGGGAAAGTATTGGCATGGACTTCATCATGGGTTTACCCAAGACTCGTGGTGGACTCGACGTCATATGGGTTATTGTAGATCGACTAACCAAGTCTGCACACTTTTTTCCTATAAAAAGTAAGTGGTCTGTGGACGTGTTAGCCACTCTTTATATTAAAAAGATCATGAGACTGCATGGAGTTCCATTGTCAGTTGTCTCAGATCGTGATCCTAGATTTACCTCTCATTTCTAGAAGGGACTGCAAATTGCACTTGATACTAAACTCAAGTTTAGTACTGCTTTTCACCTACAAATAGATGGACAGACTGAGAGGACAAATCAGATTGCAGAAAACATGTTAAGAGCCTGCACTATAGACTTCCAAGGCTACTGGAATGAACACTTATCTTTGATTGAGTTTGCCTATAATAATAGTTATCAAGTGAGTATTAAGATGGCACCATTCGAAGCACTTTATGGTAGAAATTGTAGATCCCCTACATGCTGGAATGAAGTTGGGGAACGGCAATGGCTAGGCACAGATATGGTACAAGCCACAACCAAGGATATATGAGTTATTCGGGATCGGCTCAAGATTGCCCAATCCAGACAAAAGAGCTATGTTGACAAGAGGAGGAGAGATCTAGAATTTCAAGTGGGAGATCATGTACTTTTGAAGGTATCTCCTACCCGTGGAATTCAAAGGTTTGGTGTTAAAGGAAAGCTAAGTCCTAGATTCATTGTCCCTTTCGAAGTGCTCGCAAGGGTTGGTGAAGTTGCATATCGGTTGGCGTTGGCCCCACACTTAGCATTCGTACACAATGTATTCCATGTCTTTATGCTCAGAAAGTATGTGTACGATCCTACCCATATCATCCTCCATGAGAACTTGGTGCTGAACAAGGACATGACTTATGAAGAAAAGCCAATCAAGATACTGGATCGAAAGGTGAAACAACTCAGGAACTGCCCCATTCATGTGGTTAAAGTTCTATGGAATAACCGTGGAGTAGAAGAAGCCACATGGGAACCTAAAGGAATCATCAGGCGAAACTACCCTGACATATTCGGTAAGACATTCTCTCCATTATGGTCATGTGAATTTGGGGACCAAATTCTTATAAGAGGAGGAGGATGTAGCAACCAGATAATTTTAAATAAATAAATAAATAAAAATATTAAAGGAAAATAATTTAATTAAAATCCAATAAACAACAAGAAGTAACGGGCTTTGTTAAAATAGCTCACATAAAAGTTATTGGGCCAAAAATAGGAGTTTTGGAATATGGAATAAGAGAAAATACCCAAAATCCGTAGCCATAATTGTGCTGGAAATAGGAAAGGGCATTTAGGGCTAAAAGAAAGTAAATTAGCCATGCATAGCAACCAAATTCATACCCAACCATGTTAAGAGCTTTCCTAATGGCATTGCTACTCCAATTGGAAGAAGAATTCCCCAAAACATGGAAGGAGCCAAGCCAAAACTGCAACCCACCCTTCCTAGTCTCATTAGGACTTGAAATTAACCCTAATCATATAAATAATCATCATAAGACTAGTTGGGAAGGGTCACCATCGTGCTGGGGTCGTGAAGAGGTGAGCTAGGGCACCAGGAGGGGAGGAGAGCGACCAAGAACACAGCATCTTCTCCAGCCTTTCACTGCATCGACCTGTGCTCAGACCTCTCTTAGATCCATTCAAAGGTAGGTGTTTTTGGGCTAAATATGAACAAATCTCATACCATTTTAAAGATCATCATATCTAGTTTCTGTTGCACTTGATTTGCCTAAATTTCATCAAGTATGCTTCGAGTTATAAGCATTTTTCAAACATCATTTAAGTCTAGGGCCTTTTGTGTTCATATCATTTTGCACACATATCGAGACCAAATTGATTCGATCCAAAAGCATGGTTCTCTTCTATTCATCATCCTCTACAACTTTCATGTTCATAGCTTTGTCCCAAGAGCCCTAGATTCCGAGTTATAAGCCATGCATGTAAGACTGCATCATGTTTCACTGTTCTCAGTTTGAGCTTTGATTCGCGACCAACACATACATCACATTTCTTTAACTGGTATCGCGACAGATGAGACTGTCGCGATTACCTTAAAGGCGACCATCTTGGTCAAGCAACTTGTTTCTTTACACACTAATCTCTTGACAAGTTAGAACCTCTCTGTTGGACATTCTATTCTGGCAGACTAGGAACCTTTTTTTAAGACCTCTGTAAGACTCTATACTCTGTGGATTCCCTCATGGAGACCGAGCTGGTTGTACCCTAATACTTATAACACTCTTAGGGATCAGCATGATCCAAACAGCCTTATAAATTCTCTCTTACCTTGAGATCACGCCGGACCTCTGGACCTATTCGTAACATGGCCAGTGGATGGTTAGTGAATTCTACCTGACTGCCAACACCAATCATGTGTGTTGAGTAACTGTTACTATCGTCTGTTTAACTGTCGCTTTATGTGCAATGACTTTAGTCCTCATCTGTACTCTAGTTGCTCATCTATTCACATTCTCTCTATCTTCTTGTCTATTCATCAACTTCTCTCATCTATTCTTGGTACTCTCTATGGCCATTTGACTGATTGTCTAAAGATAAACAATATGACTAATGCTTGGCAATATAAAAGGCCCGGTGTGGTCCTGGGAGGTGTGCCCAAAAGTGCTGTTTGCCCGCGAGAGTTAGTTGACCAGAGTGTTTGACATTACACTCAAGTGCTATCTATCTCGACTATCTAAATTACGATCAAAGTGATATACTATACTCGACTCGTTGTGCTATTGTGAAACATTGTACTATTTGTGCTATGGCCATCCTACTTTTTGTGCTAAATTTGGAACTTGTGCTATTATGATCCATGCTATTGTGTTATCTCTTACTTTACTTGACTCTCTCTCTATCATTAGTGACTCTTCTCTTTAATACATTAATCATGTAAAGTTTGCCCGCATCATGAGATATAAATCTTACTGGGCATTGTCGCTCACCCTACGTTGTTTGTTATTTGTGTTCCCTGGTGAGACCGAAGAAAACGAGTACACTCATGAGGATGGGGAGGACCAGGAGCGAACTAAGAGTACCTGGCGCATTAGTGTCATGTTAGATGTCTTAGTAGTCTTTTACTTTCATTCCATGTAATAAAGTCATTCGGGCCCTATATAATGGCTCTGAGTTAGTGGATGTACTAGACATTAGTTGAATTATCAATGAAAGACATTTGATTTAGTGTCATTAAATTGTCCAATGATTTGATGTCTATTGTACACTCTATAATAGCTTACTTGTAACTTCCTCACGTTCTGATATTTCGTGTCGGGGCGAGACACAACACCCCCAGCTACCTAGATCTGCCACTTCCTTCCTCTCCTCTACATCTGCCATCCCAAGCCGCCCTTCGTTGCCCCAGCTATCCTCTGCTGCCACTATTTGATCTGCTTTGATCTCCACTACCTTCAATTGATCCAGTGTCCTCCTATGTTCAATGTAGCCAGCCTCAGCCTTGGCCTTAGTTTGTGTGGTTGTTGTAGTTTAGTTTGTTTTCGTCCAGGTTCAAACTACTGCCGCAGACTTTGTGAACGAACATTTCTTACAAGGCATTTCTTATTTCTGCTAGACTCTTTATCGCTTGAAGAGGATGAATCTTGTCCTCTAATTCAAACTGTAAGATCCAATTGTTGAACTAGGTCTAAATGGGTGATAGTCTAATTACTAAACCGCGACCCATCTAAAGCGAGTCCATATAATAAGCACGACCCAAGAAATGCAACAAAGTATCATATTGCTGCCCACATGGATTGCCCTTTTATAGCTCGAATGGAAGTCTTAGGGATAACCCAAGGCAAGTGAACAACTCCCAAAACATCATCTTTGGAACACGCTAGGATAAGAGAATTAACTCAGCTCATGGTTACTTTGATAAGCCAGTGAGACCTTAACATCAAAAAGCTAGCTTTCCTCTAACATCCTCTTAAACTCAAAAGCTCTTAGCAGTGAACGTGCTTTTTCAAATACTCCACAAAGAGTAATTAAAAAGAAAGAAAGATTTATATGAAAAAAAATATACGTAGGAAAAAGGAGAAGGAGTGCGAGTGTGCACGAGAAGGAATGTGATCGCCAGGTACGCGAGGGTACCGAAGGAGATGGGTAAAGAAGACATGGATGGTACTTACCTTCACCCAAAGATCGCGGGAGTGTGGTTGCAGGTTGACTTCTACACCTTCCACCGGCCAGCTGGCGAAGAAGACTTTAGCTCGTCGGTTACCTTGCAAAATGGAAGAAAATAACAAACAAGTGAAAGATTGATTAGACTATGAAGTGTAGCACCAAATCAAATGAAAGGGATGGAAAACGTAATGACATGGGTATTAACACACCTCGTGGAAGTGGTGTTAAACCCCTAAAATGTAGGTGTGGCAAAAATAATGTATGTGTGTGAATACGAGATGATGAACACTAAATGAAATGAACTAAAATAAAGAATATAGGAAGAGAAAGAGTTGGCAGAATGAGCCGCTGCTGCAAATGGCCAAGGTGGAAGAAACTCCTCCACAAGCTCCGGCGCGCGTGAGATGATGGCTCCAAACTTCAAGGCTTGAAATGGCTCCAAGTGACTTGAAAGGGAGATCCTCTTTAGCTCGGAAGTTGAGTCTTCAGTGCAGCAGGGCTTCGCCGTAGTGCTTGGGTTATGCTCAAAATAATGGCCTTGGGGGTCTTTTTATAGGGAAAAAATACCGAAATCGCGTCAGACACAGTGGACATCTATCTCAGTGAATCGCATCCGCCTAAAGCGCCGCGTTTACCAAGATCGACTTGCTTCGATTAAGTCTTTCCAAACATCGATTACTTCAGATTTCAGAATCGCGTCGGCATTGACTGCTGCGTTTCAGACACTTCCGATTTCAGATGATTCTTTCCAAATATCATAAATGGAAATATTGAATCGCTACGACCTGAGTGGTCACGTATTTGAACAAAATCGATCTTATGAAGAGAGTCGATCTTCATATGATGGTAGGTCATAAACGCGACGAACAATGTAGACGCACTTCTAATTAACAAGAAAATCTTTCCAAAAATAATTTTAGAATTTGCCATAATTCAAAAATAGAAACTCTTAAACGTGTTGACTCTATTGGACATGATTCAAAACATGGTAAGCGCCAAAAAAGGAAGTGTGATACATGTCAGTTTTACCCGCCGCGGATCAAACATCCTAAAAGGCGTCTACTGTGTCAGATGCGAATTACTTAAGCACAACAAACCCCTTCAGACCCCTAGGAAAATTCCTACAAATCCTAAAAAAATCTAAAAAATAGGAAAATCACTCAAGAGGTTAATTGAAGAGAGCCACTTTGAGACATTGCGGTATAACATGAAATTTACTCAATATGTTGTCAAAATGGCGTGTCTACATTAGCCCGAGGGGATATTAACTTAGCAAGAAAGGTTGCCTGGTCCTTAGTCCGACCGAAGAAGACCAAAGCAACTCAGACACCTACTTGATAATAAATTTAGTAAATCTCAATAAGACCAAAATATGGAGAGACATAAAGGTAAGAAGTGAGGGTTCGCCTCATGATTTCCTACTGTATAGGGCCCCCTGATCTTGTAGTAGGTCACCAAACCCTAGATAGCCACTCTGAAGAATGATCTTAAATCGCCTCCTGCCCTCTATGTTGCTCTCTACCCTCTATCTCTGACTTAGGCATTAGAGAGTTTTCCCTAGGTCATCTCCTATGGCCCCTGATCCTTTCTTCTTCCTTGCAAACCCACCCTTAGCAAGCTTGAGTGCCACTGATCTTCCCCAATCCCACAACTATTGAATGATTTGCACCAAGACTCGAGATTGACCCTTCATTTGGTGTTGTTTTTGGAAAATTTATTTGAGCGAAAAGTTATCATGGTGTGTAAGAGCAACAACACGAATAGAAGGGGAGGCAAGGGAAAGGCTCCCATGGAGAGCAGTCTAACGAATGTTCAGACCTCCCATTCAATCTTCGGTGCTGCTCAAGAGACCAGGAGGATGTCGTCACCTCTACCTCAAGGGGAGCCATGATACCATTACTACTCTCAATAAGATGGACATGCTTATCAAGCTAATGACAATCTAGGTCTCGAGGAGGAGATATCCATGCCGATCTGCCTTCCCTGTAGAGAGACCTAGCGGCATGGGGGCGACATTGCCTGCGGTCACTTCATCCTAGAAGGTGGGCGCATCATTTAGAATAATATGGAAAGGGTGTCCTAACGCCCTGCCCAAAAGGAAGACCAAGAGGCTTCTTCAAACCTGGGAGGGAGAAGGAAACCCCGCCGGCAACTAATGCCACCGACCATCATTACTATTGTTGCTGCTAGTGTCACCGCCCCTACTAGGTGACAAGGAAGAAAGGATATGCAGCATGCCCCTCTAACAAATAGGACATGCTCATGGCCTCCTCTCACTCCGATGCAGAGTTAATCTCTCAACTCCAATGAGCGGAGTGTCTTGAGATGATGAGGAGAGATCATCCTTCACCTTGGAGGTACTAGATGGCCACCTACTTTTCATACTCCAACTTATAATGGTGAAGCCCTACAATAGCCTGGGAGACCTAGCCAACTACTTCAACAATTTTGAGGCTCTGATGATGCTTCAGGGGGCTCTGAATGCCATAAATTGTTGAGCTTTTGTTGCCACTCTAGTGTAGAGCGCTCAAGCTTGGTTTCAGGTCCTCTTATTGAGCTGCATCAATAGTTTTCCATAGTTTGGTAGACTGTTTAAGGAGAGCTTTGCTGAAAGGGGCCCCCAAAGATGGTTGCAAGTCTGTTATCTCTCACAAGCCCATAAGGAGAAGCTTTGGGACTATGTGACCCACTTCCACTCATAAGTCATTCGTGTCCCTTGTTTGGAGGTAGCTTCAGTGATCAGTGCCCTCACTAGTGGCACAAGAATAAGAAGATCTAGTGCGAGCTGGTCCTCTGACCCTTAGCCACCCTCACTGACCTCATCACGATGGCTCTATGCTATGAAGAGTGTTAGAAGTTCCTCTCGGTGTGCTGCAACTGCAACATGCTCAAGCAAAAAGGTGAGGAGGAGAAGAAGCACCCTTCTAAACAGCCCTCCCGATCAGAAAGGAGGGAGCTGCTAAAGTGGTGTGAGTGATATACCCCTCTAGCGATACCTATCTTTGAGATCTAACAGGAGATCTAGGACAATTACTTATTTCGTCGACTCGAGCCGATGAAATCTAGCCCACGATAGCAAAACAAGAAGTACTGATAGTTCCATCAAGATCACAATCACTACACTGAAGACTGTCAATAGCTTCAGGATGAGATTGAGATGCTCGTCGGATAGGGTCACCTAGACAAGCATGTGGCGGAATGGTAGAGCACTCCTTGCCTTATTAAGGAGATCGACAATAGGCCACATGACATGCAGATAAACATTATCTTAAGGGGTCTCCCCTTTGGCGAGGCCACTCCTTGAGGGAGGAGATGTACATAGCGCACCAACCCAGAGAAAGAGCAGAACAGACAACTTCCGACCTTGGGAAGCAAGAGGTGACCTTCTTGTTGGCCCAAGAAATAGGATATGGAAAATCTAGAAGGGGGTTGAATAGATTTGCAGCAAAAATTATCCAATAAAACTTTTATAGATTTAAACTCAATTTAATCAACTGACATTAGCAAACAAAGAAACCTCTTAAAAATTTATGAAACTTGTTTAGAACACTGTGCGTGTAATCAAACTAAATCTCAAGTGATCAATGAAAAATGAGAACATAAGTAAACCACATAGATCTGAATTTAATGAGCTATATGATCTTGTGTGTGATTGGTATGTGAATACTAAGTGTGTGATTGATACCCCTATGCAGCTATCTAACGCAAAGACAAGATCAAACCACATTCCACAAGATATTTTTTAGGTGGTTCGGACTGCACCCAAGTGCATACTATGTCCACCCCTCACACAGTGAGGATAACCACACATTATCTCAATTTGAGATCCAAACACCCACACACACGAGCACTATGGCTCAGTCCACACACACAAGCTAGTTCACCACTCTAATGAGTTCTTATCCACCAACTACGATAGGAACTCCCAAACACACAAACAATGAATTAGATAAATAAGATAAACTTTGTGAAACTCTAGTGAAGATCAGAATGTCCTATCAATTCTGGTTCCTGTCTGATCTGATCTTCTTTAATTAATAATTCGATTAGCCCAAACAACTGGAGCACATGGATAAGATGATTACTTCTGATCAATCCTCTGGTTCTTCCATCAACAATTTGAAGATGAATAACACTCTATTTGTTGTTTTGAAGTAGGACTTTGGCTAAGAAGTTCTTCCACAGATGAGGGCACTCTAACCATTTGCTCTACATGCTCACCAAAGCTCCTGTTCATGCTACTTGTTCCTCTTGCTTTGCATTTGTATTTTCTCACTGTATAGCATCACATATGTTGACATTTCTTTGAAAAATGCTCTAACAGATTGACTGGATCATCATCAATGTTCCCTAGGATCTCAGAGATGATTTCCTTGCATTTTAGATCCTTCTCGTGGTGCCTCGTCCATGGAGATGCTCAAAACTTCAAGAATACAAAAAACAAATCCTCTCTCTTTGTGACGGACCACGTCGTTCAAAACCCGTTAACCTAATAACGAGCTTGATCCGACTCCACCTCCTGCGAACAAGCCGAAGCTTCGGGATATCAACGCACATGTCCGTGGAAATATAAAAGAACACACTGTTTATATATAAGATTGAACATCTCACATATATTTACAGAAGGATTACATAGCCAAATTTCAACAAAAGTCGAACTCAAGTATAGAAGCCTGGGGCATACTCCGAGGCACAACAGAAAGTAAGTTACACTGCTGGAGGCGTCGACCCAACACCGCTGCGATGCGGCTCTAGACTAGAAGACGGATGTGAAACCTTCTGCTCTCCCTCACTTGAAAGTAATAAAGGGTGAGCCTCACGAGTCACTGGCTCAGTAGGGAAACTCCCTCAAAAGCCGCAAACCACAAAACACAAGAGAAGTAGGAGTAAAATACAATTATATATAACTAGCAACACTACCTGATCATGGAACTATAATCACAATATATAAATAAAATTAAGCTTACAACATGATTTCAACTTTCATAAATAAACAGCAAACCACGTTCAGGAGTACGAGCTAAAGAAAGGCAATGCCAAACATGAGTCACGAAGACTGGTTCGCGACACCAGCTACAGACCCGGACATGCAACACAGGTCTACCTCTCAGCCTCGTAGCCAAAGAGGAAAGGTCCAGCTGCCGCTCCACCACAACAGAACCAACAAGCTGTGGAGACCACACCTCACCACAACTGCAACTCACATGGCTACAGCTCGTCTGGCACCTTTAGGGACTCCGGCCCAAGCTCCTTAAAGTGAGGCGCTAGAAAAAGGACTAGCTGGGGACTAGCACGTCTACCGGTGTCCGTCCCCCAACCAAGAGCGTGCTACAAGCGACTAAGAACAACCATAACACACAAGTCGTTGTCCCATTGTTGTCTTTCCCTTAGCTGGATGTACAATGCAAACTACAGAGTGAGGGTGTCCAGGAAGATGACACAGACCCTAGCGGTACACAAGTACCGGGACAAACCCCGAGCACTACGTGCTTGGCTCACAAAGAACCTGGGGTACCTGACTCGAGAGGTAACCACGGCGTCGTCATATACCCGACTTGCCACACACGCAAAACCATGCAAACTTGGTATTTCCACTTACCACAGGTGCCAATGCACCACTTACCAACCATTGCACGCAAACCAACAGTCATACGGACCCATACATAAAAGCAACTCATAGCACCATGTAGACAAGCCAGGGTTCGGGTGGCAGTCTTCTAAATCGTGATGGACACAGAGGTCGCTATTTGAAAATTGATATAACTGAAATGCGACGTTTGGATCCGTCGCATTTCAGCTGCAGAAACCCTACCCCAAAACCCATTCCGAAAAATGCTCAACCACCCTGCACAACCATTTCACAAGAAATAATGCATTGAAATAAAGACCTACACATGCATCCTACTTCCCTTAACCCATTTCACACATTGAAAACCTTACACATGGTTCGTTTAAATAAAAAATAAGAAGAATTCGCCTACCACATGTGGAACACGAAGAACGCATAAAACGGCACTGCCCTGGCATTTCTCGGGCTCCGCACATCCTCCTCGCATCGGAAACTCACCAAACCGCACGCCGAGATGTGAAAATCGCCAGGAAAACCCACACAATCCTCCCCCAAGGCTGAGCAGTATTTCCTGCACTGCTTGGCCTGGGGTCGACCAACCTTAACACACAATCAAAATCACGACGGGTCACGTCGTAGCATTTAAATCGTGACGGATATGTCTGTCGTAATTAAAAGCGACGTCCCTGCATGTGACACGCGGCGTACATGCAGACGTGCACCCAGAGAAGCGGCATTCAAAATACGACGACCAAGGCAGTCGCGATTATCAAAATCGCGACGCCTATGTTGGTTGCATTTATGAAAGTCGCTCCAGAGGTTGGTTTGGCCTAGATTTCAAGCCTCCAACCCACACAACCTGTACAAACCATACAAACACTCCTTATTGGGCCACACATGGCCACTAAATCCACTAAGTTATTGTCACGTCCTAATTAAACATCCATTAATTGGAAATGACAGAAAATAGGTAAAAGAAATAGGACTTATGTTATTGTCATCTAACATCGTCATAGAGGAAGCGTCATTACATAATACTCCTCAATACAGTCTATAAGAGGAGCATGGAAAAGAAAACTTTATTACTTTCATCTCTACCACATTAAAGAAAAGTAAAATTGCTGAACTTCTGAAGGTGGGATTTCCACTCTGCACACTTTCCCCCCTTTAAGCACTTCCCTCATCTTGATCACCTGAATTGGTAGAATTTGATGAGCTAACTAGCCCAGTAGGATTCAATTCTTCTAATCATAAAGGATTAAGATGTCCAAAGATCAAAATAAGAAACTTAACTGTTGACAGTACTGGATATCGAGGATTAATGGATAAGCATGTCAGCTAGATAACATATGTAAAAACAGAAGTATTGGATTACGAATACATGGTCAAGAATTCATGGTAACATTCATGTTCTGATTCAAATACATATTCACACATGATAAGATAACATGATGACTAATCAAGCTAGTATTGATGCAATGCCAAGCATCCACAGATCTTTTATCGTTCCGTACGGCCACTAAATGAATTCGGGTGCTCCTCTCGGGGCTAGACCAGCCCCATTTGCACATGCATATATCTCATTTGAGTCCAAGGACCCAATAATTGTCATCACAAGTCATTCATAAGCAAATGTGGTACACAAGTACTCAAAGCTCTCATATAACCCAAGTTCATGAATTAAGGTCAATGAATACAGGAGGTTGTAACCAAATAGGAACTAATTGTACTTGGAGATAACAAGGATAATCCAAAGTAGGATATGGAAAGCAATTGGATGATCTCTCTTGGTGACATAATGGTAGAAACCCAAGAGAATGAAGGGAACAACTTGCTAGGCTAATAGCATGATGAATCAACAAGAGATTGGACAAGAAAAAGGTGTTGGAAAACAAGACAAGACAGTGTGTGTCGATAGCCAGAAGGTAGCTGTCGACAGGTACATGCTTCGAGAACCACATTTCTGGAATCTGGACAGTACCTATCGACAGGCCAGGGTTGGCTGTCGACAGGTCAGGTCCATTTGTCGACAGACAAGAGCCATCTGTCGACAGCTACTAATTTTTCTGAAGTTTTAGGTTCTGGGAGCTTGAGACCTGTCGACAGATGACTTCCAACTGGCGACAGCCGCAAGTCCAGCTTCCAGAAATGGATCTATACAACTCTATAGACTCTTTTATATGTTCCTATGAATTCAAACATGGATAACACATCAAAGAGGGTCTTGTATACAATTCCAAACACCACTCTACATGAGGGGATCAAGTAGAACAACAGGGATATACTGAGGCATATACACCTATGACAAGATGATAGCTGGAAACATAACTCTTCCAAAACACATTCTCTTGCAACTAATAAGATGATTTCCATTAATATACCTGTGGTAACATGAATACTAACTAAAACATGTTTATAAGGAATAGAAACACAATTCTAATGATATTTTCAGAATCAGTGGCAAGTGTGAACATGGTCTAAGCCTAAACATGGACTTCTTAAGATGAAAGGAGGACAAGAATGAGAAGAAAGAAGATAGGTAAGAAGGAATCCTACCTTACTTAAGAAGATAAAAGCCTTCACTTCTCCTTAGCAAAGGAGCCCACAACAGCAGAAAGAAAGAACAATAAGGTTGCAAACGTAGTAGCAACAGGAGTAGAAGTAGCAGCAACAACCATAGGAGCAGCAACAGCCACGACAGCTACAGCCCAATAGGAGCAGCAGGAGCATCAACAATAAGAGGGAAGAAACAGGAGCAAGACTGGACAGTAGTGGGAAAAGGCTTGCATGATGGGTGAAGAGAGAGCTTTTATAAACTCTCACACCCCATGCAAATTAATGTGGCACGTAAACAATACAGGTGTTGAGAAAAAAAACTTCTTTTACCACCCACAACCACGTTCACCATGCAAGCTTCCATGTCTTACACGTAGGGTAAGAACGTGTAGGCAGTTTAACCCAAGTGATATGGGCTTACGTTGCCCATATTACGTAAGCAAATATTAATAAAAAAAAATGGTTACCGTAAATGAGTAATAAATCAGCTGACCCATTTGTCCTTAACTTTTTATACCCAAATGATATCCATTCAAGTTGAAATTTCAACCATAAGCTAATAAGACGGTTTTACAAATTATAGTAATTTTAGTTTAATTTTTAGAATTTATTTTTCACCTAAAAATAATTACCCAAAAAATAGTTGCGTCGGCTTAATCTCGAAATCTGCACGTCAACAATTCTAGATATTTACATTTCTGATATCAGCACATTTTTCTAGAAATTATGGTGTTCTCAGATTTCATTTTCGATACAGTATTCCGATGTCGCCCTGTTAGAGCACGCACATCTGAGTACGACACTGGAATAATATTTATTATTACCAATTAATCCTAAATTAAAGTTAATTACATCTCATAATAGTAGTTATGTTTAACAATCAAATTATTCACATTTTTCTAGTAAATAAAATTTTAGGGGCGTTACAACTCTCCCCCACTAAAGAAATTTTGGTCCTCCAAATTTAAAAAACGGGAATTTAACATCCGGCCCAAAAGTGAGAGACCAGATTAATTTTAGGTCCAGCATACCATCATACTTAAGTTCCAGTCCAATTCATGCAAAAGAATTAAATTCAAATCCAAACTGGATGGCAGATGTTAACCCCATTGACGGTGGTTGTGTAAAAATCCCAAAACACCCCTTGTAGTGAGGTACCAGATTTCCACTAAAACACTACATAATAACTTCCGGTCCAATGGAGTTAATTTTAAGTCCAATGACAATATGGTTTGATGAAAATTGCCACCATTAGGGAGCTTCCATTCAGACAGACATGGATTTTTTCCTTATAAATTTAGATTGCCAGTTAGCTGCACATGTGCCAGCTAGCTGTTCGATTTGGACAGACATGGATGCCAATTCGTTCGTTTGGTTGCCAGTTAGCTGGACATGTCACAGTTTGGGTATGACTTTCCCTTTTCATTAGCTGATTTTGCAACAGAAATAAGCTCATTAGGTTTTTGTTTTTTCGAAATCTCCCAACTAAAAATGAATACAACAATTGTTCTTTACTTGCTACCTTGTCGAATGCAGGTTGGAATTGCTTTGGGATAGTTGAGGTCAATAGGAGACCTCTATGATCTCCAATCTATGGCAACTCTGTTCTTGATTGGAGTTATCTCAGTAACACCTGTTTGATAAGCAAAAGCCTGACCAAAGGAGGAGCATTGGAAGCAGATATCACTATGTAGACATGATGACAGCCAGATTTCTTCCATTTTATATATGCCAGGAATAGAAGCATCACACTTGATCACAGAGAACTCAAGCTGCACAGTGTCCTTGCCACAACGTCAAAGTGACAAGATTATTGAACTAATTCTTCTACATGGAAATACATGTACATTTGTCCATATATGATTCAGATAAGCACCTGAGATGTATGAAGTAGCTGTTATCAAGAATCAAGTGTTATCAAGCATGGTAGCTGTTATCAAGCATCAAGTGTTTACATTTTATCCAATCAACATGGTAGCTATTATCAAGCATCAAGTGTTATCAAGCATCAACCTCTTTGGGAAACTTACACAAAGTAATAATTGGCAAAATATTTTGATGATTTCCAACTGTTATCAAGCATCAACAATTGTCTAGCACTAAAGAAGATATTGTCTAGCAAATCAGTCCAAAAAAGTTGTTTCTGACAGAACATTACAATAAGTAGTTCAACATTTCAGAGTACAACATAATTCATTCATAAACACAGATTACAAATGCCTCTGAATCCCCATCACTGCCATCTTCGTCACCAACACTATTGAGGAAAGAAAATGCTTTCGGTAAAGTTGGCAACCATCTTGGATTTCTTCAAAAGATTTTGACATTGCTTAAGTTCTCCCTCCAACTGTGCAATGCGGTATTCTAAAGATCGAATGCACAATTCCTTCTCACAGAAACAATTTGATGATGAAGGCAACACCACAAAATGTTTTAGATGATCACACCATATGAAAAAATCACAAGCAACATCCTGTTGATAATAACCAAAATACTATATCAATGACAAGAAAATAGATTCAATATCTAAAACCTCATTACATGCACGTAAGAGAATACCTTGCATTTATAATAGTGTCTCTCTGGATTTCTTTCTGTGTGACTTATCTTAACTACACAATATCCATGTCCACCTGGACACCGCATAAGTGGGATGTTTGACATTCTACAAATTTACAACATGACAATTCATTAGCAAAAAAAGTTACAATGACATTATGTATAAGAAAACGAACAAGTGTTTACCTATTCAGCTATCGGGTTAGAACATGTTTTCTGATTATGGCCACTTGTTTGCATCTTGAACAAGTGTAGACAATCTTGTCCACTTCTAATGACTGTTGAGATGGTATTCTATTCTTCTTTCGTCTGCCAGGCCGTTTCTTTGTTAGAGGAGGTCGGATTTCAATATCATCAATTTCTATTTCTGGTTTATCCATGTCTGATATGGGCTGAATAATATGGCACACTCCTTACCCCACCATGGACCTCTTTTTGAGCAAACTCCTTACCCCACCATGCTTGATAATATGGCACATCCACTCCATAATCCCTAAGATATCCTTCTTTATGTCTTTAGGGCGGTATAATGGAGTATCTACAATTTCTCCGCAATGATAGAACTAATCCATCTCTTTGATGCCCTAGGGTGCTTTTGTGTGCTCAAGCCCCCACCACATGTGTGCACATTGTTCAGTTTTTTAATCTCAAAATGAGGCCCCCCATCAACTCTAATTGCATGCATGTACCAATTGCAATAAGCAACTCTACATTTCACTGTCATACGTGTTAAGTCATTCTTAAGGAACATGAAATCAAAACCTCTTGCAATTGCATATTAGTCAAATCCCCCGACAATGTTCAACACTATTGAAGGTTTTCCAACTGAGTGTATAATGTCATACCATAGATCAGCCCTCCTCCTCCCTTCTTGAGATGACATACCTTCAAGAGTGGACAACGGCTATTACTTCCAGAAGAGTGTACACTCGATAGTCTGCATAAAGATATGACTACTTTAAGTGATTTATTTGAAATAATTGTGACATAAATATTTATTTAAATAAATAAATACCTGGTGCTTATAAGTTCTTCTTCACCATGAATGATTACTTCCACATTCATCACCTTTGCACCAAGACTAATATGCATGTCTACCATCCTGTCGATGTCTTCTCCATTTGTAATTCTCATTTTCGAACTAGTAAGCTCAGGTACCACACATCTGAACTCCACTTTATCAATGCAAAGCTTCCACCTATTACACACATCACTGACAACCACATCCATCCTATTCCCCGATACAAGTGGATGACAAATGCCTCATCTCTATAGCTAAAAATACCCGGAATTTTATCCATGTTAGGATGGTTTTTCCCTCTTAGCACAAATATAGCTGCAAAAGAATTCCAGAATTCATGAAGACACATACATTGCAAAGAAAAAAGACCAACATAAAACAACATCTTCTAAGCCACTGAGAAATGCAGAGGGCTGTTAATGTAGAACAAATAAAACCAACATAAAACCAACATCTAAGAACAAGATGGCTATTAATGCAGAACAAATAAAACCAAGGGAACCAACAAATCTAAGAACAAGATGGCTGTTAATGCAGAACAAATAAAACCAACATAAAACCAACAAATCTAAGAACAAGATGGCTGTTAATTAGAAAAATAAAACCAACATAAAACCAACAACTAAGAACAGAGGGTTGTTAATGCAGAACAAATAAAACCAACATAACCAACAAATCTAAGAACAAAGAGGGCTGTTAATGCAGAAGTGAGAACCCCAACAAATGCAGAAGTAAGAACACAACAAATGCAGAAGTGAGCCCGCCAGAGCACAGTTACCAAGTGTGAAATCTCACTATTCCCCAAACACTCGTATATCAGAACAAGGTCTTCACTGTTGCCTCAGGGTGCCAGCAACCAAACCGTGAAGTGCCTCATGTTTCACAAATCCATCCATGAAATGGAACCATTCCATCTTGAAAGCTGCTGCTCCTAGTGCCGTTTTCTACAAACAAAGCTCAATCCAAAATATGTCTGGAAATGACGAATATTCTGGTTTTGGTACAAACTCGAATCCCATAAATGTATGATCTCTGGAACCCACACATAAAAAGTCTAGTCCAGCTTGAAGACCTACCAAAGGAGATGGTTCGAGATTGGGATCTAACAGGTTTGGATGGGATGTAACCCTAAAGGAACTTACTGAATAGCCTCGCCGCCCCCCCTCCTCTGCAAATCGCTGGAGATGCGCCGCCCCTCACCGCCGCTCGTCCTCGCCGGAGATGCGTCGCCCCTCGCCGCCGCTGCTGCTCCTCCTCCGCTGCCGCTCCTTCCTCTCGCCTCTGCAGAACCCCAGTGCCGATGGAGGACAGGAAACCGTGAGAAGTGAGAACCCAGTAGATGGGAGCACATTCGTGTGGGTTAGGTGGGGGTAGTTTTGCCATTAAAGGAATTCTAACCTAACCTGTTAACAGAAAGGATGTATAATTAATAAAGTAATAGTCAATGGATCTAAAGTTAATAAAATTGAGTCAATGGACCTAAAATTAATTACAATTTTAATTTTGGACCGGAAATTAATTTTCCCTTTAAAAATAAGAGTGTAACGACAAATAATACTGACCTGTAAATAATTCCGGATACTTAGTTTTGACGGCATCTTCCAATTCCCACGTTGCTTCTTCTTGTCCTTGTTTATTCCACTGAATCTTTAATAATAGAACCTCCTTGTTCTGGAGTTGCTTGATTTTTTGGTCAAGAATTTTCACGTCTTTCTTCATATGACAAGTTTTCTTGTACATCTAGATCTTGATATTCAATAATATGCTCTGGATCATAAACATACTTCCTCAACATTGACACATGAAAGATGTCATGTATATTGGATAATTGATGTGGAAGTGCCAGTTGATATGTCATCTCCCCAACTCTTTTTAATATCTCGAACGGTCCGATGTATCTTGGACTCAACTTTCCTTTGATTCCAAACCTCTTGATTCCTCTTCGGGGTGATACCTTAAGGAACACATGATCACCTTGTTGAAATTCCAGCTCTCTTCTTTGTCGATCAGCATAACTTTTCTGTCGATCTTGGGCAGCTTTCATTCGATCTTGTACTAACTTTATAATTTCTGTCGTTTCTTGGATCATTTCAGGTCCAAGAATGTGTGTTTCTTTCAATTCCACCCAACATAGTGGTGATCTACACTGCCGGCCATATAATGCTTCAAATGGTGCCATTTGTATAGTAGACTGATAGCTGTTATTATAAGCAAACTCCATAATTGCTAATTGATTACTCCAATCATTTCCAAATTCTAGTACACAGGCACGACACATATCCTGAATAATTTGATTTACCCGTTCCGTTTGTCCATCGGTTTGAGGATGAAATGTAGTACTAAACTTCAGCTTGGTTCCTAATGCATCTTGTAATTCTCTCTAGAAATGTGAAGTGAACCTTACATCTCTGTCAGAAATAATATCTTTTGGAATTCCATGCAGTCGAACAATTTCTTTCAAGTATAGAGCTGCTAATATATTGACTGACCATCTTGTCTTAATAGCCAAGAAATGAGCTGACTTTGTAAGTCGATATATTATTATCCATATTGCATCGTATTCGCTACGTGTTTTGGGTAATCCCACAATAAAATTCATACCAATACTGTCCCATTTTCACTCTGGTACCTCAAGGGGTTTTAATTTTCTTATGGGTTTATGATGTTCAACCTTTATTTTCTGACATGTTAAACATCTGGCTATGAAATCCATAATGTCTTTCTTCATGTTACACCACAAAATTTTTTTCTTCAAGTCTTGGTACATTTTGACAGCTCATGGATGGATAGTATAATGTGCTCGATCAACTTCTTCTAATATTTACTTCTTGATTTTTGAACTATCCGGTACACATAATGTAACAATATGGTCGTTCGGATCCGGGATTATCAGGTCTATGTGTGTTGCTCTTGACTAAGAGATGGTCAATGGGCTGTTTGTGTGGTTTCTATGCATAGGGTGAGTAGTATGGGCCGGATATGCCAGCCCATTTGCGTTGCTGGTACACTGTTTTGAAACGCGGCGGAGCCAGGCGACGCGATTTGAATACGTCAGCCTTGCCCAACACGATTCAGTAAACCGCCTCTGTGACACGTGTCGCTCGGATCCTATGTGGCGTCAGCTTAGGTGGACGCGTTTAAAGAAATTAAACGTGGCGTCTGCCCTGGACGCGATTTCGATCAGAGTTTTAAGTGTGTCGTTTCGCTTAGACAGCGCAGAAGCTGCTCTGTCCGGCGAAGTGGGGGGAGCTGCTGCGGGCTTCTCCGACGATTTCTGGCGGCTTTTGCTTTCGGATGGCTCGTGCGGTGCGGGAACCACGCGAGGATGATGCTCGGAGCGTGGGCGTGCCATCGGCGAGGAGGCTTTGGGGCGTTCTTCGGCGTCTTCTCCCAGTAGGGAGACTTCCCCTTCTGTTTACTTGATCTTGAATGGTTTTAAAGGGAGGTTGAGCATGTAAGGGTGGTTTGATGTATGTTAGATGATGCTTGTGTTGTTTAGCTGGTTTATGTTTTGGAATTGTGTTTGGTTCCTCATTGGAGAGGGGTGGTTTCGGATTGTGAGCTGACCCCCTTGCTATTGTTAAAATGCATCTAGGACAGCCAATGCGTTCATGTTGAACGCGTCGCTCTGAGCCGACGCGTTTCGGGTTTTGTTCGTTACGTTAAGGTGGCGTTGGGGTCGTGTTTGCTTGACCTGACACGTTAATTTGGAAACGCATCGGTGTTTTCAGACGCGACTATGTGTGGACCGTGGTTTGACCAGTTTGGGTCTAGAGGCGTCGTGTCGGGCCGACGCGACTTGGTCACGTCACTAAGGTCTTTCGCGACAGCATTTTGAATAGCGTCTGGAATGGTCGACGCAATTCAAGTTGCGGCGGCTGTGTTCGACGCGTTTAAGCTCCGAGGTTAATTTATGGTGGTTGGGCAGTGAAGGTCTTGTGTAGACCTAGCCCTGGTTTACTGTTAATCTTTAAAGGTTATTATGATGGTTATGTGTTAAGTGGTGTGTATGTAGCCGTCGAGGTCACGGGGTGATCAATGATAGGCAAAGTTATGTCTCATTATTATGGTTTATGTAGGTGACGACGTTGGTTGGCATGGAGGTCATATGGTGACCGTTGACAAGCTAAGCTAGACACTTGTATACCGTGATTTATAATAAGAGATCATATATCATGGTTTGTGTGTTTGCCAAGTCTGGTGGTCCAGCGCCTATTCCGGAATACCTCTTCAGTTGGGTGCCCTAGGTTTTGTGTAAGCCAGGCACGTGTGTGTGCTCAGGGCTTGTCCTGGTATTGGGTACCGTCGAGGTCTGTGTCGTCTGTCCTAGACACCCTCACTCCTGTGTTTGAGTAGTACGTCCGGCTAAGGGAAAGATGACTAGGGGCAACGACTTGTGTTTGTGGGTGTGCAGTCGCTTGTAGCGCGCTCGTGGTTGGGGGTACGGACACCAGTAGACGTACTGGTCCCCAGGTAGTCCTGTGTTTCCAGTGCCTCACTTTGGGGAGCTCGGGCCAGAGTCCCTAAAGGTGTCAGGCATGGGCCTACAGGGTGTGTGACCTGCAGGTTGTGGTGTTGGTTGGTCTCCACTGTTCTTTGGCTTGTGATTGTGGAGCGGTAGTTGGACCTTTTGTCCGTGACTGCGAGACTGAGAGGTAGTTCTTGTGTTGTGTTGTCCGGATTGGATACTGGCGTCATGAACCAATAGTCCATTCCCGTGTGGTGGCATCATTCCTTTCCGACTCGTGCTTTGCCACAGGTGGTGGCTTGTGTGTGTGACTTGTTGGTTGAGGTGTTACCCATTGTGGTGTGCCCTGGTGGTGGCACAGTACTGGTTCTGGTTTTGTGGTGGTACCTCGTGGAGGTAGATACCTGTACCCTTCGTGGGAAGCTTTGTGTTGTGGTACATTGTGTACCAGTCCCTTCAGGTGTTGAGGTGGACTTGTGTTCTGTGGAGGTCTGCGGAGTGACCTTCCACATGTTGTGTTTTTACTCGTCTTCGGGTAAGCTTCCGATTATGTTTTGGTGTGAGGTGGTTTTGCTAGATGCTAGTTTTGTTACCCTTTGTGGGTAGGTTCCCTGTGAAGCTTGTAGCTTCAGGGACCAGTGGTTGTCATAATTATCTTGTGAGGTCTATGACCTAGGCAGTTCAGTTGTTGAGCAGACTAGTGGTGCTGTGCTAGTCCTATTGTCCCTTTTATCTTCCGAGGTTTGTATTAGCTAATGAGATTTATTATTTAGCTGTTATTTATCATGTTTTGTAGTGAGCATAATATGGTTTGGCTATCAGTGTTGCCAGTGAGACCCTTTGGGTGGTCCCTATTGAGCCTGTGACTTGTTGAGGCTCACTCCCTACAGTTCCTTTCAAGGCTTGCCATGTGTTTAACTTGCAGTGGCATTGTGGCAGACTTGTACCACCAACAGTAGTATAGTAGTTAGTGTTGTGTGAGCTTGTGCTCCCTCGGGGTGTGCCTCAGGTAGTTGTACTTTTTAATTGGACATGTAATAATGTAATGGGACAGTTGTACAAATTTGTGGACAGATATGAGCACATGTACTTTCTTGTGTCTTATACTGATGTGGTTTGTCTTTTATATTCTTACTAGACACGTGTACAAGCTATCCCTTGCGAGACTTCGGTCCGTTCGCGGGAGACGGATCTGGATATGGACCCTTATTGGGTATGGATATCCAAGGCCATTACACATAACATGTTCCAGAATCGAAGATTTCCATGTGCATCTTCATTGAAGTCAGGTTTGGAATTCAGTTTCTCTCTGATTTCTATCAATGTAGGGTCATTGTCTCGTTGTTCTTCAATTTACCTTAATAGATCTGATTATACTGTCAAGTTATTAATCACAACCCTATCTTTTTGTGGTTCAGCTTTTAAACTTAATGTAGAAAATTCTTCCAACAACTTCCATTCTTTGACTTGTAATTGAAAGATTCTAGCCATGGGGTTTCTACTGAGAGCATCATCCATAATATTGCCCTTTCCAAGATGGTACTCAATCTTAAAATCATAGTCTTTGATATATTCCATCCATCTTCTTTGTCTCATGTTTAATTCTTTATGTGAAAATAAATATTTTAAACTTTTATGATCGGAGTACACTATGATTTTTTTTTTGGATAAAGGTGGTCCTTAGAGTCTCAGAACTAGGAGAGTGCACCCTCCTCTAAAGGGGGAGAATGGACCCACTCCACCAGCGAGAGCACCTGAGCCAAAATTATATAGATAAAGATAATGATCCAAAAGCAAGGGGGCATACCCCCATCAGACCAGTCTAACATTCATAAGACCAGATCTGTCAATGACCATTGGCCCCTTACAAGAATGAGGAAGACTATGAACACCCCAAAAAACTTTATTACAGATAGAAGCAATAGCGTGGTTGGCAAGCTGGTCCACCACCTGGTTTGTCTCCCGAAAAATAGGAGAAATAATTCTGAAATCATCATGCAGCAAATC
Organism: Colocasia esculenta; assembly: GCA_014218235.1. Taxonomy (NCBI): domain Eukaryota; kingdom Viridiplantae; phylum Streptophyta; class Magnoliopsida; order Alismatales; family Araceae; genus Colocasia; species Colocasia esculenta. The sequence continues at coordinate 122,386,524 of CM024754.1, forward strand.
CCTCACTACTCGCCACCACCTGTAAATACGCTAAGAAATACACTTGCTCTGCCGAAGAGAATTGACTAGAGTTAAAGAATCAGAATATATAGCAGAAATGCGAAATCATACAAGTAGTGTCTCCAAAGCCTAAGAGCAAAAACTACCGTTGCCAATTCCAAATCATGTACTGGGTAATTTTTCTCACGAGTCTTTAATTGTCTAGATGCATAGGCAATAACTGTTCCTTCTTGCATCAAACGCATCCTAATCCGATGTTTGATGCATCAGTATAAACTTCAAATGTTTTTCCTTCCACCGGAAAGGCTAAAACTGGGGCGGATGATAAACATTCCTTTAATATTTGAAATGCTTGCTCACAACTCTCACTCCATTCAAATGCAGTTCCTTTTCGAGTTAGTTGTGTGAGAGGTGAAGCAATCCTAGAAAAATGTTTTACAAACCGCCGATAATAACTAGCCATACCCAGAAAACTTCGAATTTCAGTAAGGTTCTTAGGTTGTTCCCACTTCTGAATAGCTTTAATTTTATAGGTATCTACTGATAATCCCTCTCTAGAAATAACATGTCCTAAGAATGTCACTTGTTTCAACCAAAATTCATATTTACTGAACTTCACATACAACTTATGATCTCGTAATAGTTGTAAAGTAATCTGTAAATGTGCTTCATGTTCTTTTACACTCTTAGAGTAGATCAATATGTCATCAATAAACAACCACAAACTGATCCAAATATGATCTAAATATGACATTCATAAAACGCATAAATGCAGCAGGTGCATTAGTCAATCCAAACTGCATCACTACAAACTCGTAGTGCCCATATCTAGTTCAAAAAGCTGTCTTATGAATATCCTCTTCTTGAATTCTTAATTGATGATACCTGGATCTAAGATCAATCTTTGAAAAACACTGAGCTCCAGACAATTGATCAAATAAATCATCAATTCTAGGGAGTGGGTACTTATTCTTAATCGTTAACTGATTCAATTGTCTATAATCTATGCATAATCACATAGTCCCATCCTTCTTCTTAACAAATAACACTAGAGCACCCCAGGGAGATGTACTGGGTCTAATGAATCATTTCTCTATCAATTCCATCAATTGTCTTTTTAATTCTTTCAACTCTTCCATTGACATTCTATAAGGCATTCTTGAAATTGGCGTGGCTCCTGGAACCAGTTCAATTGAAAAGTTTACCTCTCTACTAGGTGGTAAACCAGGTAATTCTTCCAGAAAAACATCAAGAAATTCTTTTACCACCGGAATATCCATCAACCCAGTGGTGTTCTGATTAACTAGTGTTACAGAAGCCAAATACCCTTGACATCCCTTTTGTACTAACTTACATGCTTTAACTGCCGAGATTATGGGTATTCTTCTTGTACAGGGTTTATCAAAAGTCATGGAGTAAACTTCCTTACCCAGAAAGGTTACTTGTCTTAATTGGCAATCCAGATTTGCATGATGTTTAGATAGCCAATCTACCCCAAGGATTACATCATAATCCCACATTTCAAGGCATATCAAGTCCACCGGAAAATTATATTCTCTGACTAGAATTGGACTAGCAGGGTAATATTCCTTAAGTTTCTTACCCTCACTTAAAGGAGTAGCAACCTCCAACTATGTAGGTAGTGGAATTGATTGCATTTCCAAGGATCTAGCAAACTCACAGCTAATGAAAGAATATGTAGCTCCTGAATCAAATAATACATATGTGGGTTTTGAGTTTACTAGTAGTGTACCTTCAATAAGTCCGCCCTCAGGTGGAGATTCATGTTTCACATTCTGAATGGCTTGCAAATGTCCTTGCTTGGCTCGGGAATTCTGCTTTGCTGGTGCATTCTTTATCATAGGACAATCCAGAATCCGATGTTGAGTACTTCCACATCGGAGACATTCACCCAACCTACGCTAACAGTTCTTAGTCTTGTGTCCACTGAGGTGGCAATGCCGACACACATCCTTGTTTCCTACTGGAGGTTTCCCTGCTTTCTTAGTGGACTGTTGAACCTTAGGGGCATTCCCCGACTCAAACTTCCTCTTACGATCGAAAGAACTATCACCAGACCTTCCTCTAATCTTCTCCACAGTATCGTTAGCAGCTTCTAGTGCCAAGGCTCTTTTAACCATTTCAGAATATGTGGTAATTAAGTGAGGTGTTAACTGCGTAATGAAGTTTGGACGCAGACCGTTCATAAATCTCTTTGCTTTCAGCTTCTTTATGGCTATTAGATGAGGATCATACTTAGATAATCGGGCAAATTGTGCCTCGTACTCCGACACCGACATTCTGAGTTACTTTAAACTAGCAAACTCATTAGCCTTCCTTTCCTGAACTACCTCGAAGAAATACTGATCGTTGAATAACTCCACAAACTCTTCCCAACCAACCAGGTTTGGGTCCTCTAGAGTAGACTCCACTGTTTCCCACCATGCTCGGGCATCACGATCTAACTAAAATGTTGCTAGACGTATCTTTTCCTCTTCTGTACATCGAATTACTTTAAAGATTCTCTCAATATCCTTTAACCAATTCTTAGCCTCATCCGGATCCATACTACTAGCAAATCTCGGAGGATCTAGACTTTGGAAATCTTTAAACAAACTTGCTCCTTTGTGGCTGTTATTCTTGACTACAGTCCTCATTACTCGTGTCAGGTCGTGCATTGAGCTCTCCATCTTCTTCCAATTTGCATCACTTCCTTCCATAATTAATTTGGGAAATTATCTGAGACATCCAACAATGGATACATTAATACCATAACCAAACGATGCTCACATTCAACACATACAAATTTTCAGTTCCACATAACATACCACTTTTCATTAACTAACCAAAATATTTACATTACATTAACATTCTTGTTCTAATAAGCTGGACATATTTACAATACATCCCTAATAAGCTGAAAATAATTACAATACTATCATCATCCTTTAACCTCCCACTACACATTTATATAAAAGTTATATATACAACCACCATTAACAAAATGAGAGGTTACAAAAGTAAGTTCCTCATCCTCTAACTAACTTCAAGTCTGAACAGCGGACTCCACAGACGGCTGTTGATCTCCCCCAGGCCCATGGTACAACTCTCCCTTGCTGCTTCAGAAAGTACTTCCCAATATCCTTCAACTTGATGGAGCAACATATCCTATCCCAACTTCAAACTGTCCAGATTGCTCATTATTTGGGTCATGATCTCTAAGGAGGCACGTGGATTTCCCGCCAGAAATGTGCCCACAGTCAAATTCAACACTTCCTCGATCTGCACATGCGCTTCCCTTTGGGCCTGAGCATACAATTCCACATCTTAACGAAGCATTTCTATTACTGTCACTAGTCATTCCTGAGCATTCATGTCCATGTTGTAGCAAATAACAAGTTAGTAACTACGTAATTACAAAATCACTTTTACCTTTATAACTATACCCAAGTTTCTACCCCAACTCACTGGTCATTACCTAGGTTTACATAACCTAAGGCTCTGATACCAAATTATCTGTCATGTCCTAATTAAACATCCATTAATTGGAAATGACAGAAAATAGGTAAAAGAAATAGGACTTATGTTATTGTCATCTAACATCGTTATAGCAAAAGCGTCATTAGATAATACTCCTCAATACAATCTATAAGAGGAGCAGGAAAAAGAAAACTTTATTACATTTCATATCTACCACATTAAAGAAAAGTAAAATTGCTGAACTTCTGAAGGTGGGATGTTCCTCTCTGTACACTTTCCCCCCTTTAAGCACTTCCCTCATCTTGATCACCTGAAATGGTAGAATTTGATGAGCTAACTAGCCCAGTAGGATTCAATTCTTCTAATCATAAAGGATTAAGATGTCCAAAGATCAAAATAAGAAACTTAACTATTGACAGTACTGGATATCGAGGATTAATGGATAAGCATGTCAGCTAGATAACATATGTAAAAATAGAAGTATTGGATTACGAATACATGGTCAAGAATTCATGGTAACATTCATGTTCTGATTCAAATACATATTCACACATGATAAGATAACATGATGACTAATCAAGCTAGTATTGATGCAATGCCAAGCATCCACAGATCTTTTATCGTTCCGTACGACCACTAAATGAATTCGGGTGCTCCTCTCGGGGCTAGACCAGCCCCATTTGCACAGGCATATATCTCATTTGAGTCCAAGGACCCAAATTTGTCATCACAAGTCATTCATAAGCAAATGTGGTACACAAGTACTCAAAGCTCTCATATAACCCAAGTTCATGAATTAAGGTCAATGAATACAGGAGGTTGTAACCAAATAGGAACTAATTGTACTTGGAGATAACAAGGATAATCCAAAGTAGGATATGGAAAGCAATTGGATGATCTCTCTTGGTGACATAATGGTAGAGACCCAAGAGAATGAAGGGAACAACTTGCTAGGCTAATAGCATGATGAATCAACAAGATATTGGACAAGAAAAAGGTGTTGGAAAACAAGACAAGACAGAGTGTGTCGATAGCCAGAAGGTAGCTGTCGACAGGTACATGCTTCGAGAACCACATTTCTGGAAGACAGTACCTATCGACAAGCCAGGGTTGGCTATCGACAGGTCAGGTCCATTTGTCGACAGACAAGAGCCATCTGTCGACAACTACTGATTTTTCTGAAGTTTTGAGTTCTGGGAGCTTGAGACCTATCGACAGATGACTTCCAACTGGCGACAGCCGCAAGTCCAGCTTCCAGAAATGGATCTATACAACTCTATAGACTCTTTTATATGTTCCTATGAATTCAAACATGGATAACACATCAAAGAGGGTCTTGTATACAATTCCAAACACCACTCTACATGAGGGGATCAAGTAGAACAATAGGGATATACTGAGGCATATACACCTATGACAAGATGATAGCTGGAAACATAACTCTTCCAAAACACATTCTCTTGCAACTAATAAGATGATTTCCATCAATATACCTGGGGTAACATGAATACTAACTAAAACATGTTTATAGGGAATAGAAACACAATTCTAATGATGTTTCCAGAATCAGTGGCAAGTGTGAACATGGTCTAAGCCTAAACATGGACTTCTTAACATGAAAGGAGGACAAGAACGAGAAGAAAGAAGATAGGTAAGAAGGAATCCTACCTTACTTAAGAAGATAAAAGCCTTCACTTCTCCTTAACGAAGGAGCTCGAAACAGCAGAAAGAAAGGAACAATAAGGTTGCAGACGTAGTAGCAACAGGAGTAGAAGTAGCAGCAACAGACACATCAGCAGCAACAGCCACGGTAGCTACCGCCCAACAGGAGCAACAGGAGCATCAACAACAAGAGGGAAGAAATAGGAGCAAGACTGGACAGTAGTGGGAAAGGCTTGCACGATATGGGTGAAGAGAGAGCTTTTATAAACCTCACACCCCATGCAAATGTGGCACGTAAACAATATAGGTGTTGAGAAAAAAACTTCTTTTACCACCCACAACCACGTTTACCATGCAAGCTTCCATGTCTTACACGTAGGGTAAGAACGTGTAGGCAATTTAACCCAGTTATATGGGCTTACGTTGCCCATATTACGTAAGCAAATATTAATAAAAAAAATGGTTACCGTAAATGAGTAATAAATTAGTTGACCCATTTGTCCTTAACTTTTTATACCCAAATGATATCCATTCAAGTTGAAATTTCAACCATAAGCTAATAAGCAGGTTTTACAAATTATAGTAATTTTAGTTCAATTTTTAGAATATTTTTTTCACCCAGCAATAATTACCCGAAAAATAGTGTGTCAGTTAATCTCGAAATCCACACGTCAACAATTCTGGATATTTACATTTCTGATATCAGCATATTTTTCTAGAAATTATGGTGTTCTCAGATTTCATTTTTGTTACAGTATTTCGATGTCGCCCTGTCGGAGCACGTACCTCTGAGTACGACACTGGAATAATATTTATTATTACTAATTATCTTAAATTAAAGTTAATTACATCTCATAATAGTAGTTATGTTTAACAATCAAATTATTCACATTTTTCTAGTAAATAAAATTTTAGGGGTGTTACAGTTACGATCCGAAAAAGTCACGATGTTACATTACTATCATCTAAAAAGAACATTCGGCCTTGAAATTTAAAAAGACCTTAAACACACAATGACTTTATCACTACACAAGGTACCATCGTCTAAAAAGAATCAAAAGCTTACTCAAACAGGTAAGGATACGCTTTAAACATTTCTTCTGCTTACTCCCATGTATCTTCTCCTCCCTGCATATTCTCCTATCTGATCTTTACCAATTCAATTTCCTTATTTCTCAGCTTTTGTGTCCTTCGGCCTGTGATCTGTACTGGGTAATCTGGCATAGACATGTCTGGCTTTAGATCATCTCGTTGATAGCTGACTATTTGTGATGAATCCCGAATATGCTTTCTCAACATGGAAACATGGAAGACATCATGAGCATCTTTAAAATCTACCGGGAGATCTATTATGTATGTTGTTTCTCCAATTCTTTCTAAAATCTGGAAGGGGCCCACATACCTCGGACTTAGCTTTCCTTTCTTGCTAAATCTTAATACACCCTTGGTAGGAGAAACCCTCAGAAAAACATAATCACCAACCTCAAATTGAAGTGGCCTGTGCCGGGTATCTGCATAACTCTTCTGACGGCTTTGGGCTGTTTGCAACTTCTCGTTGATAAATTTGACCATTTCTGTAGTCTGTTGAATTAATTTAAAACCCATAACCTGCCTTTCTCTGACTTCATGCCAGTTCAACGGTGTTCTACATGGCCTACCATACAGACCCTCATATGGTGCCATCCCAATACTTGTGTGATAACTATTATTATATGCAAATTCCACCATTCCCAGATGGTGCTCCCAGCTGCCTCTCCACACTAAACAGCAAGCTCGTAGCATGTCTTCAATAGTCTGAATAGTTCTTTCAGTCTGTCTATTAGTTTGCGAGTGATATGCTGAACTATACCTTAACTCAGTGCCAATTACCCTCTGTAGACTCCTCCAAAAACCAGAAGTAAATCTTGGATCTCTGTCAGAAACAATTGTCTTCGGAATACCGTGCAATGGTATAATTCTGTCTACATATATTCTAGGCAGTCTGTCCACTGTCCAAGATATGCTCACAGCTAACAACCTGCATACTTTGGTTAATCTGTCAACAAACACCCATATGCCATTGTGCCCTGTTGCTGTCCTGGGTAATCCTGTTACAAAATCTATAGCAATGTCGTCCCACTTCCATTGTGGAATTGGTAGCGGCTGAAGTAGTCCTCCTGGTTTCTGATGTTCCGCCTTTACCTGCTAGCAAACTGAGCATCTTGCAATAAATTCTGCTACCTCTCTCTTCATGTGTGGCCACCAAAAATGCTTTCTCAAATTTTGATACATCTTAGTACTGCCCGGATGAATGGTGTACCTAGATTTGTGTGCTTCTTCTAGAACCCTTTGCTTTACCTCCATTTCCACTGGAATATACAACCTGCCTCTAAGCCTGACTACATAGTTATCATCAATTGTAACACCTTTCATTTTAACAAACTCTGCCAGATTTCCATCCGTCTTCTGGGCTTCAACTATCTGCCAATACAATGATGGTTCAATAGCACTACTGGCCAACACTGCTCGCCGCTGACTACTTGGAACGTATAAAGAATTTTCTGCTATTTCCTCATATAACTTCCACTCTTTAATCATCATCTAACTTAGATATGCTCTTCTGCTTAATGCATTTACTACTACATTTACCTTTCCTGGGTGGTAAGCCAAACTGAAATCATAATCTTTCAAGTACTCTACCCACCTGCACTGCCGGAGATTTAAATCCTTCAGGGAGAAAATATATTTCAAACTCTTATGATCAGTGACAATTTCAAACATTTCACCATATAGATAATGCATCCACATTTTCAAAGAAAAAACCACTGCGGCCAATTCCAGATCATAAGTTGGGTAGTTCTCTTCTATTGGCTTCAACTGCCTAGATGCATAAGCTATAACCTTCCTATGTTGCATTAAAATAGCTCCAAATCCTCTTCTAGATGCATCCGTGTACAACACAAAACCTCCGCTGCCTACTGGTAATGACAATATCGGTGTTGCAGTAAGCCACCTCTTTAATTCCATAAAACTTTTCTGACAATCATCTGACAAAACAAATTATACATTCTTTCTAGTTAATCTTGTCATTGATGCTGCAATTTTGGAAAACTGACAGAAAGTGACGTGTAGGAACTTACACGACTGGGTGGGTAAAAGTGACGTGTAGGAACTGACGGAATCCTAATTGGATTCCCGATTGGGTTGGGCATTCAAATCATTAATATAAAGAAAACTCAAGTTAAAGGATCAGAACAAGCAACCCGGGGTACAAAATCACAAATACGGATCCGATCGGTGTGCCGTTTACTCCGACACAACCGGGTGGGTGAAAGTGACGTGTAGGAATTAACGGAATCCTAATTGAATTCCCGGATTGGGTTGGATGTTTAAATCACTAATATAAAGAAAACTTAAGTGTAAAGGATCAGAACAAGCAACCCGGGGGTCCAAAATCACAAATACGGATCCGATCGGCGTGCCGTTTGCTCCGACACGACCGGGTGGGTGAAAGTGACGTGTAAGAACTGACGGAATCCTAATTGGATTCCTGGATTGGGTTGGGCATTCAAATCACTAATATAAAGAAAACTTAAGTGTAAAGGATCATAACAAGCAACCCGGGGGTCCAAAATCACAAATAGGGGTCCGATCGGCATGCCGTTTGCTCCGACACGACCAGGTGGGTGAAAATGACGTGTAGGAACTGACGAAATCCTAATTGGATTCTCGGATTGGGTTGGGCGTTCAAATCACTAATATAAAGAAAACTCAAGTGTAAAGGATTAGAACAAGCAACCCGGGGGTCCAAAATCACAAATATGGATCCGATCGGCGTACCATTTGCTCCGACACGACCGGGTGGGTGAAAGTGACGTGTAGGAACTAACAGAATCCTAATTGGATTCCCGGTTTCGGTTCGGCGCTCAAATCACTAATCTAAAAAAAACAAAAGTATAAATGATCAAAAATATTTTCTAATTAAACTTGAGAAATAATCATATATTTTAAATTTAATTTTTGAAAATAATGTATGTATATTAATTTTTATTAATGTTTCTCATATATTTTTTTTTAATATAGGATCCACCTCCGGCACCTGACAATCATGAGGCGGGGATAGCAGACGATCCAGAAGACCTGTCTTGATTTTTAGCATTTATTATTGTGTATGATTTTATATTTGTTGTGTTTTATGATTTTATGTTGATTGTGAGTACTTGTTATTGTGAAATGTATGAATATTTTAGCAGGTTTGAAAAATCATTGTTATTTCTGTAATTAAAAAAAAATTATACTAATTTCTGACAGATGTCATCCGTCGGAAAATGTCAATTTACCGATGGAAATAATCCGTCGGCATTTCTATCTAAAGTGCCGACGGATTATTTTTCGACGGATTATTCTGTCGGAATTTACCGACGAAAATTCCGACGGATTTTTCGACAGTTTTCGGTCAGAAAATGCTGACCAAATTTCTGACAATCTTTTCCGACGATTTCTGTCAGGAATTACCGACGCAATTTTCGATGGAATATTTTGTCAAAATTTTCGACGGATTTCTGATGGTTTTTCCGACGAAATATTCTGTCAGAATTTTTGACGGATTTTCGACAGTTTTGCAGCCCGTCAGTAATTTCTGAACAGATATTTCCAACGGATCTTTTCCGACGAGCTTTCGACGGAAAGTTATCGGAAGGCCCCTTTTCCAACGGAGTTCCGTCATATTTCTGATGGATCTTGTCCGTCAGAAATACCGCTTTCTCTTGTGGTGGATGGGTGAAGAGAGAGCTTTTATAAACTCTCACACCCCATGCAAATATGGCACGTAAACAATACAGGTGTTGAGAAAAAAACTTCTTTTACCACCCACAGCCACGTTCAACATGCAAGCTTCCATGTCTTACCCATAGGGTAAGAACGTGTAGGCAGTTTAACCCAAGTGATATGGGCTTACGTTGCCCATATTACGTAAGCAAATAGTAATAAAAAAATGGTTACCGTAAATGGGTAATAAATCAGCTGACCCATTTGTCCTTAACTTTTTATACCCAAATGATATCCATTCAAGTTGAAATTTCAACCTGATATGGGTCGTCACTCGACCACTCGGCTCAAGCCTAGGACGAGTGGCCATACGCTCACTCGGCGCAGGCTACATCCGAGTCTTACGGTCCGAGGCAAAGGTCATTCGGGATTAAGCTCGGTTCCGGAAGCTCATCCGGGCGAGCCCGGTTTGTCAAGTGGTATGAAAGAAGCAGCAGGGACTCGCTCGGCCGAGTCCCCCAGCTGGCGAAAGAAGCTGTGGAGGAAACTCAGAACGAGGAAAGGCCCGAAGACCCCGGGCCACGGTCCTTTGGTTAAACCCGCATGACAGTTAGGAAGGTCCAGCGAGGGCAAGACAGCTCACGGATCGTAATCATCAGTTGCTCGCGATCAGCACTACCAAATCAAGCAACGGAGATCCCGAGCGAATCTCGGGTCACGTTCTCCGTCCACTTACCCCAAACCGTCCTCGGAAGGTCACTATAAAAGGGGGAGGCATCTCTCCTACAAAGGAGGGCAACGACTATTCCATAAACTTGATCAATCTGAGTTCCCGATTCTAACTTGAGCGTCGGAGCCCTTCCCCACCGAGGACACTCGGTGGTCTTGCAGGATTTGCGCCAGGCGATCGCGACCGACTCGGACTCCCTTGGAGGTCACTCGGCCAAGGCCGAGCACGTTACTTGAGCAGTAACATTTTTGGCGCCGTCTGTGGGAACCTGAACAAAAGGTTTGCTCTCATGGCTCCCAAGGGAAAGGTCGTGGTGCGCTCATCCGAAGAAGAAATCATCCCCTCGTCCGGCAACGTGAAGATCGCCGGCGGAGGTTTCGGCACGGGGGAGCAAGGTTCTAACACCTCTACCCACCTTGATCGTGTCGAAGCTCTGCTAGCAGGGCTTCATGAGGTGCTGGCATGGTTGGAGCAACGGCAGTAGGTTGCGGTGACGCACGGGAGAGTTGAGGAGCGTGTGGACGTCCCCGATTCAGGCCCCGACGGCGCAGAGCCAGCAGGAGACCGTACCGCTCTGCCGGCGGCGTCGGTGGGTCACGCCGATGTACACACGGTGGCACTAGCAGTATCCGTTCCCGTTCATTAGGGCCCCGCTGTGGTTCCGATTGCCCCCGCCGTGGCAACTGACCATGGCTCCATCAAGGCAGCGGAGGCCGAGCACGACACGGCCGAATCAACGCCAGTGGCAACAAGCATCTGGCCAGCAGAGCCTGGGTGGAGGAGCAACATCTAGGAGATGAAGAGGAAAATCGATGCACTACAGCAAGGGACTCGGGTCCCCTCGGTGGCCACGTTGCTCTCGACCTCGCCGTTCACTGAGGAGATAACCTCGGCACAAGTACCTCTAAAAGTGCAACTGCCGAAGTTTCGGCGATACAACGGAACCACTAACCCCGTCCACCACCTTGACAATTTCCAGGGACAGGTTGAGATGGTGAATCTCTCGGACGCGTTGAAGTGCCAAGCCTTCATGTCGACACTAGATGATGCGGCGCTCCAGTGGTTCAAAACGCTACCGGCGCGGTCAGTGACGAACTTCCCCGACTTCGCCCAACGGTTCCTGGACCATTTTTACAACACGGTGCAGCATTCCTTATGCACCGACGACCTCTGGCTCGTGGCCCAGAAAAGTGGCGAGCTCTTCCGCGACTACGCCAAGAGGTTCCAGCTGGAGGCCATGAAGGTGATCGACCTCAACCTGCGGACAGCTGTCAACATCCTGACAAGAGTCTGCACCAACACACCGTTCGTTTCGTCCGTCGCCAAAACACCACCTGTGAGTCTCTCCGATTTGCTCTCCTGCATGCAGAAGTATGCAAGGCTGGAGTCCACCCTCGACGCGGCAGGCAAGCTGGGGCGTCCCTCTGAGTCCGGGTCGTCTGCCAAGGGATCCGAGTCAAAGAAGCCTCGGAGGGACGAGTCCTCATCTCGGGGGGACAGGCGGTCAAGCTCAAACCGTCGGTAGGACGAGTACCAGCGCACGAGAGATCTCCCCAATTTTACAAGACTCCCGTCCGAGATCCTGCCGATCATAAAAAAGTTACCCGAGTTTTGGCATCCCGAGCCGCTCCCAAGGCCTCCGCCTGGGCGCGGAGCCGACCAATACTGCGAGTACCACAAAGGCTATGGGCACACCACCGACTAGTGCTGAAGCCAAAAGGCGGGGATCTCGGACATGCTGTGGCGCGGAATCATCAGGAGGGACGTGGTCGATGGACGAACCAAAGAGCGAACACCTGAGGAGGAGCGCGGAGCTCGCGGGGGGCAAAGGCGCCGTCCTCGTCCAGGCCGGGGGCTCGGCAGGAGGAGGAGATAGAGAAAGAAAGCGGAAGGCGTACGCGTCAACCGCCGGCTTAAGCTCGGGGATCTCGGCCCCAAACTCAATGGCGTGATCACCTTCTCCGAGGACGACATCGTCGGCCTCAGCTTCCCGCACGATGATGCCCTCGTGATCTTCGCTGACATCGATGGATACAGTGTGCATCGGATCCTGGTGGACGGTGGAGTAGCTCCTGACGTCCTCTTCTACGACTGCTATGTGAGGATGACTGACCTCAGTACTGAGTTAAAACCTGTGGCCACGCCCCTGTTCGGGTTTAGCGGATCGTCAGTCAGCGCCGAGGGGTCGATCAAGCTGAAGGTCACCCTCGGGACTCGGCCATGCCTTGTAACAGTTGAGGCCGACTTCCTTGTAGTCAAAGTGAAGTTGGCCTACAACGCCATTTTTGGCCGAGGGATCCTGGGAAAATTAGGAGGAGTCCCCTCCACGTATCATCAGAAACTGAAATTCCCCACGCCGAATGGGATAGGTGAGGTTGCTGGTAACCAAACCGAGGCCCGTAGGTGTTATGTAAGTTCAATCAAATCTAAGGAACCTGTTCTTTCTGAGTATGAAGATGTGCATGATGAGAGCGTGGGCAGGCACGAGCCCGCCGAACAAACAAAGCAAATCCAACTCTCCCAAGGGAGATCACTTGTGATCGGCACCGAACTCCAGGAGTCGGAGGGCGGGCTAGTCGAATTTCTCAATAATAGTAGTGACGTCTTTGCCTGGTCAGAAGATGACCTCCCTCGGATTGCCCTAGAGGTCATTCAGTACCATCTAAATGTTGACCCCGGAGTTCGGCCTGTATGCCAGAAGAAGCGGCCCCTCTCGGCAGATCGGCAGGAGCAGGTCGACGACAACTTGGCCAGGTACCTGCGGGCGGGGACTGTCCGGGATGTCATCTACCCCGAGTGGGTGGTCAATGTCGTCCTTGTCAAGAAGGCGAATGGCAAATGGCGCATGTGCGTTGACTTTACCAACCTCAACAAAGCATGCCCCAAAGACAGCTTCCCTCTCCCGCGGATTGATCAGCTCGTCGACTCCACGGTCGGACACGAGCTCCTGAGCTTCCTCGATGCCTACTCGGGATATCATCAGATCAGGATGGCCCCTGAAGACGAAGAAAAAACCGCCTTCACTACCGAAAAAGGTCTATACTGCTTTACCTGAATGCCTTTCGGACTGAAGAATGCAGGGGCTACGTACCAAAGGCTAGTTAACGCAATGTTCAAACAACAAATCGGGAAAACCATGGAGATCTACATCGACGACATGTTGGTGAAAAGCAAGCTGTCCGAGGACCACATTCGGGATCTAACCGAAGCCTTCGAGGTATTGCGCCGATACGGGATGAAGCTCAACCCCGAAAAGTGCGTCTTCGGAGTCCATGCTGGGAAGTTCCTCGGCTATCTCGTCTCAAACCGAGGAATCAGTGTCAACCCCGACAAGGTACAAGCCATCCTCGACATGACGACACCGAGGACCATCAAGGAAGTACAAAGGCTCAATGGGCGGGTAACCGCCCTAAGCAGGTTCATGTCAAAGTCGGCCGAGAGATGCAGACCCTTTTTCGACGTACCTGCGGAAGGGGCGATTCGAGTGGAACGACGACTGCCAAAGAGCTTTTGAGGAGCTCAAGTCTTATTTGGATAATGTACCCACTCTGAGTAAGCCTATCGCAGGTGAAGAACTATTCCTATACCTCTCGGCCACGCCCTATTCCATCAGCTCGGTGCTAGTGTGAGAGGATGATCGGAGGCACGTCCCAGTCTACTACACCAGCAAAGCCTTACGTGGAGCCGAGCAGCTCTACTCCGGTCTTGAGAAGATGGGGTACGCGCTCGTGATGGCCGTGCGACGACTCCGACCTTACTTCCAGTCGCATCGGATCGTCGTCCTAACCGATGCCCCAGTCAAACAAGTGTTCAGCCGACCCGTGGCCTCGGGGAGGATGGTCAGATGGGCCGTCGAGCTCGGAGAGTTTGACATAACGTACCGACCTTGGGTCGCCATCAAAGCTCAGGCCCTGGCCGACTTCATTTCTGAAGGCATGGCGAGACCGCTAGAGACGGAGGAGGCCATTGGGCGTTGGCTGGTATACGTGGACAGAGCGTCCAACTAAGAGGCAGCGGGGGGGGGGGGGGGGGGGAATCGTCCTACAATCTCCATACGGTCTCGTCCTAAGTACGTAATTCGGTTGGCTTCCCCACCTCAAATAACGTAGCAGAGTATGAAGCCGTCATCTCAGGACTCAGGATGGTTAAGACCCTGGGAGCGACGAGAGTCCAAGTCCACAGCGACTCCCAACTGGTCGTCAGCCAAGTCTCGAAGGAGTTTGAGGCCCGAGAAGAAAGCTTATTCCTTACGTGACGGGTCCGAAGGATGATGAACGACTTCGAAGAAGTAGAACTACTGAAGATCCCCGTGCCAGCAACTCTCAGGCCGATGCGCTATCCAATTATGCGGCCGACCCAAAAACCTTCCAGGAACCATCCAATTCGTGGAGGAACTCAGGAGCCCTCGGTTGGGTCGCGGAGGTCATGTGCGCCGATGTCGAGCCAACGTGGATGACTCCAATAATGGAATACATCCGAGATGGGCGGCTCCCGAGTGATAACTCGGAGGCTCTTAAGGTAAAAAGGCGCTCTCCGAGGTTTTTTATGATCGGTGACGACCTCTACAGGAAAGGCTTCAGCTTCCCACACCTGCGATGCGTCAACCGAGACCAAGCGGGGGAAATCATCGCCGAGGTTCACGACGGCACATGCGGGAGTCACACGGGCCCTCGATCTCTGGTCCGGAGGATACTTCGGCAAGGGTATTGGTGGCCTACCATGCTGAAGGATGCCGAGGAGTATGTGCGGAGGTGCCCCCAATGCCAGCTCTTCGGAAAAATGGACTGGCGACCACCTGCTAGCCTCCAGCCACTCACCGCCCCGTGGCCGTTCGCACAGTGGGGGATTGACATCCTCGTCCCATTTCCCCCGGCCTCGGGCCAGTGAAAGTTCCTTATCGTCGCAGTCGACTACGTCACCAAGTGGGTCGAAGCCGAGCCCCTGGCAAAGATCACTGATTCCAATGCATGGGGATTCGTTTGGAAGAGTCTCATCTGCAGGTTCGGCCTTCCCCGAACGATCATCACCGATAATGGGAAACAGTTCGACAACACCCGATTTCATCGCAACTGTGCGGAGCTCAGCATTAACCACCAGTTCACCTCGGTAGCTCACCCCCAAGCCAACGGGCAAGCCGAGGTGACCAACCGCACACTCCTCGACGGGCTCAAGAAGAGACTGGACGACCATAAAGGCCGATGGGTCGAGGAACTCCCCCACGTCTTGTGGGCATACTGAGCAACTCCTCGCGAAGCCACTCAGGAATCTCCTTTCGCGCTGGCCTTCGGCATGGAAGCAGTCACGCCAATGGAGCTACTCGTACCCTCGGGACGAATCCTGGGGTTGACCGCGAGGAAAACAATCGCTCGCTGCGAGCTGAGCTGGACCTGCTGGAAGAGTGACGAGGCAAGGCAGCGCTCAAGGTAGAAGTCTACCAGCAGAAGATGAAGAGAAGGTTCAACAAGGATGTAAGGCCTCGCCGCTTCGGAGCAGGAAGCCTCGTCCTCCGCAAATTTGCCATTTCAGATCCGAGGTCGGCCGTGGGAAAGCTTTCACCAACTTGGGAAGGACCTTACCGAGTAATTGAGGACTTGGGAAATGGCGCCTATCGGTTGGCGAACCTGAATGGCTCGGCGATTCCAAGGACTTGGAACGCGGAGCATCTCAAGTGTTATTATCCATGAAATAAAGAATACACGAGTTGTTTGTTCAAACACCTACATGAGTTCACTCCGGCACTCGCCCTTTCGGCCTCGCTGGCCCTTAAGAGCTTTTGTGCGAGGTCACTTCGGCACTCTGAGCTCTACCTTTACGAGTTCGCCCCGGCGCTCGTCCTTTTGGCCTCGCTGGCCCTTAAGAGCTTTTATGCGAGGTTGCTTTGGCACTCCGAGCTCTACCTTTACGAGTTCGCCCCGGCACTCGTCCCTTCGGCCTCGCTGGCCCTTAAGAGCTTTTGTGCGAGGTCGTTTCAGCACTCCGAGCTCTACCTATACGAGTTCGCTCCGGCACTCGTCTTCTCGGCCTCGCTGGCCCTTAAGAGCTTTTGTGCGAGGTCGCTTCGGCACTCCGAGCTCTACCTTTACGAGTTCGCCCCGGCACTCATCCCTTCGGCCTCACTGGCCGTTAAGAGCTTTTGTGCGAGGTCGCTTCGGCACTCTGAGCTCTACCTTTACGAGTTCGCCCCGACACTCATCCCTTCGGCCTCGCTGGCCCTTAAGAGCTTTTGTGCGAGGTCGCTTTGGCATCCGAGCTCTACCTATACGAGTTCGCTCCGGCACTCGTCTTATCGGCCTCGCTGGCCCTTAAGAGCTTTTGTGGGAGGTCGCTTCGGCACTCCGAGCTTTACCTTTACGAGTTCGCCCCGGCACTCGTCCCTTCGGCCTCGCTAGCCCTTAAGAGCTTTTGTGCGAGGTCGCTTCGGCACTCCGAGCTCTACCTTTACGAGTTCACCCCGGCACTCATCCCTTCGGCCTCGCTGGCCCTTAAGAGCTTTTGTGTAAGGTCGCTTCGGAACTCCGAGCTCTACCTTTACGAGTTCGCTACGACGCTCGTCCTCTCGGGCCCTTAGAGCTTTTTGCACGGAGTTGCTCCGACACCCCGAGCTCTCCCTCCTTACTAGTTCGCCCCGGAACCCCCCTCTCTGGTCTTCCTTCCCTTAACGAGGTCGGAATACGATTTCCTTTATTCGCTAAGCATCCACAAACAAGCGAAAAGACGAATCGACCAAAGGAATCAGGAAAGAAAAGTCTGTCTTCATCCAATGCGGCCAAAAGCCTGGGAAGAGAAGTAAAAAAAGAGAGGGAAAAGAAAGCTAAAGCCCGGCGGCTGGCGGTGCCGAAACCGGGGCCTCGGCGTCAACGGTGGCGGCCGCCGCTGCCGGCATGATTTCCTCGACCCCCTTGTCGTCGTCCTCGCTTGGGGGCTGCACTGACGACAGGTCCAGGTCGGGGAAGGCTTTACCAACAGCCGACAGGCAGTGCTTATAGCCATCAGTGAACAGGCCGATGATCTGCTCGAGATGCACCTCGAACTTGGTGAACTCGGCGACAGCCTTCTCACACTCTTCAGCGATGACTTGAGCCATGCCCGCCTTCGCCTCCTCATGGGCTGCCACCTCAGCCTCCCGGGCTGTCCTCTCCTTGGCCAGTGAGGCCTTGAGCTCCTCCACGGCCTTCGAAAGAGAAGCAGCCCGCTCTTCCGACTGCTTAACCCGTGCCGTCACCGCCCGGCGCTCTTCTTCCCGAGGTCTGCAACCTCCTTCTCTAAAGAGCGCACGCGGCCCTCGGCCGACGACCGGACCTGATCCGTCCGCCGGTGAAGTGTCACCAACACGGCCAGCTGCTGCTGGATACCTCTGAATGCCTCCTCGAGAAGATCGACGGTGTTCATCGATGTCGCCCGGGAGGTCACATTCGCCGGGACCGACGTCTGGCCCCACTCCAAGACGTTCGGCCCCGTACTCGGGGCCGAGCGGGATGGGAGCAGCTCAGCGGAAGGGGAGCAGCACTTGACGAGCCACCCTCAAGCTACGGTCGCTTCGGTGCCTCGCGGACCACGGAGGCTGAAGGGGGGACTACCACGGAAGAGGGGGCTCGAAGATCCGAAGGTCAGCCTCCTCGGCTGGGCGTTTCTCTCGGGGAGGGGCTTTCTTCTTCCCCCGTCTGGCGGCGAAGCGTTGAACAGCGAGAGATCGGTAATCCGCCGCCTCGACCATCTCTGTCAGAGCCAGAAAATAGCGATCAGTCAGGTCGGGACGAAATAAAATGCAAGAAAAGCCCCCCCTGAAACAAGTGCCAGACCTGTGTAGGCCCTCCGAATTAGATCGAACAGGTCAACTGACATCTCCCTCAAGTCCGGTACTGACACCGCTTGCAGCGAGTCGAAGTCCGAAAGCTCGGCAGCATTCAGGTCTGCGGGCGGTCGAAACGCCTCGTCCTAAGGGTTGATGGCTGACCAGGTGGTCAGGAATTCCCACCCTATGAGCTATGAATAAAGCAATAACTCCTCTTCCAGTGATGGATAGAGGAAGGAAAACGGCCAGGACGTGCCGACCAGTCCGGGCTGAGATAAAAAGCCAATCACTCGAGACCTTGAGGGAAGAAGCAGTAGAAGAAAAGATGAATACTAGGGTGTACCTTGGCCATAGCACAGCCCACCAAAAATCGACTGCCGACCTCCACGAGTTTGGGACCAGTTGGGAAGGGGCGACTTCAAGGTACCAAAGGAGGACCAAGAACTGGTGGAGAGGATAACGGAAACCGGCTTTAACCGACTCCGAGTAAAGCAAAACCCATTCTCCATCGAGTAATGGGCTCGGAGGTTGTCCGAGGCGTAAACCTCGAAGTTGGGAGGAAAGGCGATCTCGGATGCTTAGTGATCCCGTCTACGGTCGCCTGGTCTATCTCCGAAACAGCATCGGCCACGGACTCCGCCGCCTTTTGCATGCCGGAGGGAGGCGCGAGCGAGGTCTTGGGCACATACGTCCCAGGGGAAACCACCGAGTGACCTCTTCTTCCCCTGCCGCCGACCTTAGCGGCGAAAGAAGCGACAGAGCAGAAGGCAAACAGGAGGAAGAAGGGTGGATCAGGTTCCCTCAGAGGAGAGTACCCCGTTGAAGAGGAAGGAGATTGGTTAGAAGAAGGGGAGCCCATGGCCTACCTCCAGAAAAGAGAAGAGCAGGCGAAGATCGTCGAATGAAAATTCGGCAGAAAGCGTCGAATCGTCCAGCTACAACTCGGGGCTCGGCCTCAGCAAGTAGCGAAGATCGCGCGCGCAAGGTCCCATTTCCGACCCTGGCAGCGCTATTTATAGGACTCGGAGACCTCTCAATCCAACGGACATCGTTCAGGGCCGTTGGCGAAGCGTCACGATCTGGCCACGTGGCGCCCCCCCGAAGGCTAACCGACCACGGACGCGGATTGTGGTCCGGGGGGGCGACGGGACATCAAGGGGAGTGGCCGTCGCTTCGGCATCCGTCATTATTGCGGATGGGACTCGAGTCGACGCATCGATCGAAGCAGCGGTCAAGAGTCACGTCAGGCAGGCGGTCGTCGTCCCTTCGTAATCATAACAGTGTATGGAGTGTCTCCCGAAAAGGCGTACGGCGGCGTCGCGACTCTGACAGATTTCCCTCAGTTCGCCACTACGATCTGAGCAAAATCTGGGGGGACTAGTGATACAGGTCGTCACTCGACCACTCGGCTCAAGCCTAGGATGAGTGGCCATACGCTCACTCAGCGCAGGCTATGTCCGAGTCTTACGGTCCGAGGCAAAGGTCGTTCTGGATTAAGCTAGGTTTCGGAAGCTCATCCGGGCGAGCCCAGTTTGTCAAGTGGTATGAAAGAAGCAATAGGGACTCGCTGGGCCGAGTCCCCCGGCTGGCTAAAGAACCTATGGAGGAAACTCAGAACGAGGAAAGGCCCGAAGACCCCGGGCCACGGTCCTTTGGTTAAACCCGCATGACAGTTAGGGAAGGTCCAGTGAGGGTAGGACAGCTCACGGATCGTAATCATCAGTTGCCCGCGATCAGCACTACCAAATCAAGCAACGGAGATCCCGAGCGAATCTCGGGGCACGTTCTCCATCCAATTACCCCAACCGTCCTCGGAAGGTCACTATAAAAGGGGGAGGCATCTCTCCTACAATGGGGGGCAACGACTGTTCCATCAACCTGATCAATCGAGTTCCTGATTCTAACTTGAGCATCGGAGCCCTTCCTACCGAGGACACTCGGTGGTCTTGCAGGATTTGCGCCAGGCGATCGCGACCGACTCGGACTGCCTTGGAGATCACTCGGCCAAGGCCGAGAACGTTACTCCAGCAGTAACACAACCATAAGCTAATAAGAAGGTTTTACAAATTATAGTAAATTTAGTTTAATTTTTAGAATTTATTTTTCACCCAGCAATAATTACCCAAAAAATAGTTGTGTCGGCTTAATCTCGAAATCCGCACGTCAACAATTTCGGATATTTACATTTCTAATATCAGCACATTTCACTAGAAATTATGGTGTTCTCGGATTTCATTTTCGTTACAGTATTCTGATGTCGCCCTGTCGGAGCACGCACCTCTGAGTACGACACTGGAATAATATTTATTATTACTAATTAATCTTAAATTAAAGTTAATTACATCTCATAATAGTAGTTATGTTTAACAATCAAATTATTCAAATTTTCTAGTAAATAAAATTTTAGGGGCGTTACAGTTACGATCCGAAAAAGTCGCGATGTTACATTACTATCATCTAAAAAGAACATTCGGCCTTGAAATCTAAAAAGACCTTAAACACACAATGACTTTATCACTACACAGGTACTATCATCTAAAAAGAATCAAAAGCTTACTCAAACAGGTAAGGATACGCTTTAAACATTTCTTCTGCTAACTCCCATGTATCTTCTCCTCCCTGCATGTTCTCCCATCTAATCTTTACCAATTCAATTTCCTTATTTCATAGCTTTTGATCTGTACTGGGTAATCTGGCATAGACATGTCTGGCTTTAGATCATCTCGTTGATAGCTGACTATTTATGTTGAATCCCGAATATGCTTTCTCAACATAGAAACATGGAAGACATCATGAGCATCTGTAAAATCTACCAGGAGATCTATTATGTATGTTGTTTTACGAATTCTTTCAAAAATCTGGAAGGGGCCCACATACCTCGAACTTAGCTTTCCTTTCTTGCTAAATCTCAATACACCCTTGGTAGGAGAAACCCTCAGAAAAACATAATCACCAACCTCAAATTGAAGTGGCCTGTGCCGGGTGTCTGCATAACTCTTCTGACGGCTTTGGGCTGTTTGCAACATCTCTTTCATAAATCTGACCATTTCTGTAGTCTATTGAATTAATTTAAAACCCATAACCTGCCTTTCTCCGACTTCATGTGTGGCGGAACGCCTCGCCAAGCCCGTTAAACCATACGTACTTGATCCGAGTCCGCCTCCCGCGAACGGGCCGAAGCCTCGCAAGGATACCAACCACAGTCCGTGTAAACATAAAGGAACACACCACATTTATATATATATATACACAAGTTACATAGCCATATTTCCACAAAACTGAAAAGAAGTACAAGAGCCTGGGGCATACCCCGAGGTACAACTGAAGAAAATAAACAACTATCTACACTACAACTGCTGGAGTTGCTACTACACAGTTGGAGTACCGACCCTGCACCGCTACGGCGCGGCTCTGAACTGGACGACGTCGTGAAACGTCCTCCTCGCTCTCACCTGTGGGGGTAGGGGTGAGCCTCGCTAGTCACTGGCTCAGTAGGGAACACCCCAACACCGAGCAAACCAAAACCACAGGTACGAAAGCAGTAAACAATACCAACAATTTATAGAACAGCTAAACAGGATATTAAAGCTGTAAAAGTACTCACCCTCTGCCGACTACGAGAAACAACTGTAATAATTAAACGACAAACCATTACGTGTACAAGCTAAAGTAGAGACAGCCAAACACGAGCCACGTGAACTGGTTCGCGACACCAGAAACTGACTCGGACAAGCTAACACAGGTCTACCTCTCATCTCGCAGCCACGGACGAAAGGTCCACTGCCGCTCCACGTGAAAAGGTCAAGCAACTGTGGAGACCAACTAAACACCACCACCTGCGGACCACACGGTCACAGGCCCATGCCTGGAACCTTAGAGATCCTGGCCCGGACTCTCTAGAGTGAGGCACTGGAAAAGGACTAGCTGGGGTCCAGTACATCTACTGGTGTCCGTACCCCCACCTACGACGCGCGCTACAAGTGACTAAAGACAAACACAAGTGTCACTGTCCCACTGTCTGTCGTTTCCCTCAGCCGACGTACAACTCAAACACAGGAGTGAGGGTGTCCAGTCAGACGACACAGACCTCGAACGTACAACACAAGTACCGGGACAAGCCCCGAGCTAACAGCCTGGCTCACAAAGAACCTGGGGCACCCAACTGGAGAGGTAACCACGGTAGGCGTCGTACTACTCGCCACGTACATAAAACCACGTGCACGTCACACACAAACCACGTGAAACCTCACGTAAACCTCAAGTAACAACAGTCCACCACACGTGAACCCAACTGGTCTCGCGTGAACAACACGCAACCACGAAAGTAAGTAGCTAACTGCATACGTTGTATGCTGAACACGAAAACTATGTGCACTCAGTGCACCATAGGTGCCAATGCACCATTCATTACTGACAAATACTTTAAATAGTCATTTCTGTTTATATACCAGTAGGCGGCCACATCGACTGCCGCTTACAGAAAGTAGACGGCAAGGGATCTGGCCGTCTATATCCTGGCTGATGAGACTGGCGTCAATCGACCTTGACGCCAAGATCTTCAGCCTCTGACCCTGCAGAAACCCTAATCCGATTCTACAGATTTTCCAACCGTTTAAACCACCGTAAAACATACAGAAACAGTTCTTTTAACATGCAGAATCCTAAACAACCCATACAGCATGCTTCGTTTGCTAAATTACTAAAACCACCCATTACCCCGCATGGTGCAACTTAATCCAAAATGCATTAAATCTGTCGTTTCAGGTGGTTACGTCGTATTTTAATGTTTCTACGTCTACCTAGGCTAACCGGGTTCGTCCCCTACCTCAGAACACGCTAAAACCTCCCGCAATCTCCCGGTTCACGCCGAACCCTCCGCGAGCTCCCACGGGAATTGCACCACGCCACGACGTTTCCTCACGCGCAATTCGGCAACGCCACACGTCCCACGATCCTCCAAGCACCCTTCAGTACCTGTTGGAAGCTTTAGGAACACTGGGGCAAGAAGCTGGGGCAAGGGAGAATGAGAACAGGGTAGGAAACCTGCCCTCGGGTGACCCTATAACCTGCAGAATTCTCAGGTTGGCGTCAACCCCTCTGCCGCCAAGAACAACCGCCACCCTAAACGTCCACATCCTAAGCCGCCAAGATCATGCAGTCAACGTCCACTTACCTGGACGCCAACCAGTCAACGGCCACCCCTGGCTGCCAACTCCAACTGAACTGCAGCAGATCCTATTTCATTTCAGGACCAAACCTGCACTTCACCTGAACAAACCACACATCCACACCATACATTCCACACAACCAACTCACATTGGCCTCACAACGGCTATCATAACCATTACACATATGATCCGCATGGATCCGAAAGGCACGCGATGTTACATTACTATCATCTAAAAAGAAAATTTCGACCTCGAAATTCATAATACAACTCAAAGTTAAACAACTTAAACATACACACCTTTACAAGCACTATCATCTAAAAAGAAAATACAAAGGTTTATTCAAACAGATAGGGATACCCTTTAGCCATTTCCTCGGCTAACTCCCAGGTATCCTCACCACCCAACCTATTTTCCCATCTCACTTTAACCAACTCAATTTCTTTATTCCTCAACTTCTTTATCTTTCGATCTGTGATCTGCACCGGATACTCTGGCATAGTCATATCCGGCCTCAGGTCACCACCTTGATATCTGATTATTTGAGCTGGATCTTCAATACACTTTCTTAACATGGAGACATGGAAAATATCATGAACATCGCAAAATCTGCTGGCAAATCCAGCCTATAAGCTGTTTCCCCAATCCTTTCTAACACTTGGAAATGTCCCACATACCTTGGACTCAACTTTCCAGTCTTGTCAAACCTCATAATAACTTTACTCGGGGAAACTCTCAAGAAAACAAAATCTCCCACTTCAAACTGAGTGGTCTTCTCCGAATATCTGCATAACTCTTTTGCCTGCTTTGAGCTGCCTGTAATTTTTCTTTAATAAGCTTCACTATCTCTGTGGTTTGCTGAATCAATTCAGGACCCACTAATTGCCTTTCTCCCACTTCATGCCAGTTCAATGGGGTCTACATGGCCTTCCATATAAAGCTTCATACGGTGCCATTCCAAGACTGGTATGATAACTATTATTGTAGGCAAACTCAACCATTCCCAAATGATGCTCCCAGCTACCTCCCCAAACTAAACAAAAAGCTCGCAGCATATCTTCAATCGTCTGGATAGTCCTCTCTGTCTGACTATCTGTCTGGGGATGATAAGCGGAGCTATACCTCACTCAGAACCAATTACTCTTTGCAAACTTCTCCAAAAACCAGAAGTAAATCTTGATCTCTATCAGACACAATTGTCTTTGGAATACCATGCAGTGGAACAATTCTTTCAACATAAATATTGCCAACCTCTCCACTCCACTGTCCAAGACATACTTACTGCCACTAATCTGCACACCTTGGTCAATCTGTCAACAAATACCCATATCCCTTATGCCCGGAACTCGACCTTGGTAAACCTGCCACAAGTTCCATAGCAATATCATCCCATTTCCACTGTGGAATGGGTAACGGTTGCATAGACCTCCAGGCTTCTGATGCTCTACTTTAATTTGCTGACAGATTGCACATCTTGCAACAACTCTGCTATTTCTTTCTTCATATGAGGCCACCAGAAATGCTTTCTTAAATCATGGTACATTTTAGTACTACCCGGGTGGATAGTGTACCTAGATTTATGAGCCTCTTCCAACAGTCGCTGTTTTACCTCTTTTTCTACAGGAACAAACAACCTGCCCCTGAGCCTGACCACACAATTATCATCAATAGTAACTCCTTCCATTTTCACAATTTCAGGCAAACTTGCATCTGCTCTCTGAGCCTCAATAATCTGCCAATACAAAGATGGCTCTACAGCACTAGCAGCTAGTACTGCCCGACGCTGACTACTGGGCACATATAAGGAGTTCTCCACTACCTCTTCATACAGCTTCCATTCTTTAATCATCATCAGATTCATATATGCCTTTCTGCTCAAGGCATCTGCTACTACATTGGCCTTACCCGGATGGTAAGCCAAACTGAAATAATAATCTTTCAAATACTCAGTCCATCTGTGCTGGCGAAGGTTCAAATCTTTCTGCGATAAGATATACTTCAAACTTTTATGATCTGTAAAGATCTCAAATCTCTCGCCATACAGATAATGCCTCCACATTTTCAAGGCAAATACAACTGCAGCCAATTCCAAATCATGAGTGGGGTAATTCTCCTCGGCTGGCTTCAATTGCCTGGACGCATAAGCTATCACTTTACCATGCTGCATAAGCACTGCGCCAAGTCCTCTCCTTGAAGCATCAGAATACAACACAAAACCACCACTCCCTGCCGGTAACGTCAATATAGGTGCTGATGTGAGTCTTTTCTTTAATTCCATAAAACTTTTCTGACATTCACCGGACCACACAAATGGCACCCCTTTCCTGGTCAATTTAGTCATAGGTGCTGCTATCTTAGAAAAATCTTGAATGAAGCGCCTGTAATAACCTGCTAATCCCAGAAAACTTCTAATCTCGGTTATTGTCCTAGGCACTTCCCATCTCATCACTGCTTCCACTTTACTTGGGTCCACTGCTACTCCTTTGGCTGAAATAACATGACCCAGAAACTGAATTTCTTTTAACCAAAATTCACACTTACTGAATTTAGCAAACAACTGGTTATCCCTTAACACTGCAGGTAAACCTCAAATGAGCTGCATGCTCCTCTTCAGATGCTGAATAAATTAGAATATCATCAATAAAGATCACAATGAATTGGCCTAAATATGGATGAAAAATTCTATTCATCAGATCCCTAAAACCTGCAGGAGCATTAGTCAACCCAAATGGCATAACCACAAACTCAAGTGACCATATCTGTTTCTGAAAGCTGTCTTATCTATATCCTCCTCTTTGATTCTCAACTGATGGTACCCGGACCTCAATCAATTTTAGAAAATACTTTTGCTGATTGCAACTGATCAAACAGATCATCTATTCTTGGCAACGGGTACTTATTCTTATGGTCACATCATTCAACTTTCTATAATCAATACACATCCGAAAACTTCCATCTTTCTTTTTCACAAATAAAACCGGCGCTCCCTACGGGGAATGACTCGGTCTAATAAACCTTTCTGCAACAATTCTTCCAACTGCTTTTTCAATTCTTTAAGTTCTGCTGGTGCCATCCGATATGGAGCTTTAGAAATCGGCATGGTACCTGGCAGCACTCTCAATGGTAAAGTCCACCTCTCTATGTGGAGCTAAACCAGGCAAATCCTCAGGAAAAACATCAGCAAATCCCTAACCACGGGAACTGCTTCCACTGGCTGACTGGCTTCTACCAACTTACCGAGGCTAATAAGCCACACACCCTCATTAACCAACTTTCTATCTTTAATTACAGAAATCAGAAATTAGAGGTATAAAAAGGCATACTTGATATTCAAATACTGCACCATTAGGATGACAAAATCTGATCCTTTTCTTTCTGCAATCTAACATTGCTCCATACATCTCAAGCGAATCCATACCCAAAATAATATCATAATCTGACAACTGCAGGGCATACAACTGACCCGGCATCTGGTTCCCTTCAATCATAACAGGAGCTTCATCTATATAGCTTGAAGTGAGTAGGAACTCACCCGAAGGAACTTCCACTACTAACTCACAAGACTTCTCTTCTAAAGGATGAACTATACAATCCAGAAATTCTTCGGAAATGAAAGAATGAGAGGCACCCGAATCAAATAAAACTCTTGCTGAATATTCATAAAGGGGTAAAGTACCTTCTATCATATTCGATGCCTCCGCCTGGGCTCGGGTGATAGCCATAACCCGGCCTCTTCCCCGCTGCTGCGGTACTCCTCTGCCACGACCTGCCTGTGGCTACTGAAACTGCTGAGGCTGCTGCTGCTGCTGCACACCTCTTCCATACCCATATTCTCTCGGATAGGGACAATTGCGAATCAAGTGTCCCGGCTGATTACAATTATAACATCTATACCCTGGTGGAGTAATGGGCTGCCTGGCAGTACTCTGCTGTGACTCCTCCACCTCAGGCCTACCTCGGCCTTACTGGAACTGCGGACGACCTCCCCATCCTCTTCCTTTTCCTTTAAATGCTTGCTTTATTTCTGGCCCCATTTACCAAAGCCTGATGAAGGTCCTGCTGGTGCTTTACCCTTACTTGCACCCACTGACTGCTGCTACGGTAGCCGAAACTACCTGAACCTGACTCGCCCACCTGACGAGTCCGAATAGACCTCTCCAAGTAGCCGCTCTCTGGGCTGCTTCTTCCACTGTCTTGCACATAAGAGGTACTATCGCATCCTACAATTCCACTCTCAAGCCTCTGATAAAATACTCAACCATCATATTATTATCTGATACCACATAAGGTGCATAACGGCTAAGTGCCATAAATCCCATATGGTACTCTAAAACTAAAGAGTTACCTTGCTGGAGAGTCCGAAACTGCTCTCTTTTTACTTGCTGCACTTGAATCGGAAAGAATGTATCGTTAAATACATCGAGAAATTCCGACCAAGTAATAGCCTCCTCTGTCCTGCCTGCAAAGGTGGTCTACATCTTCAGTCGCCACCATTCCAAAGCAAAACCCTCAACTGATAACAGCTAACACAACTCTATCTGCTGCCGGACACCTCATAGTTGCAAAAACTCTCTCAATTTCATGAACCCAATGCTCTGCTATATTTGGATTCGGCCCTCCTGAATAAGTAGGTGGCTACAACTCAGAAACTTCTCCACCTGCATCACTGGTTCTTCTGCTATCGCACTGGGGTGGTGGTGGCACAAGTGCTGCAAAAGGCACCTCTACTCTTGGCGGAACTGGAGCTACAGGTACAGCCTCTCCATCCCCAGGTGGCACTGCAACCGTGGTACCCGCGCCTGCTGATCCATTCTCGCCCGAATATCCGTGAGGCTTTCCAAATTCTTTCTATCATATGCTGGGTACTTTCCTCCGGATCATCTCCTCCACCACCCCAATCTCTTCTATCAGCCATACCAGAGATTTCTACATAAACAAAACACCAAACAAAAATCAAACAACAATTATCAAAAACCAGGGTCCCTACCAGCAGTGTACAAAGACCGAAATAAGGCTATGTATCTTTCTAGTTCCCTTATATTAAGACGGACCTTGCTCTGATACCAACTGTGGCGGAACACTTCGGCCAAGCCCGTTAAACCAATAACGTACTTGATCCGAGTCCGCCTCCCGCGAACGGGCCGAAGCCTCGCAAGGGATACCAAACCACAGTCCGTGTAAACATAAAGGAACACACCACATTTATATATATATATCACAAGTTACATAGCCATATTTCCACAAAACTGAAAAGAAGTACAAGAGCCTGGGGCATACCCCGAGGTACAACTGAAGAAAATAAACAACTATCTACACTACACTGCTGGAGCTGCTACTACACAGCTGGAGGTACCGACCCTGCACCACTACGGCGCGGCTCTGAACTGGACGACGGTGGTGAAACGTCCTCCTCGCTCTCACCTGTGGGGGTAGGGGTGAGCCTCGCTAGTCACTGGCTCAGTAGGGAACTCCCCCAACACCGAGCAAACCAAACCACAGGTACGAAAGCATAAACATACCAACAATTTATAGAACAGCTAAACAGGATATTAAAGCTGTAAAAGTACTCACCGTCTACGACTACGAGAAACAACTGTAATAATAAACGGCAACCAGTACAAGTGTACAAGCTAAAGTAGAGACAGCCAAACACGAGCCACGTGAACTGGTTCGCGACACCAGAAACTGACTCGGACAAGCTAACATAGGTCTACCTCTCAGTCTCGCAGCCACGGACGAAAGGTCCAGCTGCCGCTCCACGTGAAAAGGTCAAGCAACTGTGGAGACCAACTAAACACCACCACCTGCGGACCACACGTCACAGGCCCATGCCTTGCACCTCTAGAGATCCTGCCCGGAACTCTCTAGAGTGAGGCATTGGAAAAGGACTAGCTGGGGTCCAGTACGTCTACTGGTGTCCGTACCCCCAACTACGAGCGTGCTACAAGTGACTAAAGACAAACACAAGTGTCACTGTCCCACTGTCGTCTTTCCCTCAGCCGGACGTACAACTCAAACACAGGAGTGAAGGTGTCCAGGTCAGATGACACAAACCTCGACGGTACAACACAAGTACCGGGACAAAGCCCCGAGCTAACAGCCTGGCTCACAAAGAACCTGGGGCACCCAACTGGAGAGGTAACCACGGTAGGCATCGTACTACTTGCCACGTACACAAAATCACGTGCACGTCACACACAAACCATGTGAAACTCACGTAAACCTCAAGTAACAACAGTCCACCACACGTGAACCCAACTGGCTCGCGTGACAACACGCAACCACGAAGTATAGCTAACTGCATACGTTGTATGCTGAACACAAAAACTATGTGCACTCAGTGCACACAGGTGCCAATGCACCATTCATTACTGACAAATACTTTAAATAGTCATTTCTGTTTATATACCAGTAGGCGGCCACATCGACTGCCGCTTACAGGAAGTAGACGGCAAGGGATCTGGTCGTCTATATCCTGGCTGATGAGACTGGCGTCAATCGACCTTGACGCCAAGATCTTCAGCTCTGACCCTGCAGAACCCTAACCCGATTCTACAGATTTTCCAACCGTTTAAACCACAGTAAAACATACAGAAAGTTCTTTTAACATGCATGAATCCTAAACAACCCAATACAGCATGTTTCGTTCGCTAATTACTCAAACCACCCATTAACCCCGCATGGTGCAACTTAATCCAAATGCATTAAATCTGTCGTTTCAGGTGGTTATGTTGTTTTTAATGTTTCTACAGAGCTAACTGGATTCGTCCCCTACCTCAGAACACGTTAAACCTCCCGCAATCTCTCGGTTCACGCCGAACCCTCCGCGAGCTCCCACGGGAATTACACCACGCCACGACTTTCCTCGCGCAATTCGCACACCACACGTCCCACGATCCTCCAAGCACCCTTCAGTACCTGTTGGAAGCTTTAGGAACACTGGGGCAAGAAGCTGGGGCAAGGGAAATGAGAACAGGTAGGAAACCTGCCCTCGGGTGACCCTATAACTTGCAGAATTCTCAGGTTGGCGTCAACCCCTCTGCCGCCAAGAACAGCCGCCACCCTAAACGTCCACATCCTAAGCCGCCAAGATCATGCAGTGAACGTCCACTTACCTGGACGCCAACCAGTCAACGGCCACCCCTGGCCGCCAACTCCAACTGAACTGCAGCAGGTCCTATTTCATTTCAGGACCAAACCTGCACTTCACCTGAACAAATCACACATCCACACCATACATTCCACACAACCAACTCACATTGGCCTCACAACGGCTATCATAACCATTACACATATGATCCGCATGGATCTGAAAGGCAAGCGACGTTACATCATGCCAGTTCAACGGTGTTCTACATGGCTTGCCATACATAGCCTCATATGGTGCCATCCCAATACTTGTGTGATAACTGTTATTATATGCAAATTCCACCATTCCCAGATGGTGCTCCCAGCTGCCTCTCCATACTAAACAGCAAGCTCGTAGCATGTCTTCAATAGTCTGAATAGTTATTTCAGTCTTCCATTAGTTTGCTGGTGATATGCTGAACTATACCTTAACTCAGTGCCAATTACCCTCTGTAGTCCTCCTCCAAAAACTAGAAGTAAATCTTGGATCTCTGTAAGAAACAATTGTCTTCGGAATACCGTGCAACAGTACAATTCTGTCCACATATATTCTAGCCAGTCTATCCACTGTCCAAGATATGCTCACAGCTAAACCTGCATATTTTGGTTAATCTGTCAACAAACACCCATATGCCATTGTGCCCGTTGCTGTCCTAGGTAATCCTGTTACAAATCCATAGCAATGTCGTCCCCCTTCATTGTGGAATTGGTAGCGGCTGAAGTATTCCTTCTGGTTTCTGATGTTCCGCCTTTACCTGCTGGCAAACTGAGCATCTTGCAATAATTCTGCTACCTCTCTCCTCATGTGTGGCCACCAAAAATGCTTTCTCAAATTTTGATACATCTTAGTACTGCCCGGATGAATGGTGTACCTGATTTGTGTGCTTCTTCTAGAACTCTTTGCTTTACCTCCATTTCCGCTGGAACATACAACCTGCCTCTAAGCCTGACTACATAGTTATCATCAATTGTAACACCTTCCGTTTTAACAATCTCTGCCAGATTTCCATCTGTCTTCTGGGCTTCAACTATCTGCCAATACAATGATGGTTCAATAGCACTACTGGCCAACACTGCTCGCCGCTGACTACTTGGAACGTATAAAGAATTTTATGCTATTTCCTCATATAACTTCCACTCTTTAATCATCATCTGACTTAGATATGCTCTTCTGCTTAATGCATTTGCTACCACATTTTCCTTTCCTAGGTGGTAAGCCAAACTGAAATCATAATCTTTCAAGTACTCTACCCACCTGCGCTGCCGGAGATTTAAATCCTTCAGGGAGAAAATATATTTCAACTCTTATGATGATCAGTGACAATTCAAACCTTTCACACATATAGATATGCCTCCACATTTTTAAAGAAAAACCACTGCGGCCAATTCCAGATCATAAGTTGGGTAGTTCTCTTCTGTTGGCTTCAACTTCCAGATGCATGAGCTATATCCTTCCCATGTTGTATTAAAATAGCTCCAAATCCTCTTCTAGACGCATACGTGTACAACACAAAACCTCCGCTGCCTGCTGGTAATGACAACATCGGTGTTGCAGTAAGCCACCTCTTTAATTCCATAAAACTTTTCTGACAATCATCTGACCAAACAAATAGTACATTCTTTCTAGTTAATCTTGTCATTGGTGCTGCAATTTTGGAAAAATCTTGTATGAAACGTTTGTAGTATCCTGCCAGACCTAAGAAACTCCTAATCTCTGTAATTGTTCTCAGTGCTTCCCATTTCATGACAACATCTACTTTAACTGGATCTACTGCAACACCCTCTGCTGAAATAGCATGCCCCATAAACTGAATCTCATGCAACCAGAACTCACATTTACTAAACTCAGCATACAATTGATTTTCTCGCAAAGTCTGCAAAGTGATTCTCAAGTGTGCTGCATGTTCCTCTTCTGATGCTAAGTATACCAATATATCATCTATAAAAATCACAATAAATTGATCCAGATACGGATGGAAGATTCTATTCATCAAATTCATAAATGTTGCTGATGCATTAGTCAACCCAAATGGCATTACAACAAACTCATAATGGCCATACCTCGTTCTGAAAGCTGTTTTATCAATATCTTCCTCTCTAATTCTCAGCTGATGATATCCGGACCTCAAGTCAATCTTGGAAAATACTTTAGCTGACTGAAGCTGATCAAACAAATCATCTATTCTTGGCAAAGGATACTTATTTTTATATAATTTCATTCAATTTTCGATAATCTATACACATTCTGAAACTACCATCTTTCTTTCTCACAAATAAAATTGGAGCTCCCTATGGTGAGTGACTCGGCCTGATAAAACCTTTCTCCAATAATTCCTGTAACTGCTTTTTCAATTCTTTAAGTTTTGTCAGTGCCATCCTATACGGTGCTTTGGATATGGGCATAGAACCTGGCTACAATTCCACTGTAAAGTCCACTTCCCTGTGTGGAGCTAAACTTGGCAAATCATCTGGAAACACATCTGCAAATTCTCTAACTACTGGAACTGCCTCAACTGACTTACGAGACTCAACTAAACTCACTGAAGCTAGGTAGGCCACACAACCTGCATTTAGCAACTTCCTAGCCCTAAGTGCAGAAATAGTAAACTTGGGAGTATAAAATGACATACCTTGGAATCCAAATACAACTCCATCAGGGTGACAAAATTTAACCCATTTCTTTCTGCAGTCAACCACTGCTCCGTAGGCTTCTAACCAGTCCATATCCAGAATTATATCATAATCCTTCAACTGTACAACAAATAATATGACAGGCAACTGATTTCCTTGTATCATAATAGGAACTTCCTCTATGTAGCAAGAAGTGAGCATGAAACCACCTGAAGGAATCTCTACTACTAATTCACACAACCTTTCTTCTAATGGGTGCACCATATTATCCATAAATTCTTCAAAAATAAAAGAGTGCGAAGCATCTGGATCAATTAAAACTCTTGCTGAAACTTCATAAATAGGCAATATACCTTCAATCAAGTTGGAAGCCTCTGCCTGTGCCCGGGTGATAGCCATAACTCGGCCTCGACCACACTGGTGTGGTGCTTCTCTACCTTGTGCTGCTGGCGGCTGCTGGGGCTGCTGCTGCTGCTGTTGCTGTTGCACTCCTTTACCATATCCATACTCCCTTGGAAAAGGACAATTCCGAATCAAATGTCCTGGCTGATCACAATTGTAACACCTGTAGCCCGGCGGAATTATAGGTTGCGTTGCTGTGATTCTTCCACCTCTGGCCTATATCCCCGTCCTTGCTGGAAAATCTGCTGGCGGCCTCCTCCTTGTCCTCTAAATATCTTCTTCAATTTTGAACCCCATTTTCCTAAGAAGATAGACATAGACCCTGCTAGTGCTTTCCCCTTACTAACCCCTGAAGATTGTTGTGGTAGCCGAAAGCTACCGATTTCCCCCGATTGGCGAGTCCAAACAGACCTCTCTAAAATGGTTGCTCTCTGCACTGTCCCCTCCACTGTCTTGCACATAAGAGGTATCACTGCATTCTGCAACTCTGACCGCAGTCACGAATGAAATATTATACCATCATTGCATTATTTGTCACAACATATGGTGCATATCTACTTAGTGCCATTAACCTCATTTGATATTCTAGAACCGATGAATTTCCTTACTACAAAGTCCTGAACTGTTCCCTCTTGATCTGCTGAACTTGCATCGGGAAGAAAGTATCATTAAATGCCTCCAAAAACTATGGCCATGTAATAGTGTCCTCCGTCCTGCCTACAAATGTTGTTTGCATTTTCAGCCTCCACCATTCTTGTGCAAACCCCGTAGCTGATAAGTAGCCAAATCACCCTGTCCATTGGTGAACACCTCATATTAACAAAACCTCTCTATTTCATGTATCCAGTGCTCCGTTGTATCTAGATTGGGACCTCCTGTATAAGTAGGTGGCTGTAACCTCAAGAACCTCTCAATCTACATAGTCGGTTCCTTCGTTGGTCGCACTGGTACTACTGGTGGCACAGGCACCACAAGGGTACCTCAAGTCCTGGTGGTGGCGGGGGTGATATAACTGGTACTGGCTCTGCCTCCTCGACAACCTGAGGCCTTGCTACAACTGGCTGAACTAGACCCTGCTAGTCTAACCTTGTTCTTATTTCTGTTATACTTTCCCATAGCCTCTCAATTAACTGATGTGTTGTCTCTTTCAGTTCATCTCCCCCACCTCCCCAATCTCTCTTATCGGCCATCTCAAAACTCTGCACAAACAACTTTCCAAGCACACATATACAAACAAATCAATGCAAAACCAGGGTCAACTACCAGCAGTGGACTAGTGTAGAAACCAAGCTATGTAATCTCCTAGTTCCTTCATATTCACACGGACCTTGCTCTGATACCAACTGTGATGGACCACGTCATCCAAAACCCGTTAACATAATAACGAGCTTGCTCTGACTCCGCCTTCCGCGAACAAGCCGAAGCTTCGCCAGGGATATCAATGCACATATCCATGGAAATATAAAAGAACACACTGTATATATATATAAGATTGAACATCTCATATTTACAGAAGGATTACATAGCCAAATTTCAACAAAAGTCAAACTCAAGTATAGAAGCCTGGGGCATACTCCGAGGCACAACAGAAAGTAAGTTACATTGCTGGAGGCGTGGACCCAACACTGCTGTGATGCGGCTCCGGACTAGAAGACGGATGTGAAATCTCCTGCTTTCCCTCACCTGAAAGTAATAAAGGGTGAGCCTCACGTATGACGGCCCTGGATATTTATGCCCTTAAGGCTCCATATCCATCCGCCTCCCGCGAACGGACCGAAGTCTCGCAGGATAGCTCACACAACTGTCCAGTAAGAATATAAAAGACAACTACATAGTATAAGACACAAGAAGTACATGTGCTCACCTGCATATACAATTTACAACTGTCCCATTACATTATTACATGTCCAATTAAAAAGTACAACTACCTGGGGCATACCCCGAGGGAGCACAAGCTCACACAACACTAACTACTACACAACTGCTGGTGGTACAAGTCTGCCACAACGCCGCTGCAAGCTAAACACACGGCAAGCCCCGAAAAGAACTATAGGGGAGTGAGCCTCAACAAGTCACAGGCTCAGTAGGGGCTACCCAAAACAACAACAAACTACGGACACCTCAACCCCAGAGGGTCTCATTGGAAACGCCAATAGCCAAACCATTTCATGCTCACAACAATTGAATTTAAGCTGTAATTAAATATAAACACATTAACTATTCACAACTTCGGGAGCAACAGGACTAGCTCCACACCACTAATCCTTTCAACAACAGTAACGCCTAGGCCTCAAGCCTCATAGGCAAACCATAGTCACAACCAATCATTTAAGATATAAGCCGCACAAGCAAACCACTGCTGTAAGGTCTCGGGTTCTTTATTGGATCCTTATTGGGTCTTTAGTGGTTCTGAGTGGTTGACGGCCAGGGCTTGCCGTTGAATCAGAGTCAGTGTCCAGCTATGTGGACGTCTAATGTTGAACTCAACGGCAGGGGATCTGGACGTCAATCTGTAGGCGTTCAGTTGGCGGCCAGAGATGTTGACGTCGACTAACCAGTCCTGTTGAAATAGGGCAGCCCGAGAGCAGCTTCTTCTTCTCCTTTTCTCTCCTTCCTTCCACCTTAGCTTTTCTTGATTCCTGCAGCTTCTGTTGAGTGATTTGAGCTTGTGGGAAGCCCCTGGATCGTGCGGCGTTGCTTGATCGGCGGGAAACGCGAGGTTTTGGCGTATTCGCGCGGAGTCTTCGGGGAGATCCGGCGCGATTGGTGGCTATTTGGGGATTGTTTAAGCTTTCTGAGGTAGGGACTTAACCCCTATAACCCTCCTCAACAAACTAGCATGCCCAATTAAGTGAATTGGAATGCATTTATGGTTTAGGGTTTGGGTTATATCATGCTGGAATTGGGTAACTAGACAATTAGGTGTTAGACTGTTTAGTTTAGATGTTCTAGTAGTGTAGATTGATGAGAGGAAGTGTTTCCCTCCATCAGTCGGAGTTTGGTTAAGTGTTTCTGCCCATTGGACTGATTCGGTTCATTCTGGGTATGGGGGACTGAAGATATCAACGTCCACATCTGTTGACGTTGATATCTTCAGGAATGAGTTAAACGACAAGGTCGATTGCCGTTTAGTTCCTGTTGACGGCATGATGGTTGCCGTTTACCTCTTATTGCGGCAATCGATATAGCCGTTTATATCCTGTCTCCCAGCACTTAGTTGTGTGTTTGGAGGCGATTGACATGTGATGTCCGCCCTAATAGCACATGTGGGCCAGGCTTAGAGTGTGACTCCGCCTGTGCTTTTGAATAGTTGTTTGTGGCACGAGGTGTTTACTACTGTACGGGGTTTCAGACGTTGAGTGTGTTCCGTCTGTTGTACGCGCGTTGCGTTACCGTGTACCCGTTTCTGTTGTGTACCTAGGCGTGGGTGCGACTCCGTCTAGATGACTAGCGTGTGGTTGTCCTCCGCTAGTGAGCCAGGATCGAGTGCGACTCTGTCCTGTGCGTACTCCTTTTGGTGGTTTTGAGCCGGTCTCCGTGGAGCCCCTTCTCTACCGCTAGGGTCAAGCGTAGGGGAAAAACCGGTCGTGGACCAGACGCGAGAGAGAGCGTCTGTAGTGTGCACACGTGGCTGGGGTTGAGAGCCTCTGTGGTGACGGGACGCCGAGCCACAGACCCTAGCTGAGTCCTACTTGCTGTGTGTGTGAGTGTGTTTACTGAGCCGCGTGGTTTACAGTTTTGTGTTGTGGTGCGACGTGTACTTACTTTCAGTTTTTACTTTCCGCACTTTAGTTCAGTTGCCGGTGGGGTTACTTTTCCCTACTGGGTCTCTTTTCTTGAGACTCACTCCCTTCCCTTTCAGGTGGGTCTTCGTCGACTCCCGTTCCAGGCGAGTCTAGCCACTCCGGTGTTGGTGCTCCCTAGCTGCAGTGAGTAGTACCTTTTTGTTGTACTTCTGTACTCTGTACTTTGTCTCAGACTCTGAGGTTGTATATGATATGTTCATATAGTGGAATTTTACTGCTTTGCATGGTGTGTATCTTCTTACATATAGTCTCCTCGGACTCTTACTTCCTACCCTTCCGAGCTTGTCTCGTGGGTTAGCGGGTCAGAATTCGGGTTACTGGTTGTTACTGGTAATGCGGATTCTGGGTCGTTACAGTTTGGTATCAGAGCCTGGTCTGATGAGATATATATAAGAAAAACCCATCATGTTAACTCAGAGTCTAAAGAGTACAGTTGCAGCTATGTAGCCCGAGTTAGTTAGTATATTTATGTGTGTTTTTATTCTGTGTGTAGTTCTATGGCGCCTAGGCGACGTCCTAGAGAGGGAGTAGACGAGCAGGCGACTCGTCCGGAGGTTGGAGATGCTCCGCCACCTCAGCAGACGCAGCCTTTGCCACAGGACGCACATAGTGGTATTGTTCCGCCGCCGCCACCTCCACCTCAGGTAGCTCAGGGATTGGACATGACTCGATTTCTTGAGGGGATGGCTCAGTTTGTTGCTCAGCACCGTGACGCGCCGGTACCCTAGGGTGGTACTGGGAGGGTGTTGAGGAGTTCTTGCAGTTTCAGCCTCCTCAGTTTTTGGGCCAGCCTGATCCAGATGTAGAGCGAGCATGGTTAGATGCAGTGGAGCGGACTTTTCGTTCCATGGAGTGTGTTCCAGAGGAGCGAGTTTGCTAGCCAGTTACCAGTTGCAGGCGCAGGCGTTGACTTGGTGGTCCGCTGAGTGGGAGACTACGTTTCAGTCTCGTCCACTTAGGCAGATTCCGTGGCAGGAGTTTGTTGTTTCTTGAGAGAGCCTTCTGTCCTACTTACGTCCGGACGGAGAGGTTGTACCAGTTTCTGGACTTGCAGCAGAGGGACTCTACCGTGGTGCAGTACCGGGCTAGATTTGTGGAGCTAGGGCGTTATGCTCCGCAGATTATGGGAGGAGGGTCTGAGGACTCAGCAGTTTGTGAGAGGCTTGAGACCAGAGCTCAGGCAGACGCTGATAGTTGCACGCGTTCAGATTTGGATGCGGCCTATCAGACTGCGGCAGCGTGGAGGCAGATACCTTGCGGACTCGTGCTCGGAGCGCAGAGGTTCAGACGCAGTAGTTCCTTCCCAGCCTCGCCAGCAGCAGGGTAGTGTGCAGACGACCCCGAGGACTACGACTTCCTACGCGTCCACTTCTACTGGGACGACGGCGAAGTCAGGATCTCGGAGGAAGTTTCGGCGTGATAGGAGGCAGGCAGAGCAGAGGCAGCAGTCGGTTGGGAGTGTGCAGCAGACGGTCAGCCTTCGCAGCAGGTGCAGCGTACTTTTGCTGGGCAGTGTTACCGGTGTGACCAGAGGTCATATGGCGCGAGATTGTCCTTTGTTACCTCGTGTGCCGCAGCAGCAGACCCAGTCACAGCCCCGAGTGCAGCAGCAGCAGCAGGCACACCAGTGCAGCAGCGTCAGCAGACCGGAGGTTCTGGTGGGTCGAGAGGTAGAGGTCGTGTTACTCACTTGACCCGTGCAGACGCGGAGGCAGCTCACCTGGTGGAAGGTACTGTTTCAGTTTTTGGTTATGCAGCTAGAGTCTTGTTTGATTCCGGTGCCTCTCACTCTTTTGTGTCTGAGGACTTTTTAGACTCCCTTGGAGAGTTGAGTTCGGGAGAGTCTGTTGAGTTGGCAGTAGAGTTGCCGACGGGGGACTTTGTCCTTACGTCCTACTGTCTCGAGGAGGTACCTGTGCAGTTGCAGGATCAGTTGTTGTCAGCCCGTTTGTTTGCCTTGCAGTTACATGATATGATGTGATTTTGGGTATGGACTGGTTAGAGCGGTATGGTGCAGTGATGGATTGTCAGAAAAGAGGGTGCACTTGCGGATACCTGGAGCAGCGGCGTTCTACTTCCAGGGTATCGTACCTCTTACTTCTCGCTTTTTAGTTTCTGCTTTGAGGGCAGGGAGGTTACTTGCTTCTGGTTGTCAGGGTTTCCTAGTTTCTGCAGTGACTCTTGACCAGGTTGTTACGGGAGTGGGGGACATTCCTGTAGTTTGTGAGTTTCTGGATGTTTTTCCGGAAGAGTTGCCTGGTTTACCACCAGAGAGAGAGATTGAGTTTACTGTAGAGTTGGTTCCTGGCACTGTACTTTTTGCACAGGCACCTTACCGTATGGCACCAGCAGAGTTGAGGGAGTTGAAGAGGCAGCTTGAGGAGTTGTTGGAGAAGGGCTATATCCGTCCTAGCTTTTCTCCGGGGGGTCACCTGTTTTGTTTGTCCGGAAGAAGGATGGTAGCCTGAGATTGTGTATCGATTATAGGAAGCTAAATCAAGTGACCATTAAGAATAGGTATCCTTTGCCTAGATTGATGATCTCTTTGATCAGCTTCAGTCTGCTCGTGTCTTCTCGAAGATCGATTTGAGGTCAGGCTACTATCAGTTGCGGATTAGGATTCGGACATTGAGAGGACTGCTTTTCGGACCAGATATGGACACTTTGAGTTTTTGGTGATGCCGTTTGGGCTCACCAATGCTCCAGCACCTTCATGGATCTGATGCACGGGTGTTCCACCAGTTCTTGGACCGTTTGTCGTAGTGTTTGTTGACGACATTCTGGTGTACTCCGCTTCGGAGGAGGAACACGCCGAGCACCTGAGGATCGTGTTGCAGACCTTGCGAGAGCACCAGTTGTATGCCAAACTTAGTATGTGTGAGTTTTGGCTACAACAGGTTCACTTTTTGGGGCACGTGATCTCAGGTGAGGGAGTTTCTGTGGATCCAGCGAAGGTTGAGGCAGTTTTGCAGTGGGAGAGTCCCAGATCTGTGTCTGAGATTCGTAGCTTTCTGGGTTTGGCAGGTTACTACCGCAGTTTGTTCGAGATTTTCTCAGGTAGCTGCACCCTTGACTCGGTTGACGAGAAAGGGAGTTCAGTTTGTGTGGTCGGAGCAGTGTGAGCAGAGCTTCATAGAGTTGAAGCGATTGCTTACGTCGGCGCCAGTTCTTGCCTTACCTTCAGGTGAGGAGGGTTTTGAGGTTTGCACAGATGCTTCAGGTGTTGGTTTGGGTGCGGTTCTGATGCAGCAGGGCCGAGTGGTGGCTTATGCGTCTCGCCAGCTTAAGCCCCACGAGGAGAGTTACCCGACCCACGACCTAGAGCTTGCAGCCGTGGTGTTTGCTTTGCGGATTTGGCGTCTTTACCTGTACGGAGTGAGTTTTGTTGTCCGTACCAACCACCAGAGTTTGAGGTATGTGTTTTCTCAGAGGGATCTGAATATGAGGCAGCGTCGATGGATGGAATACCTGAAAGACTATGATTTCAGCATTGAGTATAAGCCTGG
This sequence comes from Colocasia esculenta, assembly GCA_014218235.1. Lineage (NCBI taxonomy): Eukaryota > Viridiplantae > Streptophyta > Magnoliopsida > Alismatales > Araceae > Colocasia > Colocasia esculenta. Next base: position 122,427,575 of record CM024754.1, read on the forward strand.
AAAGGCGAATGTAGTTGCAGATGCTTTGAGTAGGAAAGCACAGATGAGTCATCTGATGCTTAGAGAGTGGCAGTTGTGGCAGTCTGCGACAGAGGGGTCTTTCAGAGTTTCATCCAGTCGTCAGCAGTGTGTGTTGGGCAGTTTGTTAGCAGCTCCCGCCGTTGTGAGACAGGTTGCTGAGGCTCAGCAGGCAGATCCCGAGTTGCACAGTGTGTTGCTTCTTCCAGAGGTTGAGCTTTGTGAGGACGGACTGTTAGGTTCCGAGATAGACTCTATGTTCCTGTTGAGGAGTCTATCAGGAGAGTCGTGTTGCAGGAGGCACATGGTTCCAGGTACTCTATTCATCCAGGGGCCCAAGATGTACCACAGGTTGAGACGTCAGTTTTGGTGGCCTGGGATGAAGAGAGACATAGCGGCTTTTGTTGCTAGGTGTTTGGTCTGTCAGCAGGTGAAGGCCGAACATCAGCGTCCAGGAGGACTTGTGCAGCCGTTAGAGATTCCGATGTGGAAGTGGACCATGTTACGACTGACTTTGTTTCTGGTTTCCGAGGACAGCTGGAGGTTTTGATAGCATTTGGGTTCTTGTGGACAGATTGACGAAGACTGCCAGATTCTTGCCTGTCAGGACTAGTTGGGGTGTGAGTAGGTTGGCCGCGTTGTACATAGAGCGGATTGTTCCTTTGCACGGAGTGCCGATCTCTATTGTGTCAGACAGGGATCCTCGCTTCACTTCTGGATTCTGGCGCAGTTTCCAGAGAGCTTTGGGGACAGAGTTGGCTTTTAGTTCCGCCTACCACCCTCAGTCAGATGGCCAGTCAGAGCGGACTATTCAGACTTTGGAGGACATGCTTAGAGCTTGTTGTCTGGAGTGGCAGGGGTCGTGGACAGCTCACTTGCCGTTCGTCGAGTTTGCATATAATAATAGTTATCACTCCAGTATCGGTTTGGCACCATATGAGGCTTTGTACGGATGACCGTGTCGCACTCCTTGACTGGTTCGAGGTTGGCGAGCGAGTTGTCACGGGGCCAGAGTTGGTTCAGCAGTCAGTTGAGATGTTCAGCTTGTGAGACAGAGGCTTCAGTCAGCTCAGAGTCGGCAGAAGAGTTATGCAGATCAGCGCAGACGACCGCTCGAGTTTCAGGTAGGAGACCAGGTGTTTGTTCGTGTGTCTCCTATGAAGGAGTGGTGAGGTTCGGTAAGCGTGGGAAGTTGAGTCCTCGCTTTATTGGGCCTTTTACCATTTCTGAGCGTGTCGGGAGTTTGGCGTAAGACTTGAGCTTCCGTCAGAGTTGGCAGCAGTGCACGACGTGTTTCAGTGTCGATGCTTCGGAGGTACCTTTCTGACGAGTCTCATGTTCTGCAGAGTGCAGAGTGGTCTGAGTGACTCTAGTGTTGACTGTACCGAGTTTCGTTGCACATTGAGGATCGCGAGTTCAGAGGTTAAGGAACAAGGCAATCCTTTACTTCGTGTTGCGTGGCAGCGGCACTCCGGTGGTGAGTCGACATGGGAGCGGGAGGAGAGATGCGCGAGCTTTTCCACCTCTTTGGTGAGTTTTTTCCTTGTGTTGTTTGAATTTTGAGGGCAAAATTCCTTAAGGGGGGGAGCTGTAAGGTCTCGGGTTCTTTATTGGATCCTTATTGGGTCTTTAGTGGTTCTGAGTGGTTGACGGCCAGGGCTTGCCGTTGAATCAGAGTCAGCGTCCAGCTATGTGGACGTCTAATGTGTGAACTCAACGGCAGGGGATCTGGACGTCAATCTGTAGGCGGTTCAGTTGGCGCCAGAGATGTGACGTCGACTAACCAGTCCTGTTGAAATAGGGCAGCCCGAGAGCAGAGCTTCTTCTCTCCTTTTCTCTCCTTCTTCCACCTTAGCTTTTCTGATTCCTGCAGCTTCTGTTGAGTGATTTGAGCTTGGAAGCCCCTGGATCGTGCGACGTTGCTTGATCGGGCGGGAAACGCGAGGTTTTGGCGTAATTCGCGCGGAGTCTTCGGGGAGATCCGGCGCGATTGGTGGCTATTTGGGGATTGTTTAAGCTTTTTGAGGTAGGGACTTAACACCTATACCCTCCTCAACAAACTAGCATGCCCATTAAGTGAATTGGAATGCAATTTATGGTTTAGGGTTTGGTTATATCATGCTGGAAATGGGGGTAAACTAGACAATTTAGGTGTTAGACTGTTTAGTTTAGATGTTCTAGTAGTGTAGATTGATGAGAGGAAGTGTTTCCCTCCATCAGTCGGAAGTTTGGTAAGTGTTTCTCCCATTGGGACTGATTCGGTTCAGTTCTGGGTATGGGGGACTGAAGATATCAACGTCCACATCTGTTGACGTGATATCTTCAGGAATGAGTAAACGACAAGGTCGATTGCCGTTTAGTTCCTGTTGACGCATGAGGTTGCCGTTTACCTCTTATTGGCGGCAATCGATATAGCCGTTTATATCCTGTCTCCCAGCAGACTTGAGTTGTGTGTTGGAGGCGATTGACATGTGATGTCCGCCCTAATAGCACATGTGGGCCAGGCTTAGATGTGTGACTCCGCCTGTGCTTGTGAATAGTTGTTTGTGGCACGAGGTGTTTACTTACTGTACGGGGTTTCAGACGTTGAGTGTGTTCCGTCTGTTGTACGCGCGTTGCGTTTACCGTGTACCCGTTTCGGTTGTTTACCTAGGCGTGGGTGCGACTCCATCTAGATGACTAGCGTGTGGTTGTCCTCCGCTAGTGAGCCAGGATATCGAGTGCAACTCTGTGTCTGTGCGTACTCTTTTGGTGGTTTTGAGCGGTCTCCGTGGGCCCCTTCTCTACCGCTAGGGTCAGCGTAGGGGAAAAACCGGTCGTGGACCAGCGCGAGATGAGAGCGTCTGTAGTGTGCACACGTGGCTGGGGTTGAGAGCCTCTGTGGTGACGGGACGCTGAGCCACACCCTAGCTGAGTCCTACTTGCTATGTGTGTGAGTGTGTGTTACTGAGCCGCGTGGTTTACAGTTTTGTGTTGGGTGCGACGTGTACTTACTTTCAGTTTACTTTCCGCACTTTAGTTCAGTTGCCGGTGGGGTTACTTTTCCCTACTGGGTCTCTTTTCTTGAGACTCACTCCCTTCCCTTTCAGGTGGGTCTTCGTCGACTCCCGTTAAGCTAGTCTAGCCACTCCGGTGTTGGTGCTCCCTAGCTGCAGTGAGTAGTACCTTTTTGTTGTACTTTTGTACTCTGTACTTTGTCTCAGACTCTGAGTTGTATATGATATGTTATAGTGGAATTTTTACTGCTTTGCAAGGTGTGTATCTTCTTACATATAGTCTCCTCGGACTCTACTTCCTACCCTTCCGAGCTTGTCTCGTGGGTTAGCGGGTCAGAATTCGGGTTACTGGTTGTTACTGGTAATGCGGATTCTGGGTCGTTACAACTGCCAGGCTATAAGCTTCACAGGAAAATCTCAAGTACGTGGGTAACAGGACTGCTAACCAAAAGCTGGTCCTTTATACCTCAAATCACAATATGTCGAAACACACACAGAATAGCAGAGTTGGCTACAACGGCCACCTTCATAACACAAAAAACCATATACGAAAACTTACTCGAGGAAGTGTAAATCACATTGAGTGGAAGGTCACACCTCATGACCTCCACGAAACACAGTTCCACATCAACACCAGAACAGACTGGTACATGATGTACCACCACAAACCATTACCCACACAGTACAGGTACCTATTACCACAAGTTACAACACGGAAACCACAAGTAACCAGTGTCGTAACAGGGCACACCATAGAAAGCTAAACCACATTTGGTGAGTCAACATTCACCACCATAACTAAAACTGTGCTACACACTCGGGCACACCACAAACCACAACTGTAGTCACAACTGTGCCAACACCAAGGCACACCTCGAACGAGTCAAACCTCGACTATGAGTCATAAAACTCACAACCATGACAGTAGCAAAGCTCGAGTCGGAAAGGAACGACGGCACCACACGGGAACGGACTACTGGCTGATCAGGCCAGTATCCAACCCGGACAACACAACACAAGAACCCTCTCAGTCTCGCAGTCACGGACGAAAGTCCAACTGCCGCTCCACGAGAACAAGTCAAACAATTGTGGAGACCAACCAACACCACACCTGCAGACACATAGCTGCAGTCCATGCCTGGCACCTCTAGGGTCTCTGGCCGAGCACCCTAAAGTGAGGCACTGGAAAACAGGACTAGTTGGGGACCAGTACGCCTACTGGTGTCCGTACCCCCAACCACGAGCGCGCTACACAGCAACTGCACACCCACAACACAAGCCGCTGCCCTACTGTCGTCTTTCCCTCAGCCGACGTACAACTCAAACACAGGAGTGAGGGTGTCCAGAAGACGACACAGACCTCGACGGTACCACACTATATCGGGACAAACCCCGAGCACAACAACACACGTGCCTGGCTCACAAAGAACCTGGGGTACCCGACTAGAGGGCATTCCGGAATAGGCGCCGGACCACCACACTTGGCATACACAAACCACATCACTTACACATTTATTACAATCACGATACACGTGTGAGGAGTAGCTTGTCCTGGTCACTCGTGACCTACAAGCTAGCCTACACAACACATATATGAACCATATTAATAATAACACTATAGCCTAACATCGGTCACCTCGTGACCTCCGTGGTAGCACACACACCACTTAACACATAAATCAGTATAATATTCTTCGAAGGACAACACAGACCAGGGCTAGGTCGTGTGGACCTTCACTGCCCAAACATTACAATATAACCACATAAATCACATTATAATAATCATAATATTGACCTCTAGTCATGCTTACATATGCATGTCATCCGAATCATAAAAACACTTCCAATTCTTGGCTAGGCTCACACAAGAACCTCACTGCCATAACACCACAAACTCACCACATTTTTTGAATACAATTAACACAATAACGTACGATGTGCCATGTACACACCAACCACATGCACAACACCTAAACCACGTAGACACCACGTGTATAATACACCAACAGGGTGCACCACACGTCCAACACCATAATCGCGAAAAAGGAACACAGCTTGTTGGGAACTCACCAGCAGATAGACGATAAATCGACCGCCGCTACGAGGGACTAACGGCAACATCGATTGCCGTTAATTTTTACCTGAAGAACCTAACGGCAACCAACCTTGCCGTCAAGATCTTCCCTGAAGAGTTTTAACGGCAAACGATCATGCCGTTTATCTCTTCCCTGAAGAACTCAACGTCAACATCCCTTGACGTTGACTTCTTCAGCTCCCAGCAGCTGAACCAGCCACAAACCACATCCCCTAAGAGCAATCCAGCCCTCAAAACCGCGACGTGATGAAGAGGGAACACTTCCTCTCACCACCACACACCACCATGTCGAAAAAACACGATCCAATGCATGGATCGGCCAAACCACCCTAAAACCCGACAGAAAGGAAAACCTCCCCAAAATCACGATTCCACAGAAATTACACGCAACAGGCATGGAATAACACACAAGAGAAGTTAAAGGGTTTACGTCCCTACCTCAGAAACACATATAAACCCCGATAGAACCTCGATTTACACCGAACCCCCAGGAGCTTCCCGCGAATACCGCCCTCCAATCTGTCATTCCCCACCTGATCTGCCGCTGCTGCGCGCATCACGGCCTTCCCACGTGCTCCCGTCGACCGCTGAAAGTAGTCAAGAGGCACAAGGGTACAAGTGAGGGAAGAGGAGGGGAGAAGGTGGGGAAAGAAGAAGGCTCGGGTTGCCCCTAAAAACACAGGCGCCTCAGCTTAACGTCAACCTCTGCGCCGCTAATCAAACCGTCACGACTAGGCGTCCACAACGCTCTCCGCCAAGTTCAACGGTAGACGTCCACATCGATGGACGCCAAGAACATGTTAACGGCAACACCATTACCGCCAACACACAGTAGACGTCACACACCTGGACGCCAACCCACTGTTGATGTCCAGCGCTCTGAACACCAACACAGATCCATAACCAACTCCGGTAAGGATCCAATAAGAAACACACAACATAAGTCACACTGGTCAAGGTGTGACCACCCCATACGCTAAACCGAGGATCCACGAAGATCCGAAAAATGCGCGACATTACATTACTATCACCTAAAAAGAAATGTCGTCCTCGACATATAAAATAAATCACAACAAATCAGATTATCACCTAAAAAGAAATAAAATCGTATATAGAACAAGAAGGATACTTTTTCTTTGGATCAGCCTTTCAATTCATCTACGCTAATTGACTCATTTGTCCATTTCCATCCTTGCTTTGTTCTTTTCTTTTCTTTCAATCCATTTCACAATTACTCTGTTCTGTCGATTCCATTACCTTTCCTTACCTTTCAATTTATTTCACACTGCCAGTCTCATTCTATTCCATTCTGCACTTGTCCTGCTTCTCCTTTCTCTTTCTTTCATTTCATACTGCTTTATTTCACGGATTCCATCTATTAGTCATTATCTTTCTGTCATGGGCAATTCTACCTTTCCAATGGCGCTTTATCTCCTTGGACTGAACCTACTTTCACATTTTCTGGGTTGTGTTTGCAACATTTCTTTCTGGCCATTTCTTTTCTTCTGCTCAAATCCTTTCATTTTATTCCACTACCTTTGGATGTTCTTTCGTGCTAAACCTTGCTTAATTTCTTGAATTTCTTAATGCCATTCCATTACTCACTTTGTCATTGCTAGCCATTATCCTGCTTATCATTATTAATTACTACCTTATTTTATCCATTCTCATATTTTTAGCTTTCTGATCTGTGGTTGTAGACCCACCATGCTTCCGCTGCGCTACTCTGATCCCCTGAATATCTGACAGAATATTTCATACATTCTGCTTCTACCATTATTCACAATTGCTGCACACTTTCATAATTGCTTTGATTCCGGCTATATTCATTACAGATTGCTTTACTTGCTCAATCAATATTGGAAAACAATATCAAAATTTCCAAACTACTTTTTCCAATACTTCAATTCTATTGTACCACACTTTTAAAAATCCGAATTCTACCATACCATTACATTACTAACATACTTTATTTTTCATATTCCTTTTTAACTTCAATTTACATTCTCTAGCTGACTAACCCATTATTTCCATCATTTCTCAAAACATCTGCTTTCATTACTGTTCAGCTAACTTTACATGCATTAAACTTTATTTCAATCGGGTGCCATCTGACTTTAAGCCATTCACTGTTTAACTGATTACATTCTCTCCATTTTGTACTTGCCACTTTCAATTTCTATTTTAGCCATGCAAACTCTTATTGATCACTTTCTCGATCTTTCAGTTATATATGTTTCACAATCTATCATACTCTTTCTTTTTCCAGATTAATAATCTGCCTACTGTATTAAACATAACATCTTCTCTATAAACATTCTTTTCAATTATTGTGCTGCCTAGCTGTTCATCCTGTACCACTCATATCGCTATTGCTGTTGTTATACAAGTATTCTTTATTCACAACTGCCAAGGCCATAGTCTGGAGTCAATCTCGTTAAATATAATAGCCTACTCTGCCTAATTCTCTATTTCACTTAACCTGACACCACTTAACTGTTTCTTAATTAATCCGCTTCTTTCTATTATGATTCACATAATTCTTATTTTATTCCGTACAGCCTCAATCTCTTTTAAACAAAACTTCACCTCTTCTCTTCTCGATTATACTCAGTTATTAAACAATAGTAACCTTATCTGTAACACTGCATTCGACTCTATATAATTCTCATAAACTGCCACTTGCTAGGCCGATATTTTTCTTGTGCTCAGAAAAGTCTAACTATACAGTGATCTTTCTTTACCCTTTCTTTACTTAACTAACCACCTCTGCTCAACTCTCTAATTGTCAAGACACCCTTATCCTTATCGGACTGTCACAATTCTTTATTCCTCTATGTACCCGTACTTCATCTAAAACCAGCCTGCTTCATTTAATCATTCTCAAGTTGCCAAAGCTCTAATCACATTATTACTCAAGCCGTTTCCCAAATCCTATTAACACAAATCTCAAACACAACAATATCTCTGCCAAGGTCCTCTTCTGCAACTTATCACACACACACACTATTCTTTGTTGGTAACATTCTATAGATCTGTCACACTGACACCTTATATTATACCTGTCTCTGTTAAACTTATTCTTTACTAGAGAACCATTTGCAAATATCTTTCTGAAATTGCCTTTTACTTTTGCTAACCAACATAACTAACTCCACTGATTCCTTTAATATCTGGCACTGAAAACTTTTTAAACACAAAATTTCAACTGCACCCTGGCACACTGGTGCAACCACACAACTTATACCACTAACCACTCTATGGCTCAACAACTGCTCACAACTGCTAATTTAACAAACAGAAACACACGGTTTGCGTGCCAAAAGCTCACATAAAAATCACCTTATAACACATAAAACCACAGACTTACTACCAGCAATGGACATTAATCCATGTATTGGGACATTGTAACTTCAATGTCTTTTCATATTCTAACTGGACCATGCTCTGATACCACTGTGACGGCCCTGGATATTTATGCCCATTAAGGCTCCATATCCAGATCCGCCTCCCGCGAACGGACCGAAGTCTCGCAAGGGATAGCTCACACAACTGTCCAGTAAGAATATAAAAGACAACTACAAGTATAAGACACAAGAAAGTACATGTGCTCATACCTGCATATAACAATTTACAACTGTCCCATTACATTATTACATGTCCAATTAAAAGTACAACTACCTGGGGCATACCCCGAGGGAGCACAAGCTCACACAACACTAACTACTACACAACTGCTGGTGGTACAAGTCTGCCACAACGCCGCTACAAGCTAAACACACGGCAAGCCTGAAAAGAATATAGGGAGTGAGCCTCAACAAGTCACAGGCTCAGTAGGGGCTACCCAAACACAACAACTACGGACACCTCAACCCCAGAGGGTCTCATTGGCAACGCCAATAGCCAACCATTTCATGCTCACAACAATTGAATTTAAGCTGCAATTAAATATAAACACATTAACTATTCACAACTTCGGGAGCAACAAGACTAGCTCCACACCACTAATCCGTTCAACAACAGTAACGCCTAGGCCTCAAGCCTCACAGGCAAACCATAGTCACAACCAATCATTTAAGCTATAAGCCGCACAAGCAAACCACTGCCTAGGCTATAAGCTTCACAGGAAAATCTCAAGTACGAGGATAACAGGACTGCTCACCAAAAGCTGGTCCTTTATACCTCAAATCACAATATGTCGAAAACCACACACAGAATAGTAGAGTTGCTACAACGGCCAATCCTTCATACACGAAAACCATATACGGAAACTTACTCGAGGAAGGGTAAGCACATTGAGTGGAAGGTCACACCTCACGACCTCCACGAAACACAGTTCCACATCAACACCAGAACATACTGGTACACGACGTACCACCACAAACCATTACCCACACAGAGTACAGGTACCTATTACCACAAGGTACCAACATGGAAACCACAAGTAAACCAGTGTCGTAACAGGGCACACCATAGCAAGCTAAACCACATTTGGTAAGTCAACATTCACCAACCATAACCAAAACTGTGCTACCACTCGGGCACACCACAAACCACAACCGTAGTCACAACTGTGCCAACCCAGGGCACACCTCGAACGAGTCAAATCTCGACTATGAGTCACAAACTCACAACCATGACAAGTAGCAAAGCTCGAGTCGGAAGGAACGATGCCACCATAACTAACGGACTACTAGGCCAGTATCCAACCCGACACACAACCACAAGAACAACCTCTCAGTCTCGCAGTCACGGACGAAAGGTCCAACTGTCGCTCCACGAGAACAAGTCAAACAACTGTGGAGACCAACCAACACCACACCTGCAGACACACAGCTGCAGGTCCATGCCTGGCACCTCTAGGGTCTCTGGCCGGAGCACCCTAAAGTGAGGCACTGGAAAACAGGACTAGCTGGGGACCAGTACGTCTACTGGTGTCCGTACCCCCAACCACGAGCATGCTACAAGCGACTGCACACCCACAAACACAAGCCGCTGCCCTACTGTCGTTTTTTCCCTCAGCGGACGTACAACTCAAACACAGGAGTGAGGGTGTCCAGAAGACGACACAGACCTCGACGGTACCACACTGTACCGGGACAAACCCCGAGCACAACAAACACACGTGCCTGGCTCACAAAGAACCTGGGGTACCCGACTAGAGAGGCATTCCGGAATAGGTGCCGGACCACCACACTCGGTATACACAAACAAACCATCACTTACACATTTATTACAAATCACGATACACGTGTGAGGAGTAGCTTGTCCTGGTCACTCGTGACCTACAAGCTAGCCTACACAAACACATATATGACCATATTAATAATAATACTATAGCCTAACATCGGCCACCTCGTGACCTCCGTGGCAGCACACACACCACTTAACACATAAATCATATAATATTCTTCGAAGGACAAACACACAGACCAGGGCTAGGTCGGTGTGGACCTTCACTGCCCAAACATTACAATATAACCACATAAATCACATTATAATAAGCATAATATCGACCTCTAGTCATGCTTACATATGCATGTCATCCGAATCATAAACACCTCCAATTCTTGCTAGGCTCACACAAGAACCTCACTGCCATAACACCACAAACTCACCACAATTTTTGAATACAATTAACACAATAACGTACAATGTGCCATGTACACACAAACCACATGCACAACACCTAAACCACGTAGACACCACGTGTATAATACACCAACAGGGTGCACCACACGTCCAACACCATAAATCGGGAAAAAAGGAAACACAGCTTGTTGGGAACTCACCAGCGGATAGACGGCAATATCGACTACCGCTAACGAGACTAACGACAACATCGATTGCCGTTAATATTTTACCTGAAGAACCTAACGGCAACCACCTTGGTCGTCAGATCTTCCCTGAAGAGTTTTAACGGCAAACGATCACGCCGTTTATCTCTTCCCTGAAGAACTCAACGTCAACATCCCTTGACGTTGACTTCTTCAGCTCCCAGCAGCTGAACCAGCCACAAACCACATCCCCTGAGAGCAATCCAGCCCTCAAAACTGCGACGTGATGAGGAGGGAACACTTCCTCTCAACACCACACACCACCGTAATGTCGAAAAAACACGATCCAACGCATGGATCGGCCAAACCACCCTAAAACCCGACAGAAAGGAAAACCTCCCCAAAATCATGATTCCACGCAAATTACACGCAACAGGCATGGAATAACACACGAGAAGTTAAAGGGTTTACGTCCCTACCTCAGAAACGCATATAAACCCTGATAGAACCTAGATTTACACCGAACCCCCAGGAGCTTCCCGCGAATACCGCCCTCCAATCTGTCATTCCCCGCCTGATCTGCCACTGCTGCGCGCATCACGGCCTTCCCGTGCTCCCGTCGACCGTCGAAGTAGTCAAGAGGCACAAGGTACAGGTGAGGGAAGAGAGGGAGAAGGTGGGGAAAGAAGAAGGCTCGGGTTGCCCCTAAAAACACAGGCGCCTCAGCTTAACGTCAACCTCTGCGCCACTAATCAAACCGTCACGACTAGGCATCCACAACGCTCGCTGCCAAGTTCAACGGTAGACGTCCACATCGATGGACGCCAAGAACATGTTAACGGCAATACCATTTCCGCCAACACACAGTAGACGTCACACACCTGGACGCCAACCCACTGTTGATGTCTAGCACTCTGAACACCAACACAGATCCATAACCAACTCCAGTAAGGATCCAATAAGAAACACACAACATAAGTTGCACTGGTCAAGGTGTGACCACCCCATACGCTAAACCGAGGATCCACGAAGATCCAAAAAAAGCGCGATGTTACATCACGAGTCTGTGGCTTAGTAGGGAAACTCCCTCAAAAGCTGCAAACCACAAACCACAAGAGAAGCAGGAGTAAAATACAGTTATATATATCTAGCAACACTACCTGAGCATGGAACTATAATCACAATATGTAAATAAAATTAAGCTAACAACATGATTTCAACTTTCATAAATAAACGGCAAACCACATTCAGGAGTATGAGCTAAAGAAGGGTAACGCCAAACACGAGTCACGAAGACTGGTTCATGACACCAGCTACAGACCCAGACAGGCAACATAGGTCTACCTCTTAGCCTCGCAGCCAAGGATGATAGGTCCAGCTGTCCCTCCACCACAATAGAACCAACAAGCTGGGGAGACCACACCTCCCCACAACTGCAACTCACATGGCTGCAGCTCTATGCCTGGCACCTTTAAGGACTCCAGCCCGAGCTCCTTAAAGTGAGGCACTGGAAAAAGGACTAGCTGGGGATCAGTACGTCTACCAGTGTCCGTCCCCCAACCAAGAGTGCGCTACAAGCGACTAAGAACAACCACAACACACAAGCCATTGTCCCATTGTCGTCTTTCCCTTAGCCGGATGTACAGCTCAAACTACAGAGTGAGGGTGTCGAGGAAGATGATAAAGACCCTAGCGGTACACAAGTACCGGGACAAACCCTGAGCACTACGTGCCTGACTCACAAAGAACCTAGGTACCCGACTCGAGAGGTAACCACAGTGGCGTCGTATACCTGACTTGCCATGTACGCAAAACCATGCAAACTTGGTATTTCCACTTACCACAGGTGCCTATGCACTGCTTACTAACCATTGCACGCAAACCAATAGTCATACGGACCCATACATAAAAGCAACTCATAGCACCATGTAGACAAGACAGGGTTCAGGTAGTAGTCTTCTCAATTGCCATGGACACAGAGGTCGCTATTTGAAGACTGAATCGCGACGGGGGTAACCGTCGCGATACAGATTGAAACGCGACGTCTGGATCCATCGCATTGCAACTGCAGAAACCCTACCCCAAAACCCATTCCGAAAAATGCTCAAGCCACCCTGCACAACCATTTCATAAGAAATAATGCATTGAAATAAAGACCTACACATGCATCCTACTTCCCTTAACCCATTTCACACATTAAAAACCTTACACATGGTCCGTTTAAATATAAAAGGAGAAGAATTCCCCTACCACATGAGGAACATGAAGAACGCGTAAAACGGCACTGCCCTGGCGTTTCCCGCGCTCTGCACATCCTCCTAGCACCGGAAACTCGCCAAACCGCACGCCGAGACCTCAAAATCACCGGAAAACCCCACACAATCCTCCCCCATGGCTGAGCAGTGTTTCCTGCACTACTTGGCCTGGGGTCGGCCAGCCTCAACACACAATCGAAATCGCGATGGGTCGCGTAGTCGTTTTAAAATGCGGCGGATATGTCCGTCGCAATTTAAAGCGACGTCCCTGCATGCGACACGCGACGCACATGCAGACGCGCACCTAGGGAAGCGTCATTCAAAACGCAACGACCAGGGCGGTCGCGATTATCAAAATCGCGACGCCTATGTTGGTCACATTTATGAAAGTCGCTTTGGTTTGGCCTGGATTCCAAGCCTCCAACCCACACAACCTGTACAAACCATACAAACACTCATTATTGGGCCACACACTGGCCACCAAATCTACTAAGTTATGATCCAAAAAAATTTCTCTTGATGGTGTATTTATAGTATCCATGATCTGAAAACCCTAATAGACCCCATTGCATGAATCTCCACGAGCTTGGATTGCGTGGGCACAAGAAACTAGGCCCAATGGGCCACCATGCAATATAATTTTCGTCAAACACAATTTCCGTCACTAGGCTGCATATAGGTCGACTTGTGGAATAAACCTATCAACCTACATTGCATATAGGTAGGCCTATGGAATTCACCTGTCAACCTAATCTTCATATAGGTCGACCTGTGGAATTCACCTGTCAACCTACACTGCATATAGGTCGACTTGTGGAGTTCATTTGTCGGCCTATACTATTCCAGATGTTCTTCCAGAACTCTTCATCATCAAACATGGCTTCGAATGTCGACCTATGAGAATTTATCTGTGGACCTAAACTATTCCCATAACTTTTCCAGAAGATTTGTTCATGAAACATGGCTTCGACTATCGATCTATGAGAATTTATCTGTCAACCTAAATTGTTCCCATAACTTTTCCAAAAGGCATGTTCATGAAACATGGCTTCATCTATCGACCTTCATCTGTCAACCTATAAATATGTATCTATCGACCTACATAGAAATACTTCTGTTAGAACACATGAATGAATACATCACCTAAAACACAATGTTTAGTCATAAAAAAAACAACATGTTACACAAATTCAACACAACATTTCTTTGATGTGGATCTCAAGGGAGTCTAGACCCCTCATGATGATGCACTTGCGATCTCAGCAATCATAAATCACTACGATGTAAAAATGGTATTGGTGGATAATGGAAGTGTACTAGATGTGGTATCGTACAATTATTTTCTTAAGATGGGTGAAAACCTGTCAAAACTGTGTATGTTATGGATCCATTTTGTGGATTTAATGGCTATGCCACTTATCTCGAGGGAATGGTCAATCTCCTTGTAACCCTAGGTATTTCCCCTAAATCTATAACTTTCTTAGCCGACTTCTTATGATAAAGGTTCTGACCGCCTATAATGTTACACTTAGCCGAAGTATCCTCAGCCAAATAAAGGCAGGCCCCTTAACTTATCACCAAAAAATGAAGTTCTCCACTAAGAATAGGGCGGAAGAAGTCTGAGGATTAGGTTGAATCAAGAAAGTGCTACCTTATATCCAACGAGCTAGTAGAATCCGAAATAGGTTCCAAGGGGAAAGGGATTGCAGGAGAAAGTGACGACAAGCCAACCCAGAGAGGAGCTATTATCTATCTTATTATTAGATGATCTAACCCTAAAGGTCAAAATTAGAGTTGACTTATCTCCTGAATGCCAAGTGCAATGTAGAGAATTCCTCTTGCAATGTATCCAATTCTTCATGTCGTTTGATAACGAACTCCTAGGGATCCTAGAAGATAAACTGACACACCGGCTCAACCTCGACTCATCGGTTAAGCCAGTCCAACAGCGGAAGCAGAAGCATGCACCAATCAAGGAAGAGATCATCAAGAAGCAAGTCACCAAGGGGAGGGGGACTGGACTGTTCCTAATGGTCCTTTACCTTACCTAGCTCTCCAACATTGTGTTGGTGCTGAAGTTCCCCAGCAAGTGGAAGATGTATGTTGACTTCATTGACCTAAACAAAGCTACTCCAAATGACTGCTATCCTCTTCCAAACATTTATCAACTCATCAACTCAACTTCTCGAAATGAGCTACTCAGATTTATGGATGTCTACTCTGGATGTCATAAGATCTGGATGCACCGTGATGATGTCGAGAAGATAGCCTTCACATCTGATTGCGAGATATCTGCTATACCCAGGTGTCTCTCGGCCTGAAGAATCTAGATGCGACATACCAAAGACTAGTGAATAAGATATTTAAGGCGCAGATTGGCCGCATCTACATCGACGACATGCTCGTAAAGTCTCCAAAGGCAAAGATCATTTTGTCGACTTGGGCGTGACCTTCAAAACTCTTTTAAAGATACAATATGAAGCTCAACCCTAGTAAATGTGCTTTTAGAGTTTGGTTTGAATTTTTTTTTGGATTTTCTAGTCACCTAACGAGGTATTGAGGCAAATCCAGATAAGACCCAAGCAATATTGGGGATGCAATGACTGCAAAATGTCAAGGACATGCAATGTCTTTCAGTTGGGTCGTCGCCCTAAATTGCTTCATGTCTCAAGTAGTTGTGTGGTGCCTAACATTTTTTAAGCTGATAAGAGGATAGAAATCAACCTTGTCCACCATATTGTAAAGTGAGGAATGCAAAAAAGCCTTCATTGAACTAAAGGAGTACCTTGTGTCTCCACCCACGCTGTCAAAGTCTATCTTAGGAGAAATGTTATATCTTTACCTTTCAATGACACTGGCGACAATGAGCTCGGTCCTGGTTTGTGATGATCAAGGCATACAATGACCGGTCTACTATGTCAGCAAGGTTAGAGGAGGCGTCCCACAACTTACAAGTTCGTGCTAGTGTTCATTACCTAAGCAAAGCACCTTTAACCTTACTTTTGAGGGCACAGTATTGTCGTCCTCACCAACAAACCCTTGAAGCAATTACTAGCAAATCCTTAGGCTTCTGGTCACCTCGTCAAGTGGGTCGTAGCTCTGGGAGCATTCGATATCTCATATCCATTCCGAACTACTATCAAAGGTGAGTCTCTTACTGACTTCATTGTTGAGTACACAGCCTCATTGGAAGAGCCCCACACAACATCTGACAGACCCACTTGGGAGCTCTGCATCGAGGGGTCATCATGCTCAACTAAGGGCGAAGTAGGGGTTATCCTATGCTTTCTAGAGGGAATTAAGCTGTAGTACGCCCTCAAGTTCAAATTTGTAGTATCCAATAATGTCTCTGAATACGAAACTCTCATTTCGGGAGCATAGATGGCAAAGCAACGCGGAGCTAGGTAAGTTAGGATCTTCACGAACTCACAACTACTGACAAGCTAGTTCACGATGGATACTATAACACCTCGATTTTATTTATAAAAATAATTGGCTATTTGTGTATAATGCATGAGGATGTTCCAATTAGTTTGATTATTATGCGCACTGCCATTACTAAAATAAACCTTGGAAATAAACGCACATGAGACCACATAAATTAATAACCTAAATAAATAAAATTATATTGATGGACAAGGATTAAAAGAGAATTATATTATATTAAAGAAATATATGGAATTATATATGTATATGTATATATATATATTTAAATTATGACACAGTGATTACGTAGGGTAATCACAGTTCACCCTACGTAACAGGGGTTACGTAACAACCCTGTTATGTGTTTAACCCAGGTGAAACCTTCCCGAAGATTTCATCACCATCGTTCGTTGCAATTTTGCACGTAGATAAACTCTACATTTAAACCCCTAGTGATCTTATCCAACTTCACCCCCTGATTGCTTTGTCTGTTGTTGGCTGCTGCTGCTGCTTTGTCTGCTGCTGCTGCTGCTACTTTGTCTGTTGTTGCTGCTGCTTTGTCTGCTGCTGCTGCTACTTTGTCTGTTGTTGTTGCTGCTTATGCTACTTCCACTGAAGCCTGAGAAAGAAGAAGAAGGAAGGAGGTGTTGGGAGCTACTGGAAGGAGCTCCGAAAGCTCTGTTTCTTGTTACTCCCATTTTTCTTTTGACTAAGATAGGAAATCATGTCTCCTGATTGTTGTTCCTAAAGCATCATTATCTAAACACTTGATAGTGGCAAAGGAGGCCATGGTACATGTTTATCACCAACCTCAACCCCTCACTTAACCTCAACCTCTTATTGAACAACATAGGAAATCATGTCTCCTCCTAATTGTTGTTTCCTAAAGCATCATTACCTAAACACTTGATAGTGGCAAGGGAGGCCATGGTACATGATTATCACCACCTCAACCCCTCACTAAACCTCAACCTCTTCTAAAACAATGTAGGAAATCTCGTTCCTCTTCTCCCTTTTCAATTGTTATTCCCCAAACATCACTGCTCTAAGGACTTGTTAGTGTCAGAGAGAGTCTTGGCATTATACCCTCAAACACCGTTTGGAACCACTCTTATATTTTACCCTTTTTTGAGGATAACAAAACTCATGATTAACTTAAATATCATGAATATATTTATATCATGTTTTCCTCGTAAATACAAGATACTATGGCAATATCATTTCATAATTGCACTGAAAAGCTAAATCGATTGTGTTCAATGCATATTGATTACTGACTAAGTGCCACATCGATTACTGTTTTTAAAGTCCACATCGATTACTATATAAACACATCGATTAATGTTTTTAAAGTTCACATCGATTACTATACAAACCATCGATTACTGTTTTTAAAGTTCACATCGATTACTATACAAACACATCGATTACTGTTTTTAAAGTCCACATCAATTACTATAGAAACACATTGATTACTATTTTTAAAGTCCACATCGATTACTATACAAACACATCGATTACTGTTTTTAAAGTCCACATTGATTACTATACAAACACATCGATTACATTTTTTAAAGTCCACATCAATTACTATATAAACACATCGATTATAGTTTACTTCAACATCGATTTCACTTAAACATCAGCTCCATTCAAACATCGACTCCGGTCCATCATCGATTTCATTTAAAACATCGATTTCACTTAAACATCGACTCCATTCAAACATTGACTTCGGTCCATCATCGATTTTATTTAAAACATCGATTTCACTTAAACATCGACTCCATTCAAACATCGACTTCGGTCCAACATCGATTTCACTTAAACATCGACTCCATTCAAACATCGAATTTGGTCCAACATCGATTTCATTTAAAACATCGATTTCACTTAAACATTGACTCCATTCAAACATCGACTTTGGTTCAACATCGATTTCATTCAGAACATCGATTTCACTCAAATATCGACTTCATTCAAATATCGATTACTGTTATACTTAAACATCGATTTCCTCTTGAGTTTATACATGTTCCAACTTGCTTCTTTCCCAGATTTCTTATATAGCTTTATATTATTTAAACTTGGACCAACCTAACTAGCTAGCCTTACTTTGGCTTGCTATCACTGTACTCTCACATTGAACTTGCTTTAATATTAATGTCACTTTAAGATTTGCCCGAACTATATTAAAAGACTGATCAAATGGAAATGGTGACACCTTAGGTCTACAGACTCTACTGGACCAATGCCTGTGCAATGGGGCTGATCCAGTCCTGGGAGGAGCACCCGAACTCGGCCACTGAATCAGTCAATTCGAATTGTACCTGTCGAGAATGGATCTACTGTGTGTTTGGCATAACACCACCTACTGCTAAATTTAGTCTACATTTCCATAAACTGCATTATGGCATGAATTTCTTTACTGTTTAGTTCTAGACAAATTCTTTTATGATATCTTCATAGAACGGTACTTCAATATCTTTGTTGCATCCTCTTATTGACTGATATACTTATTGTTCCTTTCCTACTACTGTCTGGCTTATTGTTATTATAAATGGCAATTTCCTACTGAGCACAATTGCTCATAAATCCTACTTTCCTTTGAGGCATCTCAGATGGGTCTGACTCTCCAAGGGATTGTGCACCGAGTGATTTATAAATTAGAAAACCTTACTTCTTTTTTTTATTCTGTCACTTAAGTTGTTGTATATTTTAATTATTTCGCTGCAACTTTTTACATATATGCAAGACTGTCTCTGCTTGTATTATCTCAATCTTTCTGTCACCTCCGAAAATAGTATATGAGTAGGACGTGACAGATACGAAGCTTGGTATCTACAGATGATCAAGTATCTTTAGCTAGCTAAGGACATGGTTAAGCAATTAAAGAACTTCGAGGTAATCCAAATCACTCGAGGGTCTAACTCTTGAGGGATGCCCTTTCTTTCTTATCCTCGCCACCAAACCCGAAGAGTTCATTGATCTATTGGGACGGCCCTCGTTACACCGGTACGGTATACCCACCACGTCGGTATAGCGAGTGCTGCCAGTCACAGTGGGACATTTACCCAACGATACAAACAGCTGAGATACACGCGAATATAAATAACAGAGTAGCGGAAGTAAAAGAGAACTATCTCCATTCATTCATCATCCACATTAAACATACATGCAATTACACTTTGCAAAAAGGAACTAAGTCCACATAAATTAATTGCTGCACTTAAATACAAAATGTCCACATATTACATTCTTTTCATGATAATTCTAATACAATGTCCAAGTACATACTACGAAGTACACAACCACAAAGAACTCAAAACTGGCTAGTCTCCACGCTCGGAGTCCGTCTCTGCTGCCTCCTCTGAGAGTACTGTGTCACCAACTATACCTGTACGCCGAAGCAAGGAGTGAGTCCAGGGACTCAGCAAGTAACACTATGCATGATATACACGTACAAGTCCTAGTGGTTTCTACATGCACATTCAATTAACAATACATAGCATGCTAGTCCATTAAGTTTTCAACCTATCATGAAGGTTCTACAATTTATACATAACTCATGCTTTCAGATTTCAAAAGTAACATTCACCTATCACATGTCTCTATTCAATTCACTCATGAGACTTTAATCAAAACGTGAGAGCTATTGACATGGACAATTTACATACATGAACGGGGAACATAATTTGCATGGATTCACATGTTCTTAAGTACATACATAACTTTTTATCATGCTTTAGGTTGCTGATTTTACATGGTTCAATGACTATAACCTACACATGAAAGCTACAACGTTGCTTAAACATAACACATGAACAATCCATCATGCCATTGTACTCACATACTCATTTGTTGTTCCTATCATGGATTCTAAACACTTTTGCACACATAAACATGAGTATGATAACATACATTTTCTGAATTCACATGGTTTCAGATTTGTCTCACATGGTTTCAATAACACATTTACATATCTAGGATTTCACATTTTTCTTTACACTAGTTTCCTCTTTCACATGATCCACTTTACACATACACATTCACATGTCACTTACACATTTACACATGGTCACATACACTTACACATTACACTTTACACATATTTTTAGGTGCCGTGACACATAGTCAAACCACCAAAGAAGGACACAAACACATCACATCACATAGACGCCATCTAGGCAACACAATGGCGACTCTTGGACTGCGCAGACCGGGAGAACAAGTCTCCACCCTAACCAGTGGTACTTGTCCACCTCCAGGATTTCCCCCTAATGCCCTTAGGGTCACTTAACACAATGAACTTTCTCAGGGGGACTTTTCTCTGATACGGCTCCACTGCCTTCTCGGAAGCAGTATCACATTGGCACAGTTTACACTTTACACATTTACCATTTTACACATGGTTTTACACTTGACACTCTTCATTTCATTCACACTTTCTTACTCACATGAACACCTCTGTTTTCCTAACATGGTACTACAGAGTTTTCAGGATTCAACACATGGTAAACACACCAATCATGCTGGGTTTAGACAAAATCTATCACGTTTCGATCATATGTACGAATTATTCATAATTCACATGAAAACACATAACTTTTTATTTACTGTTCCAATTAACCTGAAATTTTAACCACATGCTGTTTTCGGGTTCAAAATCATACCCTCCATTTTTTGGATTTTTTCTGAGCTAAATAGGATTTACAGAAAATCAAAACACCTAATTAGCACATTATTCACATTTTACGTTAACATGGAATTTACACATCATGCAATTTACCACTTGCTGTTTAGACATAAGCTACCAACATTGCATGAAATTAGAGTACACATTTCCCTAATTCATACATCTATGGATTTAACACTACGAATCATTTTTGCATACTTCTATTCTATCGAACCGAAACTATTAACAAATTGCACAATCATGGATAAGTTATCTAAATTGGCAAACAACATGCTGACCCACAATCTCATAATTAGACCGAAATCAAGGCATTCACATTAATCTAAATCCTGAATCATGGGTCTTGCAAATGGTCTACAAGTCATGCTCACATGTTTACAAGATATTATTATCCCACATTTGCCAACACAACTCACATACATCCACAACCAAAATGCACAATATACATAGCTTATAGGGATAACATATATCCTCATCACGAAAATCATAATGAATTAACGTATAAGAGGGACAGAACAGCTCACTGTTCTGTCCTGAAGAACTAGACGGCGGTCTCTGGCCGCTGACTCAGAGTCAGCGGCATGGTCGATGGCGCAAGATCATCACAGGCGTCCCAGGACCTTGCCGTTTACTCAGGTCTGTGCAGAAACACAGACCGAGCTCTGAAATTTGGGTGAAATGGAGGTCTAGGACTCGAGGGAAATTCCATAAAAATCATAAAACCCTCCTAGACTCATACGGGGATACCATAGATAGGTCACTTGCCTCTCTAAAAATCCTCCAAGAGTTTTATGGCTCGAAGAAGACCCCTTGGGCAGTTCCAAGAAGTTGTAGAAGCACCTCCAGATCGCCTTCCTCGAGCTCCTGGTTGATCTCCACGCCGAGGGGATGATGGGAAGCCTTCCCTTTGCTTCAGCTCCTCCTTGATGCAAAAGATCTCCAAATCCAGCTTGAAGGGGTCGGATTTGAGGGTTCTAAAGTGGGGTTTTCTCACAGAATGCTCTAGGGTTTTCTCTCCTCTTCTCTCCTCTTGCAAGGGTGAAATGAGAAGTGGGGAGAGGCCAAATCCGGTTCAGGACTTAGGAGAGCCCCTCACCCACTCACCATACTGATTAGACAGCCTGAGAGCCGTTGGGGGACATCCCCCCAATGGTGGCCATGCCTTGCTCCCGGTTTTCTGGCTCTGCAACGCATGCAGGTCAGAGAAGTTGGCGTCCATATCGCTGGACGCCGGAGTGAGTGTTGGCGTCCGGGATGGACGCTGACACCACCTCAGCGGCCAGGGGTTGACGCCAATAGGCCTTCGGTTAGAACCCTAATTATGCAGAAAACCATGCATACTAAGCTTCTATACATGCAATATGTACATGGTATTATTTCATACTATCACCATGCAATACATACATTATTTACGTTTAATATAACACATATACACGTAATTATACTAATTTTATACCTACATAATACGTTACATACTACACAAGCAAATCATACACATAAATACGAAAAAAAATACGACGGAAAATCGAGGGTCTTACATCTATCCTCTTGGAAGAATTGGAGCATCCAAGCACTGAAGCAGAGCATGTCGATCCCATCAACAAAGTGACTGATGGCTAGAGGACTCCCTACATCAATTGGTTAAGAGATGGGTCATCTCCCTTGACCCATAGAAGTTCCAACATCTGAAGTACCAATCTCAAAGATTAGTCTTGTTCAAAAAATAGCTCTATAGAAGATCCTTCATGGTGTCCCTTCTTAAGTGCCTCGAGCTAATCGAGGCGAAGTAGGCCATCAAGGAAGTCATGAAGGAATTTGCAAATCCCATCAAGGCAGGAGAGGTAGCTTGGATTTTGCTATAGCAAGGGTACTGATGGTCATCACTTTGATGTGACTACTCAGATTACATCTGTAAATGTGGCTGATGCCAAAAGTATGACCTCCTTATCCATCAGTCGGCCATCACCCTTACAACCATCTCCGAGCCTTATCCCTTTTCTCGGTGGGGAATATGTATATTGGGTCTATTTCGAATGGTCCAGGCATAGAAGAAGTTCATCATCATGGCAGTTGACTACTTCATAAAGGAGATCGAGGCTGAGGCAACAGCCAACATAATTGACAGAGTATCTAGAAGTTTGTTTGGCAATCAATCGTCTACCACTTTGGCTTCCCTTGGGTGATAGTAAGTGACAATGTTCGACAATTCAAATGCTCCTACTTCAAGGAGAAATGTGTTGATCTAAAGATCTACAACCACTTCACCTCAGTAGTCCACCCTCAAGCCAACAGTCTGGTCGAAAATGTTAATAAGACTCTTCTAAAAGGGTTAAAGACTAGACTTAAAAGGGCTAAGGGTAGTTGGCTAGAGGAACAATCAAGTGTGCCTTAGTCCTATCGGACCACGCCAAGATCTTTACCCGGTGAGACCCCCTTCCAGCTGACCTACAACATCGAAGCGGTCATCCCACTCAAAATTGAAAGCCCATGTTTCAGTCAGAGTCCATGATTGAGCTATCCAAGAGAACCTGGATCTAGCTGAAGAAATGTGAGAAGTTATGAAGATTAATTGGTAGAATACTAGAGGTGAATGACCTGGTACTACAATGCCCAACTAAAAGAAAGGTAGTTCCTTCCTAGAGACCTAGTCCTTAGGAAGACTGAAGCTTCTCGTCCACTCGAGACAAAAGGGAATCTGGTAGCCAATTAGGAGGGACCAGACCAAGTGGTCGAGGTCTATAGAAAGGGGGCATACATATTAGAGACACTTTCACGCACATAGAATGTCGAAGTCATTTGACGATTTTACCATTAAAAACATGGGGCCATCTGATGAGTAAATTTTATGTATATATTCCTTTTGGATTTTGTACATACATTTCTCCTAAATTTCATGAATGAACTATAGACTCTTACAGAGTAGATCGGCTCAGAGAGATCGTAGAACCCTCGTTGAGACAATGACTCCACCCTATGTGGAAACTGACTCGGTTGTTGGGCCCTCTGAGCTATCCGCCAATCGACTTGGCCAACCTATTATAGGGAAGAAAATCCTCCTTGTTTTGTGTCCTCAAATGGGCACAAAGAGCAGAAAGAGAATGCAAAAAATAAGAAGAGGATTAGAAGGAGAACATGGGGGAACCTAGGATGAAGCTTTTCCACCCAGGTTTTCTGAGACTACTACATGTTTTATGCCACAAGGGCCCTCACAAATCCATAGAAGGCTGGCTTGGAGCTTGCCTAACCCCTCTATCCATGAGCGGGAGTTGCATAGTGAAGTTTGTGGAGAAGCCAATAAGTAGGGCACAAGGCGCCCCTATGACGGTCCTCCCCGCTTAGGCCCATTAACCCAATAACGTGCCCGACATGACTACACCTCCCACGAACAGGCCGTAGCCTCGCAAGGGATATCACACACACATGTCTGTGGAAATATAAAAGAACACGCTGAACACATATAAGTTTCCATACTTTACACATATCCACATGAAATGTACATATTCAATTTTGAACCAAAGTCATAATACAAGGTACAACAGCCTGGGACAAAAACCCAAGGCACAACAAGTAGAAATATTACTCTGCTGGTGGCGAAGGCCCGACTCCACTACGGTGCTGACCGGAACTAGAAGAGGGATGAGAACCCTCCTGCTCTCTTTCACCTAGAAGAAGAAGGGGTGAGACTCACAAGTCACTGGCTCTGTAGGACAACTCCCCAAAAGCCGAGAGAACAATATATAGCAAGTAAAGTAAGCAAAGCTTATAAGCAATTAAAATATATCACCGCCTATGCATGATACTACAGCTGTAAATAAATAAACGGCAAACCACGTACACATGTACAAGATAAAGAAGGGCACGCCGCACACGAGTCACGAGAACTGGCTCACGACACCAGCCACAGACCTAGAAAAACAACACAAGACTATCTCTCAGCCTCGCAGCCATGGACGAAAGGTCCAGCTGCCGCTCCACCTCAACAAGGTCAAGGAACTGTGGAAACCAACCAACACCACTCCTGCATACCACAGCTGCGGGCCCAAGCCTGGCACCTTTAGGGACTCCGGCCCGAGCTCCCTAAAGTGAGGCACTGGAAACAAGACTAGCTGGGGGGCAGTATGTTTACTGGTGTCCGTCCCCCAACCACGAGCGCGCTACAAGAAACCGCACACCCACAAACACAAGTCGCTGCCCATTGTCATCTTTCCCTCTGCCGAACATACAACTCAAACTCAGAAGTGAGGGTGTCCAGGAAGATGACACAAACCTTAATGGTACACACGGTACTAGGACAAACCCCGAGCACCCAGTGCTTGGCTCACAAAGAACCTGGAGTATCTGACTTGAGAGGTAACCATTGAAGGCGTTAACAACCCTACTTGGTATGCACACATAACCAAGCAAAACCCATCATTTCCAATCACGGTATAAGCCAACACACCCCTTACAAACCCTACATTGCATAACCATCACTGCCCAAGCAGTGTACCACAGAAATCAGACAGACTGGCCACAAAACCCCAGAGCTCGGGTGGCCACATTCTAAATCGCAACCAACACAGTGGACGCCATTCAAAACTTGAATCGCGACGGACCAAGCCGTCGCCTTCAGACCTGAATGCAACGTCTGGGTCCATCGCCTTTCAGATTGAAGAACTAAAACCTACACCTTCATTCTGGAAATCACACAAACCACTCATACATGTTGTAACAGCTGTAATTAGCCATTCACACAGTACCCTACACATGGTACTACAAAGCATAAACCTTCATGCAAGCTCTATATATCAAAATATGGTCCACACAATCAAAGAGAAGGTTAAACAAGGGAAAAGTCCCCTACTAATAGAAGAAATGCAAAATCAACGCTGCCCAGGTGTTCCTCGCACTCCAAAGCACCTCCTCCGCCCGAACACCGAATGGACAACGAAGCACCCAAAATTGCCGGAAAAACCCCCAACAAATCTCCCCTTCAGCTGAACAAGTTGCACTGTTCAGCTAAGGGCAAAAGCTCAAAACACACAGAGGCTAAATCGCGACATATCGGGCCGTTGCGTTTAAAACGTGACGTACCTGGTCGTCGCGATTCAACCCCAGCGGCCCTGCATGCGCCACGCGGCGCGCATGCAGCCGCGCCCACGTAAAAGCGGTGCTAAATCGCGACGTAGCAGGTGGTCGTGTACATTAAGAATCACGACGACTATGTTGGTCGCGTTCCCAGAGGTCTGTTTGGGCTGGGATCTTCAACCCTCCAGCCTTACACCATGTTACACAAACCTGTAAACACTTACGTACACACATCAACACAACTAATGGGCCACACACTGGCCCCTAAACCCAATAAACTATGATCCGAACTTTCTGTGTATTACATTAATATCACCTAAAAGAAATTCTGTCCTCGAAATTAAAGGAGTAAACTCAATCAATAGTTCAACACATATATGACTATCACCTAAAAGAATTTAATACTTACTAAAAGAAGTATGGATACGTCTTGTACATCTCATCAGCCAATTCCCAAGTGTCTTCTCCACCCTGCCTGTTTTCCCATCTGATCTTTACCAGCTCAATGTCTTTATTTCTCAACCTTTGTGTTCGTTGGTCTATACTCATTACTATATACTCTGGCATGGATATATCTGGTTTCAAATCATCACGAGTGTAGCTGACAATTTGTGAAGGATCCCGAATGTATCTTCTTAGCATGGAAACATGGAACACATCGTGAGCATCTGTGAAATCTGCTGGGAGCTCCAATCTGTACGTTGTCTCACCAATCTGTTCTAAAATCTGAAATGGACCCACATACCTGGGACTCAACTTGCCCTTCTTGCTGAACCTCAAAACACCTTTGGTTGGAGAAACCCTTAAGAACACATAGTCGCCGACTTCAAACTGTAGTGGCCTGCGCCGTGTATCTGCATAACTCTTTTATCTACTTTGGGCTGTCTGAAGCTTCTCCTTGATGAACTTAACCATCTCTGCACACTGCTGTACTAATTCCAGTCCCATTACCTGTCTTTCACCTACGTCATGCCAATTTAATAGTGTTCTGCAAGGTCTTCCATAAAGAGCTTCATATGGTGCCATCCTGATACTTGTGTGATAACTATTGTTGTAAGCAAATTCAAACATACCTAAATGCTACTTCCACCCACCTCCCCAAAGTAAACAGCAAGCTCGTAACATATCTTCAATGGTCTGGATTATCCTTTCCATATGTTCATCGGTTTGGGGATGGTATGCTGAACTGTACCTCAATTGTGTACCCACAACTCTTTGCAAACTCCTCCAAAAATCGGAAGTAAACCTGGGATCCCTCTCTGAAACAATGGTGACTGGAATTCCATGCAACGACACAATTCTATCCACATACAACTTCGCCAATCTGTCCACTGCCCATGACATGTTTACGGCTAACAACCTACATACTTTTGTCAATCTGTCAACAAAGACCCATATACCATTGTGAACTGACGTTGTCCTGGGCAAACCTGCAACAAAGTCCATAGCTATGTCATCCCACTTCCACTGTGGTATAGGTAATGGCTGCAGTAAACCACCTGGTCTTTGATGTTCTACTTTAACCTGCTGGCACACTAGACATCTTGCTATGAATTCTGCTATCTCCTTTTTCATGCTTGGCCACCAGAAATACTTCTTCAAATCTTGATACATCTTTGTGCTTCCTGGGTGTATAGTGTACCTGGACCGATGTGCTTCTTCTAACACTTTTTGCTTCACTCCAGCTTCATTTGAAACATATAATCTATTCCTGAATCAGACCACACAATCTTCATCAATGATAACATCTTCCATCTTTACAATTTCAGCCAATTTTTCATCTACTTTCTGGGCTTCTATTATCTGCCAATACAAAGATGGTTCTACTGTGCTGTTGGCTAACACTGCTCGTCGCTGGCTACTTGGAACAATTAAAGAGTTTTCTGCCTCATCTTCATACAGCTTCCATTCTCTCATCATCATATGACTCATAACCACTTTTTTGCTCAAAGCATCTGCAACAACATTGGCCTTGCCTGGATGATATGCTACGCTGAAATCATAGTCTTTTAAATACTCCATCCATCTGTGCTGCCTCAAATTCAAATCCTTCTATGAGAAGATGTACTTTAAACTCTTGTAATCCGTGAAGATTTCAAATCTTTCACCATACAAGTAATGCCTCCATATCTTCAATGCAAATACAACTGCTGCCAATTCCAAGTCATGTGTGGGATAATTCTCCTCATGCCGCTTTAATTGCCTGTATGCATAAGATACCACTTTTCCATGCTGCATAAGTACTGCCCCAAGTCCTCTCCTGGATGCATTTGTATACAATACAAAACCACCTCGGCCTGACGGTATTTCCAATATGGGTGCTGAAGTGGGCCGCTTCTTCAATTCCATAAAGCTGCTCCTGTAATCAGATGACCACACAAAAGGTACTCCTTTCCTGGTAAGCTTTGTTATTGGTGTTGCAATCTTTGAAAAGTCTTGAATAAACTGCCTGTAGTAACCTGCCAAACCAAGAAAACCTCTTATTTCTGGCACTGTCTTTGGTTCCTCCCATTTCATAACGGCTTTCACCTTAGCTAGATCAACTGCAACACCTTCACCTAAAATCACATGCCCTAAAAACTGATTTCTTTCAGCCAAAACTCACACTTACTGAATTTAGCATATAACTAGTGCTCCCTCAATGTTTGTAATGTAATTCTCAAGTGAGCTGCATGTTCCTCTTCCGAAGCTGAATACACTAATATATCATCAATGAACACTACAATAACCGATCTAAATACAGATGGAAAATCTTGTTCATCAGATTCATAAATGTTGCAGGTGCATTGGTTAGCCCAAATGGCATAACCACAAACGCATAATGCCCATACCTTGTTCTAAATGTTGTTTTATCAATGTCTTCTTCTCGAATTCTCAACTGGCGGTAACCCGATCTCAAATCTATCTTGGAGAACACCCTTGTCGATTGTAACTGATCAAACAAATCATCAATCTGGGGAAGTGGATACCTGTTCTTTATTGTGACATGATCTAATTGGCGGCAATCAATACACATTATGAGGCTGCCATCTTTCTTTCTAACAAATAAAACTGCTGCTCCCCATGGCGAGTGACTAGGCTGAATGAAACCCTTCTCTAACAATTCTTGCAACTGTTTCTTTAACTCTTTCAACTCTGCAAGTGCCATCCTGTAGGGTGCCTTAGAAATCGACATACTGTCCAGCTGCAACTCCACTATAAAGTCCACCTCTCTATGCGGTGCCAAACCTGGTAACTCTTCTGAAAATACATCCTCAAACTCTTTAACCACAGGTACCATTTCTACTGTCTTACATGCCTCAACCAAACTAATTGATGCCAAATAGGCTACACACCCTGCATTGGTCAATTTCCTAGCCTTAAGAGCAAAAATGATAAACTTAGGGGTATAAAATGACATACCTTGGAATTCAAACATATTGCATCTGGGATGACTGAACCTTACTCTCTTTTTTCTACAATCAACCACTACCCCATATGCCTCTAGCCAATCCATGCCCAAAATCACATCATACTCCTTTAACTGTAGTGCATACAATCTGGATGGCAACTAATTACCTTCTATCATTATAGGAACCTCATCCAAATAACAAGTAGTAAGCATAATATTAGCAATGCAGGGTGAGGGCTAGGCTGGACAGGTTCCTGTGTAACAACAAGTGCAATGAAAATAATATTAGCATTCAGGTGAGACACCTATCTAGAAACACTTCAGATCATACCCCCCTGCTGGTCACTTTTAACCCACCTACTCCTTATCTGGCGAGGTTTATGTTTCAGTTTATGTGGATTACACGACTCGTTCCTGGATACTGTAAAAGCTGCGTGGACGGCTCCATCTATCTGGTACTACCACCCTTTTATGGTTCTCCAATAGAAACTCAAAGCTGTCAGATGTGCTCTTCGTACCTGGAACAAAGATACTTTTGGTGATATTAATAACAATCTGAAAACTTGTGAGGACGTGGCTTTGGCTATGCAAGAAGTTTTTGATCTTGACCCCTCTCCAGCTAACCGGGCGGCTATGGAAGAAGCTAATGCAAAATTAAGGAAAGCAACTGGTGTGTAGATATGTTTTGGGCACAGGAGGCTCGCATGCAATGGATGGATAATGGAGATAAAAACACGGCTTTCTATCATGCTGTGGTTCAAGGTAATCGTCGACATAACAAGATTAATAGGTTGCAGATTAATGGAGTGTGGGTAGAAGACCAAGATATTCTCAAAGAGGAGGCGGTGAACTATTTTAGATCTATTCTTCAGTCTTCTAATCATGTCATTGACGATCATATCTTGGAAGCCATTCCTACAATTATTTCAGATGAACAGAATGATATGCTTGCGGCTGTCCCTTCTGAGGAAGATGTTAAGGCTACGGTCTGGAGCCTTAATGCAAATAGTGCATCGGGTCCGGATGGGTTTACTAGGCATTTTTTCACTTCCTGTTGGGGAATTATTTCACAGGAAGTTGTCACTGCGGTTACTAGTTTTTTTCATGGCCTCCTCTTTCCAAGAGGGTTACATCTTCTTTAATTGCTCTGGTGCCTAAATCTGACAGTCCCACCTCCTTTACTGATTTTAGACCAGTAAGTTTGTGTAACTTCTGCTATAAAATTGTTTCGAGGATTGTGTGTGACAGCTGGTCAATATTCTTCCCCAAGTCATTTCGGAAGAGCAAGGTGCCTTTGTCAAAGACAGGTCTATTGTTGATAATATTTCTTTAGCCAGACAACTTGTGAAAGATATTGACAGGAAGGTCAGGGGTAACAACGTCTTGTTTAAGTTGGATATCCGTAAAGCTTATGATACCGTGGAGTGGGATTTCCTGCTGGCAGTGATGAAAAAAATTGGTTTCTCTTATCGCTTATGTCTTTTGTGGGCATGTTGATCTTTAACTGCTAGTTTCTATTATGTTTAATGGCTCTTCTCACGGGTATTTTTTCTCTACCAGGGGTCTTAGACAAGGGGACCCCATTGCTCCTGCGCTGTTTATTATCATGGAGGAGGCTCTTAGCAAGAGCATTAGTAACATGGTCAGGACATGTTTTCTCCACAGTTATGCTGGACCACGTCAATGCCCCACGATATCACACCTTCTTTATGCTGATGATACTCTACTTTCCATTAATGGTGGTTCTTTAAATATTAAGAAGCTGATGGAATTTCTGAATAAGTATTCTAACAGCTCGGGTCAGCAGATTAATGCATCTAAGAGCTGCTTCATGATTTCTAAAAAAGCTTCTGCGCAGGTAATGCAACGTCTTATCAGGCAGACTGGGTTTAAGAGACAGCAGGGCCCCCTTATGTATCTGGGCATCCCCCTTAGATCTGGTAGAACTCTAGCTGCATATTCTAAATGTCTTATTGAGAAGACCAATTGGAGACTAGCTACCTGGAAACCTAGACTTCTTTCTCAAGCTGGAAGAGTGGTTCTTATCAATTCTGTCATTAACTCTATCCCGGTTTACTTGGCTTTATCCTCCTCCATTCCTAGGAGTGTTCTGAGCTATCTGGATAAAACTTTTGCATCTTTCTTTTGGAGTGGCTTGGATGGGGCGCATCGTAGACACTGGGTTCCTTGGCATGTGATCAAACGCCCTATAGATGAGGGTGGTTTAGGGGTTCGTGATTTAAAGCTGATGCAGCTGGCTTTGACTGTAAAATCCCTGTGGAACATTATGCATGGTTCCTCTCTTTGGTCCATCTATGCTAGAAGACGCCATCAATCGACTAACTACAGACTTCTTCCTGGCTATTTTTCTAAGGACCGGTCTGCAGCTCTCCAGATTATTAAAGATAATACCCCTTGGATCCATGGAAATGGGA
Organism: Colocasia esculenta; assembly: GCA_014218235.1. NCBI lineage: Eukaryota > Viridiplantae > Streptophyta > Magnoliopsida > Alismatales > Araceae > Colocasia > Colocasia esculenta. The sequence goes on from CM024754.1 coordinate 122,459,731, forward strand.
GACAGGTTAATTTCCTTTCTGATATTTGGATGGGGGAGAGGCCCCTTGATGGAGTCTCTTATATCTAACTATGATGGTGGCCAGGTTACGCTGGAGGAGGTGATTGTAAATAATGCCCATTCAATCAGATCTTTTCTTCCTAATGGCTTACTGCAGGGAGTTTCTTTATCAGAAGAGGAGGATACATGTGTGTGGAAGGCTTCCAAGGATGGGATTCTTACTTCTAAATCGGCCTATGACCTGGTCAGACCTCAAAGTGTTCAGCGTCCTGCTCTTAAGAAGATCTGGCATCATTCTTTTAACAGGAGAGCCTCTATGTTCTGCTGGAAATTAGTTAATAGAGCAGTACCTGTTGACCACATATATTATGGAGTGTGAATCCAACTACTTCTTGCTGTGTTTGTTGCAATAATCCTCAGTCTGAGGATCTCAACCACCTGTTCCTGCATGGAGAATTGGCGGTCTCTTTATGGCAGTGGTTGCTACTTTGGTCCCTCCGAATGTCATATCCAAGGCATCATCACATCACGCTACTATTTGGCAATTCATGACTAAGTCCAATACTTCTTCACCTCTTGGTTTTGTATCAATTCACTGGTTCATTATTATGCTCTGGGAAATATGGAAGGGGAGATGCTTGGACAGGTTTGAAAACAAGAAAATTTCCTGGAAATTTGTCATCAACAACATCAGATCCAGCACAGTTCACTCTTTATCTAAAACTCAAATTTCGGTGGAGGCTATTCCAAAAGAGATTTGGACTCTTCATCAACAGGGTTTCTTCCCTCAATGCTAGGTGAAGCAGTGTAAGTTCATCCGATGGATCCCCCCTATTTTTGATTTCTCCCTTAATGTGGATGGAGCTTGTAAGGGCAACCCTAGGGATTGTGGTGGGGGTGGTTGCATAAGGGACAAACATGGCTCTGTGGTGATAGCGTTTGCTCATTATTATGGTTATGGCAGCAGCTTGATGGCTGAAGCAAGGGCGTTGTGTGATGGTCTTAGGCTGGCGAACTTCTTTGGTCTTCGTCTTTCTATGATCAAGTCGAACTCCATGGCGTTGGTTACTTCTCTTAAGTCTGGTTGCTGTCCTTCCTGGCGTGCCTACCGGTGGTGGCGAGATGCACACTCTCTGATCAAAAGGAAAGGTTATTCTGTGTGTCATGTGTATAGGGAGTCAAACCAACTTGCAGATTCTCTTGCTTATCATGGTTGTATGGCCAAAGAAAATAAGGCCTTCTGGGGTGCTACGTCTCTTCCTCATGTTTGCAAAGGTCCCACTAGGCTAGATAAAATGGGCCTATGCCATATTCGCCTGATGTAACTTTATCCTTTTATAGTGAATTATCGGCCCAGAGTTTTCTCTGGTAGAGTGAGTCCATTCTCCCCCCCTGGGGGAGGGTGCACTCTCCTGGATTGAGTCCCTGAGGACCGCCTTCATTAAAAAAAAAAAAAAAAGTAGTAAGCATAAAATCACCGAAAGGGACCTCTACCACAAGCTCACACTACCTCTCCTCAAAAGGATGTACCATATTATCCATAAAGTCTTCAGAAATAAAGGAATGTGATGCACTTGGATCAATTAATGTTCTAGCAGAAAATTCAAGAAGTGGTATTATACCTTCAATCAGATTTGATGCCTTTGCTTGAGTCCTCATGATTGCCATCACTCATCCTCGTCCCCTTTGGTATGGCGTGCCTCTACCTCTCTCAGCTTGTGGCTGCTGGAATGACTGTTGCTACTGTGTTGCCCCTCTACCATAGCTACCTCTCCTGGGATATGGACAATTTATTGCCAAATCCCCCGACTGATCATAATTATAGCATCTAAACTCTATGGGCTGCCTAGCTGTACTTTGCTGTGATCCTCCGTCTCCGACCTATAATCTCAACCCTGCTGAAATCCCTGTGCCTACCACCTCCCTCGACCTCTAAATATCTTCTTTAACTTGGAGCCCCACTTGCCAAATCCTGATGTAGACGCTCCTCCTGAAGGTGCCTTTCCTTTACTAACACCTGGTGATTGTTGTGGAAGTCGGAAACTGCCTGATCCTGATCTGCTTAACTGCCTGGCTTGCACAGTTCTCTCAAGTATTGCTGCTCTTTGGGTGCCTCCTCCACTGTCCCGCACATAAGCGGAATCACTGCATCTTGCAACTTGGGCCTCAACCCTCAAATAAAATACTCCATCATCATAGCATTGTTAGTTACCACATAAGGTGCATACCTGCTCAAGATTATAAATCTCATTTGATACTCCAGCACTGACAAATTCCCTTGTTGTAGTGTCCTGAATTGCTCCCTCTTGGCTTGTTGAATTTGTATCGGAAAGAATGTGTTTTTGAATACTTCAATGAATTATGGCCAAGTGATTGTATCCTCCGCTCGTCCTACAAACATGGTTTGCATCTTGAGTCTCCACCATTCTTGTGCAAATCCCCACAACTGGTAAGTAGCCAAGATCACTCTATCAGCTTGTGGACACCTCATTGTAACAAAAACTCTTTCTATCTCATGCACCCAATGCTCCGCCGTATCCAGATTCAGACCTCCCGAGTACGTAGGTGGCTGCAACTGTAGGAACCTCTCCACTAGTACCATAAACTCCTCCACACTAGCTGGCCTCACTGGTACAACTGGGGGTAAAGGTACAACAGGTGGTACCTCAACGCCAAACGGTGGTACTAGTGGTACCGGTACTATCTCCTCCTCCTCCACTGGTGGTGCTATAACCATCGGCTAATCGGTGGCTACTGGTCTAACCGCGTCCGAATCCGTGTGATACTTTCCCATAACCTTTCTATCATTTGATGTGTGGACTCCTCAGGCTCATCACCTCCACCTCCCCAATCTCTCCTATTAGCCATTTATAAACCTGCACATATAGCATTCAAACCCACATGGCTGTGAATGCTCTCTTAAAGATGTGCTTGTAAAATGATTTTCTAGAAGTTCTTCTTTTGTTTGAAACTCAAATGATATACATAGGCTTCAGGAGTTCTTTACATTGTTCTTGTTTGTCTTTAGAATGACTTTACTATCATTATGTCTTGAAGTTCCATCCGTTACATACAATATTGAGCTCTATGTATGTAGGCTTACCATCTGCTAGATATAATTTTGGTATTGTTGTACGCTGTAGATTTGATGATCACAAAAATACTAATTCTCATTTATGTTGAAAAGATCACAAAGTACCAATTGATATTTATCTAATGACTAAGTATTTGATTCATTTATTTTAAATTGAGGGTATAAGTTGAGTGTTAAGTGTGCATGAAAATATTCCAAAAGTCACACTTGAAGTGGACTTCACAAAGATAATCTGGATTGTGCAAACTGACAATTGGATGATCGAATTTAGGAAATCGGTCGACCAAAATGTGCCAGTCAAATTTCTACAAACTACAAAGGCCCAGTTGAAGTGTGCTAGACAAAGTAAAATCAGACGACCGAAATGTGGAAATCGGTCGACCGATTATGGACCAATCGATTGTTGTTCAGTCCAATCGATTGAGGTTAAAGTCCAATCGATTAATGGAGAAAAGGCCAATCGATTGATGACCAAGATTCTTATTGGTGAAGAAAAGATCAGACGATCGATTTGGAGATTTCGGTCGATCGACCTAGCCAGCACTGTCTGGCGCTGAGACAATCACTGGAATCGGTCGACCGATTTGGAAAAATCGAATGATCGAGTTGGTGCAGTATGTCGACGTAGAAGTAGAAGCATGTCGACTCCAAGGCTATGTGCATAATTGGATGACCGATTTGGCAAGTCCAGTCGACTAATTACGGTGACGAGTTTTCTACTCTGTGCAGACTCTTTCTGAAAGTGTGACTCTTGCCTTGATTAGCACAAGCACGTCTCTCAGAGATCTTCTAGGGGTCTTCCACTATAAATACAACTTGGTATCATGATAAGGAAGCAAGGATAGCTGCCTCCAAGAGAGCAGTTCGTGCCTTAGCGTTCAAGAGAGAATTATGCTTCCCAGAAAGAGCCAACAAAAGCTCTGAATTTGTAGAAGCCTGAAGAACGAGTCTTCATCGTCCAAAAACCATCCAGATGTTCCAAGAAAGTGTTCTTGATTAGAAAGACATAGACTTGGTGTTTCTTCTTGCAAGACTCTGTTCTGAAGAGAAATCCTCACGAGGGTGTGAGGTAGTGGATGTAGGCGCATACGGGGGTGTGTTTGCCGAACCACTCTAAATCTTGCGTGCACAATTATGATTTGCATCTATCTCTTCTATCTTTGTTCTACACACATTAGGATAGTCAGTTTTGTCTATATACTTGTTATACTACGCTGTGCATCTAGCTTAATTGGTTTTCTTGTTTAATTGATTTTCTTGTTTAAGTATAATTTATTATGTGTAAAAGAAATTTTAAATAGGTGATAACCAATTAACCCCTCCCCTCTTGGTTCATCATCGTACAAATTTTACTTCAGGTATCTGTTCTGTTTTGACTGTCGTCTGTTAGATATATCTCGAGCTTGTTTTGATTGGTCATTTCTATTTGTCTTAGATGATAATTATATTTAAGATTGTCAATTGTCAATCCATAAATATTTTCCATACTTGTATGTTATCCTTACATCATTTTACAAGTTGTCCATACCTTAAAAACATCTTCTAACAGTAGTAGTTACCTGTAAAGGTAATCTTTCTTTTTGCCTTTTGCCTATGGTCAATAGGTGATGTAGGAGCAATATCTCTTTTCAAATATCTTTGTTAGAATTCCAAGACATACATTAAATGTAAATTTGAAATTTTAAACTCTTACACATTTTTTTTCAAATTTAAATCTCATGAAAATAAACTCTCCTTCTATGAGTAAATTTAAGACAATAGATGCATTACAAGAATCCTACAAGTGTTTGTGGTGATGTGAACTATTCCTTATGCATCAAGCTACGCCCAAATAAGTAAGAGGAGAAGAAAGGGTCTAGCTCGGACGAGGTCTCCACAGGCAATTGACACATCACTAGATATGAGAACATGATGCGTCTATTGTTTGGCACTATCTACGTAGGTGTCAACCCTATATAGCTGAGCAATTGCACTATAAAGATTGACAAAGGAAAATAGTCTGCCCGAACGGCTTCCTTATAGATGCACAAGTGACCATCTTGCCAGTATGTGCACGCTCCTCGTGTCAGGATGCAATGAGCTCATACTCCATTGAGACATGATACTGCTTATGCTATGCTACCAGATTTACCTCGATAATACTTGACGTAGTTTCTCCGATCGGTTGAGTGGCTAAACAAGTATGACCCATCCTCTCTAACTCCAGTACTTCTTCTTCATCCTCCCCCACTTTCTCCCCCTCCTCTGTCACGCCCCGATATTTAGCAGCGGAATAAATATCGGGAGACGTGAACGATACAAATAGACGTATCACAGTTGAGTAACGCAGAGTAACAATTACATATAACCACACATTTCAGATCATAATAATGTCATCAAAGGTACTCTTTATTCCATTTCAATCCACTAGTTAAAACCTTACATAGAAAGAACTCACTGAAAAGGGTTCATTATTCAAATAACAATGTTTCTTTAATACATCGACTACTCAAATGTCTATTTCTAAACTGTCAACTCCTCATATAGCTAGTGCTCATCACTCTTGCTCGGCCCCATCGGACTCCACTGGTTCCTCATCACTACCTGAAAAGGGCAGGAAGATAGGGTGAGCGAACTAGCTCAGTAGGATTTACATCTCAATATTGTGCGGGCACTAATATACGTGATTAACATTTTAATTAGGCAAGATATGAACATGTATATGATGACAATGCATGCAATACTACCAGATTGAATAGCATAGTAGAACGAATATCATTTTAGATCAAATGTCGAGTTGCATATACAATGAACAGATATTTCAAGAGTAGAATCGTATCAAAAGAGATTGGCCATATTCAAACAGATATCATGCGTTCACATGATCAGACGTATCATATCAAATCTTATCATATCATATCAGATCAAACTTATCATATCAAACAAAGGCACATTTTCACAATCTTGCGTGTTCGTTGTGCTATGCCAAGCACCAAGAGTCCATACTCCCGCGGTTAATAAGTACGTTGGGGCGCTCCTCCCCAGGACCAGACATGGCCCCTATTGCACAGGCATTGGTCAAATGGACCGAAGTCCCACGTTGTGCCGAACAAACATATTCATATTATGGCCACATAGTTTCAATGACAAGCTCATAGTAAAAGGAACATGATCATTCATAGAGTCAAGGTATGACAAATAGCTCAAGAGAACAAAAGGCAGTATAACGACGTATCATGTTTCATAATCCATTAATGTCTTGACATGAGGATGTTTCTAAAGACAGATCGTATGCAAGACATGTGCTTTCTATCTCCAGGGTACTTCATGGTACAGCCAGCTCGGCATCTATATGGAAATCCATAGAGAGCGGAGACTTACGGAGGTCTTAAGGAAAAGGTCGCTAGTCTACCAATTCAGAATAACCGGCAGAGAGCTCCCAATTCCCCAAGAAGGGTGTGCCTACTCGTGCAAATGTGTAAGTGACGAGTCACGGATCTTTCCTAGCATGTATGCATATGGACAAATAATTAATGGAACACTGGAAAGCATGTAACTATTGAAACTCATATGCAAATCATGATATTAACTTCACTAACAAGTCCATACTAACATGTATTCATCCCCATATTCAGAACAAATTCTTATCATTTCAATTGACAATAGACAAGATCACAAGATAATCCAATGAACATAAGGACAATCACAATTACACATTAGAATCATATTCGTATCATTACCATTTTTCAATGGGTTGATTTCTTTTAGGTCCATGCATACTATATGACATCATGCACATGCTAGTAGACATTATGTAATGATCAGACCCAAGATATACAATTTTTTTTGCAAGGGTAGTGTCGACACACCCCTTACTGGTGTCGACACAATGCTTCAAACACAAGGAAAATAATGCAGAACTGGTCAAGTAGTGTCGACACTAGATCAGGTAGTGTCGACACTAGAGACCTTCCCAGAAAACCTTTTGTGCCAATCTAGGACAGTGTGTCGACACTAGATCAAGTAGTGTCGACACTAGAGGCCTTCTCAGAACACCTTTTGGGCTAATGTGGGACAGTGTGTCGACACTAGATCAGGTAGTGTCGACATTAGAGGCCTTCCCAGAAAACAACCACCTGCGGACCACACAGTCGCAGGCCCATGCCTGGCACCTCTAGAGACCCTGGCCTGGGCTCGCTAGAGTGAGGCACTGGAAAAGGACTAGCTGGGGACCAGTGTCGACTACTGGTGTCCGTACCCCAACTACGAGCACGCTACAAGTGACTAAAGATAAACACAAGTGTCATTGTCCCACTGTCGTCTTTCCCTCAGCCGGACGTAAAACTCAAACACAGGAGTGAGGGTGTCCAGGTCAGACAACACAGACCTCGACGGTACAACACAAGTACCGGGACAAAGCCCCAAGCTAACAGCCTAGCTCACAAAGAACCTGGGGCACCCAACTGGAGAGGTAACCACGGTAGGCGTCGTATTACTCGCCACGTACACAAAACCCACGTGCATGTCACACACAAACCACGTGAAGACTCACATAAACCACGAGCACTAGTAGTCCACTACACGTGAACCCGACGTAAGCTCATAAAGAACCAACCATCTGCGTACCCAGTACGCTAGTCTCAAAAACCACAAGCACTCGGTGCACCACGATTATCGTTGCACTGCTTGATACCAACAGATATTCAATATATCAATATTTAAGTAAAAGCATGCTGGCGGAAACATCGACTGCCGTCAATGGGATATAAACGGCAAGGTATCTGGCCGTTAAGCTCCCAGCTGAAGAACCTGGAGTCAAACGATGTTGACGCCAAGCTCCTCGGCTACTAGTTCTCACAGAAACCCTAGGCCGACTCCACAAGTGTCCTTGGCCCTAAAACCAGCGGGAAAACGTGAGGAAACACTTCCTCTAACATGCATGAATCCTAAACAATTCGAAATAACATGTTTCCATTGTTAAATTGCTCAAACCACCCATGTACCCCGCATGGATACCATTACCCGAAAACACCATTATCATGCAGATTCATGTTTTCTAATTGCATTATCACAACCTATAGGAACTAAAGGGATCATTCCTTACCTCAATACACACTTAAACCTCCCAAATTCTCCCCGTCCACGCCAAACCCTCCGCGAGCTCCTACGGCAATTGCACCACTTCCCGACGTTTCCTTGGCCAATTCGTCACCGCCTCACGTTCCACGTTCCTCCAATTATCCTTATACAGCTCTTGGAAGTAGTGGGGAAGCAAGAGGCATGAAGACAGGGCAAGGGAGAGGGAGATTGAGCTGAGAGAACTACTCTCTGGTAGACTATATTCTGCAGGTCGCACAGGTTGGCGTCAACATGGCTGTCGCCAATCAAACCACCAAGGCTAGACGTCCATATCCCTTGTCGCCAAGTTCATATAATAAACTTCAACACATATGGACGCCTACAAGTCAACAACCACACCTGGCCGCCAACTCCTACTCAACTGCAGCAGGTCCTATTTTATCTCAGGACCCACCTGCACCACACCTGCACACACCACACGACCAAACCACATTGGCCTCACAATGGCCTTCACAACCATTACACACATGATCCATAAGGATCCGAAAAGCACGCGACGTTACAAGAACTCTTCACAAAACGCTTAGGAAAGGGTTAGCAACAAGTTGGGGTCGTGAGCAGCAAGTTTGGAGCGCTGGATGTGTGGAGAACGGCTGGGGAAAATGTGGTCTTCCTCAACCTCGCTCTGCATCAACCCAGAAATCTGTAGAGAATTATTAGCATTCAAAGGTAGGTGTTCTCGGGCCAAGATTAAAGAAAACCAACATCATCATGTAGTTCTTCGAGTCTAGGTTCATTTGCACTTGGTTTGACTAATTTTCATGGAGTATACATTGTGTATTCGTAGTTGTCCCTAAGTCTCGCACAGTTAGGGCATTCCCTGTTCTTCTCAATATGCATGTGATTTGACACCGAATTAGACTAAACTTCCTTCATGAACATTCTTCTAGTTTTAGTCACGATCATCTTTTATGTTGGACATTTTGTCCAAAAGTCTTTTGTTAGAGAGTTATAGGCATGGTAAGAGAGTCACTGCATGATACTATGATTTCGGGCTACACTTAGCTTTATGTTCTTCATATATTTCTCGGGATTTGAGATCGAATTAGATCAAACCCCAACATAAAAGTTCTTCTACTAGTTGTCCTTGTCATATTTTGTGTTGAACATTTTGTCTAAATGTTATTTGTTAGAGAGTTATAAGAGGGGCAAGTAAATCACCGCATGAGATATGTTTTCGGGTTACCCTTGACCTATAGACCTGTGTTAGCTTGTCCGAGTCAGTTTCTGGTGTCGCGAACCAGTTCACGTGACTTGTGTTTGGCTGTCTCTACTTTAGCTTGTACACTTGTACTGGTTTACCGTTTAATTATTACAATTGTTTTCGTAGTCGGCAGACGGTGAGTACTTTTACATCTTTTATATCCTGCTTAGTTGTTCTATAAATTGTTGGTACTGTTTACTACTTTTGTACCTGTGGTTGTGGTTTGCTCGGTTTTGGGGGAGTTCCCTACTGAGCCAGTGACTAGCGAGGCTCACCCCTACCCCCACAGGTGAGAGCGAGGAGGACGTTTCTCGACCGTCATCCAGTTCAGAGCCGCGTCGTAGCGGTGCAGGGTCAGTACCTCCGGCAGTGTAGTTCCAGTAGTGTAGTCTCAGTTGTGTAGTGTAGTTAGTTGTTTACTTGTTTTCAGTTGTACCTCGGGGTATGCCCCAGGCTCTTGTACTTTCTTTCAATTTTGTGGAAATATGGCTATGCAAACTTGTGAAATATATATATAAAATGGTGTGTTCCTTTGTGTTTACACGGACTGTGGTTTGGTATCCCTTGCGAGGCTTCGGCCCGTTCGCGGTAGGCGGACTCGGATCAAGTACGTTATCGGTTTAACGGGCTTGGCCAAGGTGTTCCGCCACAGTTGGTATCAGAGCAAGGTCCGTGTTAATATAAGGGAGTTAGAAAGATACATGCCTTATTTCGGTCTTTGTACACTGCTGGTAGGGGCCCTGGTTTCTGATGATTCATTGTTGTGATTTTGTTTGATGTTTTGTTTGAGCAGAAATTTTTGAAATGGCTGATAGAAGAGATTGGGGTGGTGGAGGAGATGATCCAAAGGAGAGCACTCAGCGTATGATAGAAAGGATCTGGGAGAGCCTCACTGATATTCGGGCAAGGATGGATCAGCAGGCGCCGGTACCACCGGTTGCAGTGCCACCTGGGGATGGAGAGACTGTACCTATTACTCCAGTTCCGCCAGGAGTAGAGGTGCCTTTTGTAGCACCCGTGCCACCACCACCACCAGTGTTATTAGCAGAGGAACCAGTGATACAAGTGGAGAAGTTTCTGAGATTGCAGCCACCTACTTACTCAGGAGGGCCGAATCCAGATACAGCGAAACATTGGGTCCATGAGATTGAAAGAGTTTTTGCGACCATGAGATGTCGGCAACAGATAAAGTCATGTTAGCTGCTTATCAGTTGCGGGGTTTTGCATTAGAATGGTGGTGATTGAAGATGCAGACCACCTTTGCAGGTAGGACAGAAGAGGCTATCACTTGGTCAGAATTTCTTGATGTATTTAATGATACATTCTTTCCGATTCAAGTGCAGCAAGTGAAGAGAGAGTAGTTTCGGACACTCCAGCAAGGTAACTCTTCAGTTTTAGAGTACCAGATGAGGTTTATGGCACTTAGCCGATATGCGCCTTATGTAGTATCAGATAATAATATGATGGTTGAGTATTTTATTAGAGGTTTGAGAATGGAGTTGCAAGATGCAATAGTACCTCTCATGTGTAAGACAGTGGAAGAAGCAGCCCAGAGAGCAGCTACGTTGGAGAGGTCTACTCGGACTCGTCAGGTGGGTGAGTCAGGCTCAGGTAGTTTTCGGCTACCGCAGCAGTCAGTGGGTGCAAGTAAGGGTAAAGCACCAGCAGGACCTTCTTCATCAAGCTTTGGTAAATGGGGTCAGAAATTGAAGCAAGCATTTAAAGGTAAAGGAAGAGGATGGGGAGGTCGTCAGCAATTCCAGCAAGGTCGTGGTAGACCAGAGGTGGAGGAATCGCAGCAGAGTACTGCTAGGCAGCCCATTACTCCACCAGGGTATAGATGTTATAATTACAATCAGCCGGGGCATTTGATCCGCAATTGCCCCTATCCAAGAGAGTATGGGTATGGAAGAGGTGTGCAGCAGCAGCAGCAACCTCAGCAGTTTCAGCAGCCACAGGCAGGTCGTGGCAGAGGAGCACCGCAGCAGCGAGGAAGAGGCCGGTTATGGCTATCACCCGAGCCCAAGCGGAGGCATCGAATATGATAGAAGGTTCTTTACCTCTTTATGATTATTCAGCAAGAGTTTTATTTGATTCGGGTGCCTCTCATTCTTTCATTTCCGAAGAATTTCTGGATTGTATAGCTCATCCTTTAGAGGAAAAGCCTTGTGAGTTAGTAGTGGAGGTTCCCTTGGCTGAGTTTCTGCTCACTTCGAGCTATATAGATGAAGCTCCTGTTATGATTGAAGGGAACCAGATGCCGGGTCGGTTGTATGCCTTGCAGTTGACAGATTATGATATTATTTTGGGTATGGATTGGCTTGAGACTTATAGAGCAATGTTAGATTGCAGAAAGAAAATGATCAGATTTTGTCATCCTAATGGTGCAGTATTTGAATATCAAGGTATGCCTTTTTATACCTCTAAGTTTCTAATTTCTGTAATTAGAGCTAGAAAGTTGATAAATGCTGGATGTGTGGCTTATTTAGCCTCGGTGAGTCTAGTAGAAGCTAGTCAGTCAGTGGAAGCAGTTCCCGTGGTTAGGGAATTTCTGATGTTTTTCCTGAAGATTTGCCTGGTTTAGCTCCACATAGAGAGGTGGACTTTACCATTGAGTTGCTGCCAGGTACCATGCCGATTTCTAAAGCCCCATATCAGATGGCACCAGCAGAACTTAAAGAATTGAAAAAGCAATTAGAAGAGTTGTTGCAGAAAGGGTTTATTAGACCGAGTCATTCCCCGTGGGGAGCGCCGTATTATTTGTGAAAAAGAAAGATGGAGTTTTCGTATGTGTATTGATTATAGAAAGTTGAATGATGTGACCATTAAAAATAAGTACCCGTTGACGAGGATAGATGATCTGTTGATCAGTTGCAATCAGCAAAGGTATTTTCTAAAATTGATTTGAGGTCCGGGTACCATCAGTTGAGAATTAAAGAGGAGGATATAGATAAAACAGCTTTCAGAACCAAATATGGTCACTATGAGTTGTGGTTATGCCATTTGGGCTGACCAATGCTCCTGCAGGTTTTATGGATCTGATGAATAGAATTTTTCATCCGTATTTAGACCAATTCATTGTGGTCTTTATTGATGATATTCTAATTTATTCAGCATCTGAAGAGGAGCATGCAGCTCATTTGAGGTTTACTCTGCAGTTGTTAAGGGATAACCAGTTGTTTGCTAAATTCAATAAGTGTGAATTTTGGTTGAAAGAAATTCAATTTCTGGGTCATGTCATCTCAGCTAAAGGAGTAGCAGTGGACCCAAGTAAAGTGGAAGCAGTGATGAGATGGGAAGTGCCTAAGACAATCACTGAGATTAGAAGTTTTCTGGGATTAGCAGGTTATTATAGGCGCTTTATACAAGATTTTTCTAAGATTGCGGCACCTATGACTAAGTTGACCAGAAAAGGTGTGCCTTTTGTGTGGTCCGGTGAATGTCAGAAAAGTTTTATGGAATTGAAGAAGAGGCTTACAACAGCACCCATATTGACATTACCGGCAGGAAGTGGTGGTTTTGTGGTATATGCAGATGCTTCAAAGAGAGGACTTGGCGCAGTGCTTATGCAGCATGGCAAAGTGATAGCTTATGCGTCCAAGCAATTGAAGCCAGCAGAGGAGAATTATCCCACTCATGATTTGGAATTATCAGCAGTTGTGTTTGCTTTGAAAATGTGGAGGCATTATTTGTATGGCGAGAGATTTGAGATCTTTACAGATCATAAAAGCTTGAAGTATATTTTCTCGCAGAAAGATTTAAATCTTCGTCAGCGCAGATGGATTGAATATTTGAAAGATTATGATTTTAGTTTAGCTTACCATCCGGGTAAGGCTAATGTTGTAGCAGATGCCTTGAGCAGAAATGCATATATGAATCTGATGATGATTAAAGAATGGAAGTTGTATGAAGAGATAGTGGAAAACTCCTTGTATGTGCCCAGTAGTCAGCGACGGGCAGTACTAGCTGCTAGTGCTGTAGAGCCATCCTTGTATTGGCAGATTGTTGAGGCTCAGAGAGCAGATGTAAGTTTAGCTGAGATTGTAAAAATGGAAGGAGTTACCATTGATGATAATTGTGTGATTAGGCTCAGAGGCAGGTTGTTTGTTCCAGCTGAAAGAGAGGTGAAGCAGCGAGTGTTGGAAGAGGCTCATAAATCTAGGTACATTATCCATCCGGGTAGTACTAAAATGTACCACGATTTGAGGAAGCATTTCTGGTGGCCTCATATGAAAAAGGAAATACCAGAATTTATTGCAAGGTGTGCTATCTGTCAACAGATTAAAGAAGAACATCAGAAGCCTGGAGGTTTATTGCAACCGTTGCCCATTCCACAGTGGAAATGGGATGATATTGCTATGGACTTTGTGGCAGGTTTACCAAGATCGAGTTCCGGGCATAATGGAATTTGGGTATTTGTTGACAGATTGACTAAGGTATGCAGATTAGTGGCAGTAAGTATGTCTTGGACAGTGGATAAACTAGCAAAGGTTTATGTTAAAAGAATTGTTCCACTGCATGGTATTCCGAAGACTATTGTGTCTGACAGAGATCCAAGATTTACTTCTGGTTTTTGGAGAAGTCTGCAGAGAGTAATTGGTACTGAGCTGAGATATAGCTCCGCTTATCATCCCCAGACAGATGGTCAGACAGAAAGGACTATTCAGACGATTGAAGATATGTTGCGAGCTTGTTGTTTAGTTTGGGGAGGTAACTGGGAGCATCATTTGGGAATGGTTGAGTTTGCCTACAATAATAGTTATCATACCAGTCTTGGGATGGCACCGTATGAAGCTTTATATGGAAGGCCATGTAGAACTCCATTGAACTGGCATGAAGTGGGAGAAAGGCAATTAGTGGATCCTGAATTAATTCAGCAAACCACAGAAGTAGTAAAGCTTATTAAGGAAAAATTACAGGCAGCCCAAAGCAGGCAAAAGAGTTATGCAGATATCCGGAGGAGACCACTTCAGTTTGAAGTGGGAGATTTTGTTTTCTTGAGAGTTTCCCCGAGTAAAGGTATTATGAGATTTGGTAAGACTGGAAAATTAAGCCCAAGATATGTAGGACCTTTCCAGGTGATTGAAAGAATTGGGGAAATAGCTTATAGGCTAGATTTGCCAGTAGATTTTGTGGATGTTCATGATATATTTCATGTTTCTATGTTAAGAAAGTGTATTGAAGATCCAGCTCAGATAATCAGTTATCAAGGTGGTGACCTGAGGCCGGATATGACTATGCCAGAGTATCCGGTGCAGATCACAGATCGAAAGATAAAGAAGCTGAGAAATAAAGAAATCGAGCTAGTTAAAGTGCGATGGGAAAATAGGTTGGGTGGTGAGGATACCTGGGAGTTAGCCGAGGAGATGGCTAAAGGGTATCCCTATCTGTTTGAATAAGCTTTTGTATTTATTTTTAGATGATAGTACTTGTAAAAGTGTGTATGTTTAAGTTGTTTAACTTTGAGTTGTGTTATGAATTTCGAGGTCGAAAATTTCTTTTTAGATGATAGTAATGTAACGTCGCGTGCTTTTCGGATCCTTATGGATCATGTGTGTATGGTTGTGAAGGCCATTGTGAGGCCAATGTGGTTTGGTCGTGTGGTGTGTGCAGGTAGGGTCCTGAGATAAAATAGGACCTTCTGCAGTTGAGTAGGAGTTGGCGGCCAGGTGTGGTCATTGACTTGTAGGCGTCCATATGTGTTGACGTTTATTATATGAACTTGGAGACAAGGGATATGGACGTCTAGCCTTGGCGGTCTGATTGGCGACAGCCATGTTGACCCCAACCTGTGCGACTTGCAGAATATAGTCTACCCGAGAGCAGTTCTCTCAGCTCAATCTCCCTCTCCCTTGCCCTGTCTTCAAGCCTCTTGCTTCCCCACTACTTCCAAGAGCTGTATAAGGATAATTGGAGGAACGTGGAACGTGAGGTGGTGACGAATTGGCCAAGGAAACGCCGGGAAGTGGTGCAATTGCCGTAGGAGCTCGCGGAGGGTTCGGCGTGGACGGGGAGAATTTGGGAGGTTTAAGCGTGTATTGAGGTAGGGAATGATCCCTTTAGTTCCTATAGGTAATGCAATTAGAAAACATGAATCTACATGATAATGGTGTTTTCGGGTAATGGTATCCATGCGGGGTACATGGGTGGTTTGAGCAATTTAATAATGGAAACATGTTATTTCGAATTGTTTAGGATTCATGCATGTTAGAGGAAGTGTTTCCTCGCGTTTTCCCGCTGGTTTTAGGGTCGAGGACACTTGTGGAGTCGGCCTAGGGTTTCTGTGAGAACTGGTAGCCGAGGAGCTTGGCGTCAACATCGTTTGACGCCAGGTTCTTCAGCTGGGAGCTTAACGGCCAGATACCTTGCCGTTTATATCCCATTGACGGCAGTCGATGTTGCCGCCAGCATGCTTTTACTTAAATATTGATATATTGAATATTGGTTGGTATCAAGCGGTGCAACGATAATCGTGGTGCACCGAGTGCTTGTGGTTTTTGAGACTAGCATACTGGGTACACAGATGGTTGGTTCTTTATGAGCTTACGTCGGGTTCACGTGTAGTGGACTACTAGTGCTCGTGGTTTACGTGAGTCTTCACGTGGTTTGTGTGTGACATGCACGTGGGTTTTGTGTACGTGGCGAGTAGTTCGATGCCTACCGTGGTTACCTCTCCAGCTGGGTGCCCCAGGTTCTTTGTGAGCCAGGCTGTTAGCTCGGGGCTTTGTCCCGGTACTTGTGTTGTACCGTCGAGGTATGTGTCGTTTGACCTGGACACCCTCACTCCTGTGTTTGAGTTGTGCGTCTGGCTGAGGGAAAGACGACAGTGGGACAGTGACACTTGTGTTTGTCTTTAGTCACTTGTAGCACGCTCGTAATTGGGGGTACGGACACCAGTAGTCGACACTGCTCCCCAGCTAGTCCTTTTCCAGTGCCTCACTCTAGCGAGCCTAGGCCAGGGTCTCTGGAGGTGCCAGGCATGGGCCTGCGACCGTGTGGTCCGCAGGTTGTGGTGTTTAGTTGGTCTCCACAGTTGCTTGACCTTTTCACGTGGAGCGGCAGCTAGACCTTTCGTTCGTGGTTGGGAGACTAAGAGGTAGACCTGTGTTAGCTTGTCCGAGTCAGTTTCTGGTGTCGCGAACCAGTTCACGTGACTCGTGTTTGGCTGTCTCTACTTTAGCTTGTACACTTGTACTGGTTTGCCGTTTAATTATTACAATTGCTTTTGTAGTCGGCAGACGGTGAGTACTTTTACAGCTTTTATATCTTGCTTAGCTGTTCTATAAATTGTTGGTACTGTTTACTGCTTTTGTACCTGTGGTTGTGGTTTGCTCGATTTTGGGGGAGTTTCCTACCGAGCCAGTGACTAGGGAGGCTCACCCCTACCCCCACAGGTGAGAGCAAGGAGGACGTTTCTCGACCGTCATCCAGTTCAGAGCCGCGTCGTAGCGGTGCAGGGTCAGTACCTCCGGCAGTGTAGTTCCAGCAGTGTTGTCTCAGTTGTCTAGTGTAGTTAGTTGTTTACTTGTTTTCAGTTGTACCTCGGGGTATGCCCCAGGCTCTTGTACTTTCTTTCAGTTTTGTGGAAATATGGCTATGTAAACTTGCGAAATATATATATAAAATGGTGTGTTCCTTTGTGTTTACACGGACTGTGGTTTGGTATCCCTTGCGAGGCTTCGGCCCGTTCCCGGGAAGCGGACTCGGATCAAGTATGTTATCGGTTTAACGGCTTGGCCGAGGTGTTCCGCCACAGTTCTTATAGTTTTAGGGTTCTAATTCATGTCCCAATGGGACTAGGAAAGGGGCTGCGAATTCTGCTTCCTACTTTCCAAAATCTGGGATTCTCCCACCCAAGGGAGGTAGCAAAGGTTTAGGAAACCTCCTCTTAGGGTTGGGTCCGGTTTTGGCTTACCTTACATGACTAATCACCCTTATTTTAACCCTAAATTACCCTCCCTAATTATTGCATAATTACATACACGAATTTCTGAGTATTTTCTTGTCCCAATTTTTATCCTTGGGCCAAATGTGCTCCATTGGCCCAATCTTGTTAATGGGTTATTAATACATAATGTTGTAAGTCTCTCCAACATGTTTATTTAATTTATGGTTGGGTTATTTTTCTGTGTTAACAATTTTCCGACTTAGTTTCCTAATTCGGGTAACTTGGTCACATGTGACACATACTCGGCCAATCAGATTTTCCGTTGCACGAATTCCTTCATGGAATGCTTAGGGATAATTTTTAGAGTTGGTTTATAATTTTTACGGAATTTTCTGATGTGTTTTCTCACGTACGATAGTGGTACGTAAGTTCTATTATTCCGATAATACGGAAGTTATTTATTTACTAATTTCATACTTGAATTTGTTCATGGGTCTTACGTTGTCCATTGATCCGATTTCTTTTAGGACTATCCCCACATATTGTTTGGAGTCCACCATAAATTTCTCATTTAGTTTATGATCTCATTTTATATACCTGATAATGGTTGTCCAACTTATTTCCTAATTACGACAACAAGTCACATTAACTCTTAAACATACCTCAAATGAATTTTATTGACCCAAATTTCTTGATTGGTCATTAGAGGATATTATTTTAAGTCCATCTATAATTTTTATTTAATTTTATGGCTCCTCTAGGTATGTGTGATAATGATTTCCCGACTTATTCCCTGATTACGACACTCAGTCGTAAAACGCCCTAAACTTGGACCATCTGATTTTCCTTTGCATGAATTTCTCTGTGGCTCATTAGGGAGTATTATTTAGAGTTGAACTATGGTTTTTATGAAATTTTCTAATGGGTTTTTGTATGTATGATAATGACACGTGCATTTTTTGCTATTGCACAAATATTGAATTTATCGTTTTCGATTTATTTCTAATTTTCTAATTACCCAATTTTCGGGGTGTTACATCCTCCCCCACTTAAAAGAATTTGGTCCCCAAATTCACATGTGTTTACGGGCTGGACTTACAGAGAATCAAATTGTAGATTGCTAATAATATAATGATTGATTGGTGATGTAACTTCAGGGTCAAATAAAAGCGAGTTAGAAAGAATACCTCTCTCATACCTCCTTCTTTGGTTTGTTCTGCCATTTATTCCTTGAGCTTGATTTCCATTAGGGCAATCCTTAACCTTGTGGTCTTGGCTGCCACAACAGAAACACTTGCCTTGAAATTTCCAGCACTCCTCAGTCCGATGATTTATTATGTTGCAATGCTGGCATCTTTCTACAGGAGCGGGAATTAGTTTCTATTGCACTTCTTGCACTTCTTTCTCTTATGCGATCTATTACTGTTGGTGGGCCGTTTCTCTCTAGCTATGGGTTTGGAGCTTCCTGTGGTTGTGATTTGTTCTTTCCCATTGTTTTCGCCAACTCCTTTGTCATCAATAGACCTTTCCTTCCCATTTGTATCTCCCTTAGCCATTATTAGGGCATCCTCTAACAGTTGAGCAGCTTGTCGTAGTGCTTTGGTTAATCTTTGGACCGATCTTTGTCCGTCCATAGATGGTGTAGGTATATCCTCCATTGCTGTATATTTAAGTTCCTTCAAAACAATCTATCACACGGTTAGTATTCTTTACTCCTTGTTGATGCCTTGTAACTTACAATATTTAGTTATTAATAAAATTTTGAACTAAGCCCAAGTTTCTCCCCAATCCCACCAGGTAGGTACAAAGTTCTTGACACAAGCGGAGGGTTATAATGACACTTATCCTATCATTCCTGATTGCCTAGGGCTTAGGGGAAAGCCCGGCCCGTTCGGCAGCAATTAAGGTATTAAGTACCTTCAAGATATTAATATAAGTCAGTCATCTAGATATATCACATGTGACTTCTATTCCCATGGTTCTACCCAAGCTCACATTAGGTACGACAGATTTTGACTCGTGTGATCTAGTTTCATCCTATGTTCCTATTCCCTTGGACCCTAAAGTTTAGGGCTCTGATACCAACTGTGACACCCCGATATTTAGCAGTGGAATAAATACCAAGAGGCGTGAACGATACAAATAGACGTATCACAGTTGAGTAACGCAGAGTAACAATTACATATAACCACACATTTCAGATCATAATAACGTCTCATCAAAGGTACTCTTTATTCCATTTCAATCCACTAGTTAAAACCTTACATAGAAAGAACTCACTGAAAAGGGTTCATTATTCAAATAACAATGTTTCTCTAATACATCGACTACTCAAATGTCTATTTCTAAACTGTCAACTCCTCATATAGCGGGTGCTCATCACTCTTGCCCGGCTCCATCGGACTCCACTGGTTCCTCATCACTACCTGAAAAGGGCAGGATGATAGGGTGAGAGACTAGCTCAGTAGGATTTACATCTCAATATTGTGCGGGCACTAATATACGTGATTAACATTTTAATTAGGCAAGATATGAACATGTATATGATGACAATGCATGCAATACTACCAATTGAATAGCAGAGTAGAACGGATATCATTTCAGATCAAATGTCGAGTTGCATATACAATGACAGATATTTCAAGAGTAGAATCGTATCAAAAGAGATTGGCCATATTCAAACAGATATCATGCGTTCACATGATCAGACGTATCATATCATATCATATCAAACTTATCATATCAAACAAAGGCACATTTTCACTATCTTGCGTGTTCGTTGTGCTATGCCAAACCCAAGAGTCCATACTACTCCCGCGTTAATATGTACGTTGGGGCACTCCTCCCCAGGACCAGACAGGGCCCCTATTGCACAGGTTGGTCAAATGGACCGAAGTCCCACGTTGTGCCGAACAAACATATTAATATTATGGCCACAGAGTTTCAATGACAAGCTCATAGTAAAAGGAACATGATCATTCATAGAGTCAAGGTATGACAAATAGCTCAAGAGAACAAAAGGCAGTATAACGACGTATCATGTTTCATAATCCATTAATGTCTTGACATGATGATGTTTCTAAAGACAGATCGTATGCAGGACATGTGCTTTCTATCTCCAGGGTACTTCATGGTACAGCCAGCTCGGCATCTATATGGAAATCCATAGAGAGCGGAGACTTACGAAGATCTTAAGGAAAAGATCGCTAGTCTACCAATTCAGAATAACCGGCAGAGAGCTCCCAATTCCCCAAGAAGGGTGTGCCTAATCGTGCAAATGTGTAAGTGACGAGTCACGGATCTTTCCTAGCATGTATGCATATGGACAAATAATTAATGGAACACCGGAAAGCATGTAACTATTGAAACTCATATGCAAATCATGATATTAACTTCACTAACAAGTCCATACTAACATGTATTCATCCCCATATTCACAACAATTCTTATCATTTCAATTGACAATAGGCAAGATCACAAGATAATCCAATGAACATAAGGACAATCACAATTACACATTAGAATCATATTCGTATCATTACCATTTTTCAATGGGTTGATTTCTTTTAGGTCCATGCATACTATATGACATCATGCACATGCTAGTAGACATCATGTAATGATCAGGCCCAAGATATGCAATTTTTTTTGCAAGGGTAGTGTCGACACACCCCTTACTGGTGTCGACACAATGCTTCAAACACAAGGGAAAATAATGCAGAACTGGTCAAGTAGTGTCGACACTAGATCAGGTAGTGTCGACACTAGAGACCTTCCCAGAAAACCTTTTGTGCCAATCTGGGACAGTGTGTCGACACTAGATCAAGTAGTGTCGACACTAGAGGCCTTCCCAGAACACCTTTTGGGCTAATTTGGGATAGTGTGTCGACACTAGATCAGGTAGTGTCGACACTAGAGGCCTTCCCAGAAAACATATAGGTCAAGGGTAACCCAAAAACACATCTCATGCGGCGATTTACTTGCCCCTCCTTCTAACGAATGACATTTAGACAAAACATTCAACACGAAATATGACGAGGACAACTAGTAGAAGAACTTTGATGTTGGGGGTTTGATCTAGTTCGATCTCAAATCATGAGAAATATATGAAGAACATAAAGCTAAGTGCAGCCCGAAATCACAGTATCATGCATCGACTCTCTTACCATGCCTATAACTCTCTAACGAAAGACGTTTGGACAAAATGTCTAACATAAAAGATGATCTTGGCTACAAGTAGAAGAACTTTCATGAAGGAAGTTTAGTCTAATTCGATGTCAAATCACGTGCATATTGAGAAGAACGGGAAAAGCCCTAACTATGCGAGACTTAGGGACAACTATGAATACACAATGTATACTCCATGAAAATTAGCAAATTAAGTGCAAATGAACCTAGACTCGAAGAACTACATGATGGTGTTGGTTTTCTTTAATCTTGGCCCGAGAACACCTACCTTTGAATGCTAATAACTCTCTGCAGATTTCTGGGTTGATGCAGAGCGAGGTTGAGGAAGACCACGTTTTCCCCAGCCGTTCTCCACACCTCCAGCGCTCCAAACTTGCTGCTCACGACCCCAACTTGTTGCTAACCCTTCCCTAAATGTTTTGTGAAGAGTTCTTCTAGTTTTAGGGTTCTAATTCATGTCCCAATGGGACTAGGAAAGGGGCTGCGAATTCTGCTTCCTACTTTCCAAAATCTGGGATTCTCCCATCCAAGAGAGGTAGCAAAGGTTTAGGAAACCTACTCTTAGGGTTGGGTCCGGTTTTGGCTTACCTTACATGACTAATCACCCTTATTTTAACCCTAAATTGCCCTCCCTAATTATTGCATAATTACATACACGAATTTCTGAGTATTTTCTTGTCCCAATTTTTATCCTTGGGCCAAATGTGCTCCATTGGCCCAATCTTGTTAATGGGTTATTAATACATAATGTTGTAAGTCTCTCCAACATGTTTATTTAATTTATGGTTGGGTTATTTTTCCGTGTTAACAATTTTCCGATTTAGTTTCCTAATTCGGGTAACTTGGTCACATGTGACACATACTCGGCCAATCAGATTTTCCGTTGCACGAATTCCTTCATGGAACTCTTAGGGATAATATTTAGGGTTGGTTTATAATTTTTACGAAATTTTCCGATGTGTTTTCTCACGTACGATAGTGGTACGTAAGTTCTATTATTCCGATAATACGAAAGTTATTTATTTACTAATTTCATACTTGAATTTGTTCATGGGTCTTACGTGTCCATTGATCCGATTTCTTTTAGGACTATCCCCACATATTTTTTGGAGTCCACCATAAATTCTCTCATTTATTTTTTATGATCTCATTTTATACACCTGATAATGGGTTGTCCAACTTATTTCCTAATTACGACAATAAGTCGCATTAACTCTTAAACATACCCCAAATGAATTTTATTGACCTAATTTTTGATTTATCATTAGAGGATATTATTTGAAGTCCATCTATGATTTTTATTTAATTTTTTCTGCTCCTCTAGGTATGTGTGATAATGATTTCCTGACTTATTCCCTGATTACGACACTCAGTCGTAAAACGCCCTAAACTTGGACCATCTGATTTTTCTTTGCATGAATTTCTCTGTGGGTCATTAGGGAGTATTATTTAGAGTTGAACTATGGTTTTTATGAAATTTTCTAATGGTTTTTTATGTATGATAATGACACGTGCATTTTTGCTATTGCACAAATATTGAATTTATCGTTTTCGATTTATTTCTAATTTTTCAATTACCGAATTTTTGGGGTGTTACATCCTCCCCCACTTAAAAGAATTTGGTCCCCAAATTCACATGTGTTTACGGGCTGGACTTACAGGGAATCAAATTGTAGATTGCTAATAATATAATGATTGATTGGTGATGTAACTTCAGGGTCAAATAAAAGCGTTAGAAAGAATACCTCTCTCATACCTCCTTCTTTGGTTTGTTCTGCCATTTATTCCTTGAGCTTGATTTCTCGTTAGGCAATCCTTAACCTTGTGGTCTTGGCTGCCACAACAGAAACACTTGCCTGAAATTTCCAGCACTCCTCAGACCGATGATTTATTCTGTTGCAATGCTGGCATCTTTCTACAGGAGCGGGATTTAGTTTCTTATTGCACTTCTTTCTCTTGTGCGATCTATTACTGTTGGTGGGCCATTTCTCTCTAGCTATGGGTTTGGAGCTTCCTGTGGTTGTGATTTGTTCTTTCCCATTGTTTTCGCCAACTCCTTTGTCATCAATACCTTTCCTTCCCATTTGTATCTCCCTTAGCCATTATTAGGGCATCCTCTAACAGTTGAGCAGCTTGTCGTAGTGCTTTGGTTAATCTTTGGACCGATCTTTGTCCGTCCATAGATGGTGTAGGTATATCCTCCATTGCTGTTTATTTAAGTTCCTTCAAAACAATCTATCACACGGTCAGTCTTCTTTACTCCTTGTTGATGCCTTGTAACTTACAATATTTAGTTATTAATAAAATTTTGAACTAAGCCCAAGTTTCTCCCCAATCTCACCAGGTAGGTACAAAGTTCTTGACACAAGCTGAGGGTTATAATGACACTTATCCTATCATTCCTGATTGCCTAGGACTTAGGGGAAAGCCCGGCTCATTCGACAGCCATTAAGGTATTAAGTACCTTCAAGATATTAATATAAGTCAGTCATCTAGATATATCACATGTGACTTCTATTCCCATGGTTCTACCCAAGCTCACATTAGGTACGACAGATTTTGACTCGTGTGATCTAGTTTCATCCTATGTTCCTATTCCCTTGGACCCTAAAGTTTAGGGCTCTGATACCAACTGTCACGCCCCGATATTTAGCAGCGGAATAAATACCGGGAGGCGTGAACGATACAAATAGACGTATCACAGTTGAGTAACGCAGAGTAACAATTACATATAACCACACATTTCAGATCATAATAACGTCATCAAAGGTACTCTTTATTCCATTTCAATCCACTAGTTAAAACCTTACATAGAAAGAACTCACTGAAAAGGGTTCATTATTCAAATAACAATGTTTCTCTAATACATCGACTACTCAAATGTCTATTTCTAAACTGTCAACTCCTCATATAGCGGGTGCTCATCACTCTTGCCCGGCCCCATCGGACTCCACTGGTTCCTCATCACTACCTGAAAAGGGCAGGATGATAGGGTGAGCGAACTAGCTCAGTAGGATTTACATCTCAATATTGTGCGGGCACTAATATACGTGATTAACATTTTAATTAGGCAAGATATGAACATGTATATGATGACAATGCATGCAATACTAACAGATTGAATAGCAGAGTAGAACGGATATCATTTCAGATCAAATGTCGAGTTGCATATACAATGGACAGATTTTCAAGAGTAGAATCGTATCAAAAGAGATTGGCCATATTCAAACAGATATCATGCGTTCACATGATCAGACGTATCATATCAAATCTTATCATATCATATCAGATCAAACTTATCATATCAAACAAAGGCACATTTTCACATCTTGCGTGTTCGTTGTGCTATGCCAAGCACCAAGAGTCCATACTCCCGCGGTTAATAAGTACGTTGGGGCGCTCCTCCCCAGGACCAGACAGGGCCCCTATTGCACAGGCATTGGTCAAATGGACCGAAGTCCCACGTTGTGCCGAACAAACATATTCATATTATGGCCACAGAGTTTCAATGACAAGCTCATAGTAAAAGGAACATGATCATTCATAGAGTCAAGGTATGACAAATAGCTCAAGAGAACAAAAGGCAGTATAACGACGTATCATGTTTCATAATCCATTAATGTCTTGACATGAGGATGTTTCTAAAGACAGATCGTATGCAGGACATGTGCTTTCTATCTCCAGGGTACTTCATGGTACAGCCAGCTCGGCATCTATGTGGAAATCCATAGAGAGCGGAGACTTACGGAGGTCTTAAGGAAAAGGTCGCTAGTCTACCAATTCAGAATAACCGGCAGAGAGCCCCAATTCCCCAAGAAGGGTGTGCCTACTCGTGCAAATGTGTAAGTGACGAGTCACGGATCTTTCCTAGCATGTATGCATATGGACAAATAATTAATGGAACACCGGAAAGCATGTAACTATTGAAACTCATATGCAAATCATGATATTAACTTCACTAACAAGTCCATACTAACATGTATTCATCCCCATATTCACAACAATTCTTATCATTTCAATTGACAATAGGCAAGATCACAAGATAATCCAATGAACATAAGGACAATCACATTACACATTAGAATCATATTCGTATCATTACCATTTTTCAATGGGTTGATTTCTTTTAGGTCCATGCACTATATAATCATGCACATGCTAGTAGACATCATGTAATGATCAGACCCAAGATATGCAATTTTTTTGCAAGGGTAGTGTCGACACACCCTTACTGGTGTCGACACAATGCTTCAAACACAAGGCAAAATAATGCAGAACTGGTCAAGTAGTGTCGACACTAGATCAGTAGTGTCGACACTAGAGACCTTCCCAGAAAACCTTTTGTGCCAATCTGGGACAGTGTGTCGACACTAGATCAAGTAGTGTCGACACTAGAGGCCTTCCCAGAACACCTTTTGGGCTAATTTGGGACAGTGTGTCGACACTAGATCAGGTAGTGTCGACACTAGAGGCCTTCCCAGAAACAGTATAGGTCAAGGGTACCCGAAAACACATCTCATGCAGTGATTTACTTACCCCTCTTATAACTCTCTAACGAATGACATTTAGACAAAACGTTCAACACAAAATATGACGAGGACAACTAGTAGAGAACTTTGATGTTGGGGTTTGATCTAATTCGATCTCTAATCCCAAGAAATATATGAAGAACATAAAGCTAAGTGCACCCCGAAATCACATTATCATGCAGCGACTCTCTTACCACGCCTATAACTCTCTAACGAAAGACTTTTGGACAAAACATCCAACATAAAAGATGATCGTGACTACAAGTAGAAGAACTTTCATGAAGGAAGTTTAGTCTAATTCGGTGTCAAATCACGTGCATAATAAGAAGAACGGGAAAAGCCCTAACTGTGCGAGACTTAGGGACAACTACGAATACACAATGTATACTCCATGAAAATTAGTCAAACCAAGTGCAAATGAACCTAGACTCGAAGAACTACATGATGGTGTTGGTTTTCTTTAATCTTGGCCCGAGAACACCTACCTTTGAATGCTAATAACTCTCTGCAGATTTCTGGGTTGATGCAGAGCGAGGTTGAGGAAGACCACGTTTTCCCCAGCCGTTCTCCACACCTCCAGCGCTCCAAACTTGCTGCTCACGACCCCAACTTGTTGCTAACCCTTCCCTAAACATTTTTTGAAGAGTTCTTATAGTTTTAGGGTTCTAATTCATGTCCCAATGGGACTAGGAAAGGGGCTGCGAATTCTGCTTCCTACTTTCCAAAATCTGGGATTCTCCCACCCAACGGAGGTAGCAAAGGTTTAGGAAACATCCTCTTAGGGTTGGGTCCGATTTTGGCTTACCTTACATGACTAATCACCCTTAATTTTAACCCTAAATTGCCCCCTAATTATTGCATAATTACATACACGAATTCTGAGTATTTTCTTGTCCCAATTTTTATCCTTGGGCCAAATGTGCTCCATTGGCCCAATCTTGTTAATGGGTTATTATACATAATGTTGTAAGTCTCTCCAACATGTTTATTAATTTATGGTTGGGTTATTTTTCCGTGTTAACAATTTTCCGACTTAGTTTCCTAATTCGGGTAACTTGGTCACATGTGACACATACTCGGCCAATCAGATTTTCCGTTGTACGAATTCCTTCGTGGAACGCTTAGGGATAATATTTAGGGTTGGTTATAATTTTTACAGATTTTTTAATGTGTTTTCTCATGTACGATAGTGGTACGTAAGTTCTATTATTCGATAATACGGAAGTTATTTATTTACTAATTTCATACTTGAATTTGTTCATGGGTCTTACGTTGTCCATTGATCCGATTTCTTTTAGGGACTATCCACATATTGTTTGGAGTCCACCATAAATTTCTCATTTAGTTTATGATCTCATTTTATACACCTGATAATGGGTTGTCCAACTTATTTCTTAATTACGACAACAAGTCGCATTAACTCTTAAACATACCCAAATGAATTTTATTGACCCAAATTTCTTGATTGGTCATTAGAGGTATTATTTAAAGTCCATCTATGATTTTTATTTAATTTTCTGACTCCTCTAGGTATGTGTGATAATGATTTCCCGACTTATTCCCTGATTACGACACTCAGTCGTAAAACGCCCTAAACTGGACCATCTGATTTTCCTTTGCATGAATTTCTCTGTGGGTCATTAGGGAGTATTATTTAGAGTTGAACTATAGTTTTTATGAAATTTTCTAATAGGTTTTTGTATGTATGATAATGACACGTGTATTTTTTTCTATTGCATAAATATTGAATTTATCGTTTTAGATTTATTTCTAATTTTCAATTACCGAATTTTCGGGGTGTTACATCCTCTCTCCCTCTCTCTCCATCCCCCACCCCACGGCCCTGACCATGGAAACGGATTCCTATACAATTGCCTCCCCTTCCTTGGTCCCCACAACAACAACTGACTCCTGTGCACCCACATGCCAGATCTCCCCGACGACCTTGACTTCAGCGGGCGATTGGCTCGAGGTTGAGGACAAGGATGAGGAAGACAATTGGCTATCCCCAGCCAAGCTCATCATACTACTTACAATCCTCGAGCGTATGCACTCAAATTCTTACTCTCCTTAGAACCTTGCCAAGCTTAGACGATGTGGCTCAAGACCTAGTAGACTCACCAAGCGAGAATAACCCGCAGAAGGGAAAACATTGCACTACCTCTAGCCAACCAAAAAACTCTACCTCTCCTGACCTAACTGTTTCAACTATGAAGCATGCAGTGGGAAAATAAACCCCCCCCCCCCTCTTTTATAGGCACCCCTTGCCCTCTTCTGGCCTGAAGGCGAGACATGTCATTGCAAGAGGTGGCACAACGCTCGATGGCAACGCCATCATGACACATCCTTTTGGCACGACATGTTGTACAATCCAACAACTTTTGACCCTATGAACTCCACATGGGCTTAGGGGGCTTGCGGCTCAACACGGCGACATAGTCCTTGGCAAATGTTTACTGACCATTAGATGACTCTCAAACTACTCCGAGACTAGGTCACCCTACTTGAGACCCGCTCTCGGAGTGGGGGGGAGGAGGGGGAGGCATATGTGATAGGGTCATAGGCCACCAACTTGGACCCAGCCTAGTCAGGTCCATCAAAGACTCAGGGGAAGGAGATAAAGCACGTATGGGTTCCTCGTGGGCAAACTAATCCCATATTCAAACCCATAATTTTGGTCAATCTCAAGAGAAGCCAAACGGTCGTAGGTAGGAGGCAAGTGTCACTCCAAAGGATTGCCAACTCTCTCTCTCTCTCTCTCTCTCTCTCTCTCTCTCTCTCTCTCTCTCTCCTCTCTCTCTCTCTCTCTCTCTCCTCTCTCTCTCTAATCTCCTCGCTCCTTGCTGGGGTGAAGGCCTTCTCTATGCTTACTTGATCGTTAGAGTGTCATCCTTGAGACCTCCACTTCTAAGACTGACACTCTTGTAGATGTTCGGTAAAAAGAGGGTTTGGAGGGGGCAATATTAAGAAAGGAGAAAAGAAACACAATGTTTGATAAAGCAAAAATATGTGTTAAAAGGTGTGCAAGTTTTGTTCCTTATGTGAGGGCCTTAGTCCCACATGAGAAATCTCTAAGGAGATGTAGGGCTTTATAACGCCAAGTGTCCATGAGACTATGTCTTATAGATAATGGTGGGGTTATGTTAGACCATATCACACACGCGCACCATCGGACCAGGCTGGGCTGGGCTGGCGCGCGCGCATGATGGCGTGGTCCTATCGGCTTGCTTTGGTACCTTTTTATTTTTTCTTTTTGCACTTTCCCCATTTCTTAGAGAGAAAGAGACATTTCTGACTGGGTCTCTGGACCGTCGCTTTGGAGGCGGACCGTCGCAGGCGTGGGCTCTAAAAGATAATAATTAAGATTTTTTTAATTATGATTTTTTTTCTTGGATGCAATTTTGACTCTCGAAAAACTGCTTGCACACCAAACACACTCTCTCTCTCGACTTCTCCATGCAGACAAATGATCCTTTGCGATCGTTGCTTTTCTTCCTCGCAGTACTTCTCCGACACGCTGCTTCCTCCTTGTTGGACACAGACCAAACACACTCTCTCTCTCGACTTCCCCATGCAGACAAATGATCCTTCGGGATAGTTGCTTTTCTTCCTCGCGGTGCTTCTCCGACACGCTGCTTCCTCCTTGTTGGGCTTCTTCGCAATGCTGCTGCGATACAGCCATACCAGGAATTGCGCTTTGGTATTCGGTGCATGCATCTCTGCCCCTTCACTTTTCGTTTCGTTGAAGAGGAACTAGGTTTACATCTAACTTTTGTCTTACAAAATTGCTCTTGTGCAAGACCGATTTCGTTGCTTGTGATTGTACTCTGAGAAAAGGTCATCAGACCCCACCGCACTGTATGGTGGGGACGATACTTTCTCTAAAACGAATTCCATTATGGAACACCTTCACAGTCTGATTTCGTCTCTTGATTTTCATATAATCTCCATACTTATGTTCAATATACTCATGTTATATTTCTGTTTTTGGGATATGCTTATAAACATGTTGTTTCTTATTATGATTGTCATACGATTTGCAGTGAATAACTTGTTGATGAAATGCCATACTCCATGCCATATACTAGGGCTGTCAAAAAAACCCATTTACCCAAGACCCAAACCGGATCAGTAAATAAAAATGAGTAAAATGTACGGTCTTTACCCATTAATAAATATGTCGATGGGTCCCGATGCAATTATTTTATGACATTTATTTAATGGGTTTAATCGGGTCTGTCCATTGGCTTTCTAAAGACCCATCGAGGACACCTAGAATTATGCGATTACCCCTTCCCGGAGGGTGCGGAGGGCGGCGGAGCCGGGGTCGAGAGGAGGGGATCAGGCGGCGGAGTTGGTGGCAGTGGTCGCGGTTGTGGCGCCGAAGTCCCTGGCGGGTGGTCATGCGGGGGACCGACGGACGGGTGATGACGGGGCGGGGAGCCGGCGTTGGCGCGCCTGCCGGCTTCCCGAAGGCGCAGCGACCCCCCATCCGACGTGCAGCGCGGACTTCTGTCTTGTCCCCGCGACCTCCGCCACCGCCATCCCGTCTGCCCACCGCCACCGCCGACGCTGCCCGTGGCCGCACTGGCTTTGCGCGCTTCTTCTTGAAGTTCTCGTCCTCGAACTTGAGGCCATAGATGGACTCCCCACCGGTGCCATTGCTCCTGGTGAAGTCCCCTCCCTGGCACATGAAGTTGGGGATTATGCGGTGGAAGGTCGAGCCCTTGCAGTGCAACGGCTTCCCGACACGGCCGATCCCCTTCTCACCAGTGCAGAGGGCGCGGAAGTTCTCGACGGTCTTCGGGGTGACGTCTGCGAATAGCTCCATTACGATCCGCCCGGCCTTCCCCTTGCCGATCAGAATGTCGAAGAACACCTTAGGGTTTGCCATCAACCTGATATTTCTCTGTTTCTTTTCCTAAAATTTTGTTCTTGATTAAGTGCATTGGAAGATTACTTCTGCAAGCAAAAACTCCACAAAACTGCAAGATAAAGAGCCCAGAATGACGGATCCAGGGGAGATTTCGCGGCAAGCTCGTAAAAATCTATCAATAAAACTCGATGAAAATCTCTGCAGAAACTACTAGGGCTTTGCATAGGTATGGATCAAAAGGCTTTCTCCTTAACGCAGAGGGAAAAAAAAATAAGGCTGGAATAGAACAACTGAAGTTAACTGAAATTTACATCTCCAATCTGAGAGCAGATCCTCCACAATGGGAAAATTTAAACGAGGATGTTCTACCAAGAAGACGAATCTTAGATTTTGCATAGTTTTTGAGCTCAACAGGCCTTTATGAAAACTGTGAAAATATCATCTGATATTCTATATGAAAAATCGAGATTAGATATTTTATAAAAATAAAATTATCATTATGGGTTTAAGTTTGAGACCCATACCCATTATTTAAAAATAATAAAGAGATGGGTATGGGTATATCATTGTGAGGAGTTATAGGGTATGGACATATGTCTTACTTAACACTATTGGGTCCTAATTGGGTATGAATGAATATATTAGACCCATTTAGACCCAACTGACAGCCCTACCATATACCCACTGTTTTACCAACAGTAGATCGAGGAGTCAAGAGGAGCACTTGTTCTCCCTTCTCTTGCTCACCGCCCGAGTTCAAACTTGGACCCATCGTGATCGTCCTCTTCACACACCCGAGAGTCGGGTCGGGACGAATCATATGAGTATCAAAGCATATTTAGCGATCAGTTGCGATAATTGAAAATACATTTTCTTAATACAAATGAGAAGCAACGAGTCTTTTCTTTTCCGAGTAAAGAATCAGAATGATACAAGCATCTGGTGGATTGCCAATCACGCACGTATGACACTCGTCAATAAGGATTCCGTTGGGTCACCCACATCTCTGCTCAGGCCCAGGGGAAGAATACAAGCATTCTGCAAATACTAAAAGCAAGAATTCTGCACCCAACAAGGTCTCGATATCATCATCCATGAAAGAAACTCATTACAAAAAGGGTTGAGAACACGACAAGAATTCTGCAGGCAACAAGTATCTCCCCATTCTGATCTCCTACCTTCACTTCAGGGCAGTTATATTAAACTGGAAAACATCCTATCCTCTTTCTTGACGAGAAAATCTACCATAATACCCAACCAAAACTTCGGTGAACCGGTTCCGATTCAGACGACGAGTTATTTAATTAACGACCATCCGAACGACGACGAAGCAGAAGGAGAGGGCCGAGGGAAGAAGGCGAGGCCGCCTTGGAGCAGCAGCGTAAGAGGTGTCCGGCGTGGCGGGGCCGAAGCCCGGTGTCAGCCCCCCTCCGACGACGCCCGCGCCTCCACCGAAGCTGGGAGGCGTCGTGGTGATGGTGGGGGGTAGATTAGTCGTCGGCGTGTTTGTAATGGGCGTGGTCGTCGGCGTCACCCCACCTGCGGTGCTGCAAAAGAAACCAGAGGCAATCTGACTTAAGTGACGTGTGTTCGGAAGAACGACATAACAGGGTTTGTTTAGGGTAAGTAAGAGAAATGTTTTGTGTTCGACACTCTGCTGTAGACACAAGGAGATGGATCTGTTGCCAATGTGACAGCAGATTCTACATCGTTTTGTATCTACCGGGCACCAAGTATTCATCTTAGGTTAAAGTTTGGGGAACCATTAAAAGGAGGGCCAATATGACTGTGTGAGCTCTCTCTCTGCCCGGCAGGATCTATCAGGGTGCGGTTGTCAAACAAAATATGACATGATGGCTACACACGCTTTAAAAAGCATGAGAACTGATCACAAGGGGCTACACACGCTTTAAAAAGCATGTACAACAAGACTTTCCTTCTCTCTCTCTCTCTTTCCGTTAATAAAATTACTTACCCAATAATACACGTCACATTTATTACATTTGGAGGACACTAAATATTTATCCATATATTAAACCCCCCTCCCCACCACTCTCTACAGTCCAAGCCAGCTTTAAGTAGCTGTTCCACCTTCACATTGTTGTCATCATGGTAGCTAGCTAGTGATGATGACAAGAATGAGATCTACTATGTTTTGAGCTGACATGACACGAACACATGTAAACTTGTGGAAACTGTTTAAATCCCAACCCACTTCTCAGTCTTTCCAACATCCCCCCTCCCAAGTCCCAACCTGATAGGTGGGGTGGGTGAGTAGTCAGACTGATGAGTCCTGTTGCTTTTTTCCACCTGCGAGACAGAAAAAGTATGATGCAAATCTCAAACAGCATTGGTGCGCAGCTGGCTTTGCTTGGGGACGCATCTCTGGACTGCTGCTGTCCCCACGCCACGGCATCTCCCTCACTGGCCACCACTCCCCGCTTCACTTCTTTTAACATATTTGCTTAATTAAAAGGCAGAGTGAGCTAGACAGAGAAAGATGAGAGAGAGAGATTGAAGAGAAGGGGACATACGTCAGGGAAGATGGGTATGTGCAGGAGCCGAAACCTACAAAATGTTTAACCAGAATATAGAGTCAAAGGACGCATAGATTAGTCAAACAAATAATCCATGGGAACGATGAAGAAGATTTCGAACATCGCATGAGCGTCCAGTGCACTGTGTACAAAATTTGTGACCACACAGAGGGGGCCCAGTGTGGAGGGACGCTGCACACGCAAGTGAGCTTTTGTGCTCGCAGTTCTTGAGCAGTCCGCTCCACATCTCGAGACGTCGACGCAGCACTTGGCCAGCCTACCTCCTCGAGATGTGTTCCCCACACGAACAACGGACGCGTGTGTGAGATGGAAGGTTGGCTAGAGAGAAGGGGAGGGGGGGGGGGGGGCCAAGGAGGGAGGACTGACTCGGGTCCGTGATGGTGACGGTGGCGGTGCCGGCGAAGTCGCAGCTTCCGGGGGACATGTTGTTGCGCTGGTAGTAGCTGTTGAAGGCGTAGGAGGCGTGGGCCTGCAGGGTGTTGGGCAGGTAGCAGAACCCGCTCGCCTGTATTGGAGTGCAGTCCGCCCCCGCCCCGCACGCGTAGTCCAGCGCCGTCTGAAGCGCCGTCTGGCTCGCCCCGCTCCGCGCTATGCACCAGCTCCCCCCCTCCGCCACTGCCGCCATCATGGCCGCAGTCAGCAGCACCGCCGCCACGGCGGCCTTAGAGTCGATGCCGCCGCCCATACCGCGCTCTCGGTACAGCCACAGCATGAGCACAGAAGTAGACAGCTTCCTCTGTAAAAATGGGAAAAGGGGGGAGAATGCTGGGGCCTTCTTGTGGGGAGAGGGGGAAGGGGAGGGTAGGGAGGAAGAAGACACGGCTTCTGGAGAAGGTGCTGAGAGAAGGGGAAAGTTGGGAGCTTTGTGTGTGCACACTGCACATATAGAGTGACAACTCTTTAAAAAAAAAAAAAAAACCAAGCCTTTTCTTTTAACTTGGGTCTCTATTCATTTATTTATTTTATTTAATTTTTTTTCTTTTCCTATTTCTTACCGCTCTCCCCCATGATCATTACTTTTTGTTGTTGGGTTAATAAAAGATTATTTGAGAAGAGTGTATTCTGGGAAACCTAACACAGGCTTTATTCCCCTTGGGAAAGCAGTAAGAGCCAAAATTTTATCACCAGTTCAGTTTGCTTTGCTGTTCTGCTGATTTCTTTCATCGTTTCGTGGCATTCGTGCAGACTCGAGAAAATGACGGAGGCTATCATCTCATTTTTGTCATTTCACAACTTCTAATATTTACTAAGTTGCACAAAAATAAGAATTTATAATGGTAAATAATGAAATAAACAGGTAGCACGTTCTCGGTAATCGCCGCATTGCACAACTGGGCCATCCCCCTTGTCCAGCCGTTGTGGACTGCAAGCTCGTCAAATGGGCCTCGTATTGGTGCAAAAGGAGGATTCATAAATGGCCCATCCCGTCACTTCTGCATTGGGCCGGCGGCGTAGAAATCGGAGGATTTTGGTTCACGTATCCGGTCTGCTTGGGAGTTTTATCTAGAGGGAGCCCCGGCCCACTGGACAGACCTCTCACCGAAAGAGCGAAATTTGGGTTAGAGGGGTTTGGTGTGGGAGTTCTTCCCTATTACAACGAGTTTAGATTTTTAGTTGAGAAATTTCTTTTCCCTCGCAGTAGAGCTAGAGCTAACTTCATAAAAACAAACGAACCCCCCACCCCACAAAAAAATAATAAAAGTTTTTTTTTTATTTTTTAGTCTTTATAAATATACGTATTTTATTTTAGTCCCTCAAATTAAGTTGTTGTCATAATAGTCTCTCAAAATTTCTGAAATCTTGTAAAAAAAAAAGGGAGTCATTAATATGATAACGATGGACTAATCTATAACTAACAATAAAGATTAATAAGCAAAAATCTCAAAACAAGAACTCTTTCTTATCTTAAGGAATTACAAGTAGATCAACCGGCTAGGCAGCCAAATTGAGGGTCATTTTGAAACGTCCTTGATATATGGAAGTGGAGATGCAAAATCAAAAAGTATTGGCCAGACGAAGGATATGACCCTTCAAACAATGTGGCTATAGAAATGCCCTCATGACACCAGCATCATTCGTAGATGAACAAACAAACAACGATGAAGAGAGTACTTAAAGTAATAATGACAAAAATTAGAATTGAGATTACAAAAAAAATTGGGTCGGACAAGAAATTACACAGTCCGGGTTGGTTACCATGAAAATTGGACAAGTCCAGATTAATCCAAAACTGAAAGTTCAATTATTATTTATCCGGCCTTATGCTGAGCTAGAATGGTTGGCCCAGGCACATGGGAAGGGCCCACCAGCACCACATGTGTAGGTGGAACCCTCCTCATGTGTCTAAGCCGAGCACTTAGGGCTGCAAACGGGTCGGTTCGGAATCGAAAACATAAATTTCGATTTCGATAACCGAAATATGGTTCTGATTCCGATTCCGATAAAATCGGAATAGTTAATTCCGATTCCGTTCCGATTCCGATAACATTACCGGAACCGAAATTCCGATAAGTTAAGGTGTTTACCATATTTTATCTTTTGAGTTTATGATAATTATCGTAATAACCGATACCGATTCTGATTTCGATTATTTTTCATTCCGATTCCGATTCCGATAGCTTATTGACATATCCGATACTGATTCTGATAAACTATCGGTATCATTTTCCGATTTCGAAACTGATAATTGTTATCGAAATCGGGTTGGAATATCGAAATATCGGGTTCCGTTTACACCCCTACGAGCACTCCAACTCGGCCCAGTGCCGAGCACAAAGTCGTGCCCAAATTGAAAACTTCAGCAAGGATTTTATCCAAGTCCTTTAAAGTTTGGCCAGTTATGTTGTCGGCACTCAAACTGCTCAAATATTTTTTCATAGTGACACTCAAAAACTTTTCCCAAAAATTTTCCCCCTTTTGTGATAATCCATTTGATCGATCTTTAAGGTCCCTCACTTGGTCTATTTGAATGGTCCTAGCTCGTTCCACCAACTTTTTAGGCTACGTATTTGTCCCAAACTTCTCTTTCCTTATAACTTTAAGGGAATACAAATAGACTTGCTGGTTAGACCGCCACAAGAAAAACAAACAAGTGACATGCACTCTTGGGAGTTTGACCTTCGTAGACAACATATTAAACATATAATATGCGGAAATGAATCAGGATCATGATTCCATCAATCAACCACATTGGTAAAGTGCACTGTCATTCGTTAATACAATCAATTGGATGAACGAACGTGAGATAGAGTACACCAAAACATTTTTGACTAAAAACCGGACTGGTATAGGTCCAATTCTTGCCAGTTTTTTATCAGATGGCTCAGAAGGAGCAAAAGTTGGTTGAACTAGAACTAGAGCAAAACCACAATGACACTGGCCATAACAAGGTGTGCTATCATGTTTCGAAATTTACGGTCTCCAAACACGTACATCAGTAGAGGCACCGTAAGCTTCATCTCCTCCTTCGACGACCCTACAAACACCTCCCCTAGATGAACGCTAATAGAAGCCTCACTTGAGTTGATTGGTCGAAGGGTGGCTCCCACCTGGCGATCGTCTGGGGTCGACATGTCTTCAGGCATTTTATCGTAGGGTCTGACAGTAACGACGCCAAGAACCCGACCCTCGGCCCACGCCGAGGACCCGATTTTCGCGGTCGCCGCCCACGGATCCGGAGACCCAGAAGGGCTATAATATAAATCTAACATGATATGTAACGGAAGTAAACGTCAACTGCTAAACTAGAAGTGCACACGCGGAAATAGAAAGAAGAGTGAGACCGTTGTGTACCGCTCTAAGTACAGTCCCAAC
Organism: Colocasia esculenta; assembly: GCA_014218235.1. NCBI lineage: Eukaryota > Viridiplantae > Streptophyta > Magnoliopsida > Alismatales > Araceae > Colocasia > Colocasia esculenta. The sequence goes on from CM024754.1 coordinate 122,496,998, forward strand.
ACACACAACTAGTACAAGTAAAGGCAGGGGATAACAAGTCCCTTAGGGGCATACCCCGAGGGTGACGTACACTGAGAGGGGGGAACCACTGCTAGCTACGGGGATCACGACTACCTCCCCGTCTTCTCCGCCCGGTGCGCGCCCTGCCGCTGTTGAGAAGTCTCACCTGGGAAAGAAATGGATGAGCTTCACAATAGAAGCTTAGTAGGGACTACCAATCACCTACTGGCTCTAATAGGTAGTCAAAACTATGTACTTAATTAAATAACAGTAGTTTATCTTCTACCTACAAACGGAAGTGCGGAAGCAAGTTACTACTAGCAACGGTACGGAAGCACAGCACGGTCAGAAACTCCGTACGACTACTTGTCGTGACCACCACACGGCTAGCAACACAGACAGGGGGAAACTCAGCCTCGATAAGAAACACTAGCTACGGAAGCACTACCACTAGTCAACCGGTCAGGCACGTCCACTGACGTCTTATCCTCGACCCAGGTCCAAACCTCCACGTCCCGTCAGAAGAAGGACTGACTGGCCTGCGCCGGGAAAGACTCCAAACGACCTCGGCATCCCAGACCAACCACGAGAGCTCTGAAAACGACTCAACGCTGCTGTCCTAACCACCGTTTTCCCCTCTACTCCAGAGTCTGTGACTCGATCACACCCGCCGCCCAGAGTACTCCCTCAATAGGCGCGCGGGGACGGGGGTCCCAGGCAACGGTAACAACCTCTCTCATGGAACAAGCCCTCAAGTGCCGAGCACCGGGCGAACGACTAGTGTAGAACCGTACTAGGGAACTAGCACAAGTGCCACGAGTAAAGCAAGAAACGGAAACAGCGAAGACTCCACAAAAACACGGAACTCCGCAAGACCATAACATGTCTCTGTTGTAGTCGCGACGCATCGGGCCCTACCCTGTCATGGCTGCCCAAGCCGTCACGACTTTGTCGCGACGCACAAGAGAATCGCAATGATGTCATGGCGGCCATGCCGGTCGTGACATCATCGCGACCTCTATAGCGGTTGCGTCTTCAGCGAGGGGGGTTCCATTTAGTCCACCCGGGAACCACCCTCAAAACGCGATACAAACATACCACAGGGGGAGGGGAGCATGCTCAACATAAACCACCCTCAAAACCCCACAAATATGGATTTACAAGAATCTATGCTCGATGGAGAATCTCACTCAACCACGAGCATGCTTCTCACACTCACACAACCCAAACCATGGGGAAAGCATGATCTCAAGGGGGAGGGAAGCATGCTAGGGCAAGATGATCAAGGGTCCCTACCTCCACAAGTAGAGCTGACCCGTTGGGGCTTTCACGTAGGAATGACCACCACCTCCTCTCTCCAAACACCATGAACACGTCCCCTGCACGAACGGGATGACTCCGCCTTAGCACGAGCACCACGAGCATGAAGAACCGTCGATAAATCACAAGGGAGCTCGAGAGGGGAAGAAGAGGGAAGAAGAATGAGAGGAAGGGTGAGAAGGGGAGAATGGGGTGCAGCCTCGGTTTTAAACCGACGACCTCGAAGACGCGACGGGTCGGCCCGGCGCGATGACAACCATGTCGCGACGCCCCAGGGCGTCCCGACATGGCTACCCCCGGCGTGACCCCCAAAAGCGGTCAAACCTCGAAGACCGAGAAACCAAAACACGACGGCCTGACAGGTCGCGTCAACGCTATACGCACCTGCCACCCGACACGACCGTTCTAATAGACAGGACAGTGGTCACGTCTGTCAGAAAAGCAGTCGCGATGCCTCCAGACACCGCGACCATGTCGCGACGGGCTCCCCTGGCGCGACCATGTCATGACCAGGCTGCCTGCCGCGACCCTGAGGACAGGGCCAAGAGCCCAAGAGGGCCAGGTCTTACATCCCACCCACCTTAAGAAATTTCGTCCTCAAAATTAAAAGAAACTCAGTTTCAACAGGAAGCAACGCAAAAAGGGAAAACAACGTACCGGTCAATCAAACAATACGGGAACTGCTCTCGCATCTCATCTTCGTGCTCCCAAGTGGCCTCACCACCCACGCAGTTCTCCCAAACAACCTTAACCAGCGCAATCGGCCTCCGGCGCAACTGCTGCACTCTGCGGTCTACAACTCTGACCGGGTACTCTGGCACTGACAAGTCTAGCACTACCTCAAGCTGTGAGTAGTACAACATGCGACGGATCTGCAATGTACCTCTTGAGCTGTGAAACGTGGAAAACACTGTGCCTGCCTGCCAACTCTGCCGGAAGACTCAACTTATAGGCCACCTCGCCGATCTTCTCGGTAATAGGGAAAGGCCCAATGTACCTGGGACTGAGCCATCCCTTCCTGCCAAATCTCATAACACCCTTGGTCGGAGAAACCCGCAAGAACACAAGGTCACCTACGCTGAACTACAACGGCCTTTTCTGGACATCTGCATAGCTCTTCTGTCTGCTCTGCCCTACCTGAAGCCTCTATCTGACCAATCTGACTGTGTTTGCACTCTGCTGTATCACATTTGGTCCCAAAAGCTACCTCTCACCAACCTCGAACCAGTGAAGTGGTGTCCTGCACGGGCGACCATACAAAGCCTCATATGGTGCCATTCTGATGCTCGAGTGATAACTGTTGTTATACGCAAACTCTACCATCGGAAGGTGCGACTCCCAAGTGCCACTCCAGTCCAAACAGCACGCTCTCAGCATATCCTCCAAAGTCTGAATCGTCCTCTCTGACTGCCTATCTGACTGCCGGTGATATGCCGAACTCAGCCTCAACTCTGTACTAAGAGCTCTCTGCAGACTGCGCCAAAACCCTGATGTGAACCTCGGATCTCTTCGGAGACGATCGAAACTGAGGTTCCGTGCAATGGAACAACTCGGTCCACGTACAGCTTGGCTAACCTGTCCACTGACCAAGACATCCTGACTGGAAGAAAATGTGCCGACTTGGTCAAATGATCCACGATCACTCAGATGCCATCATGCCTCTATGGAGTACGGGGCAAACCAACCACAAAGTCCATGATGATGTCGTCCCACTTCCACTCGGGAATGGGTAATGACTGCAGCTCACCACACCAAGACGCTGATGCTTAGCCTTCACTTGCTGACAGGTAAGGCACCGAGCAACAAACGCTGCCATGCCCCTCTTCATCACTGGCCACTAGAAGAACCTCCTCGGTTATGGTACATCTTAGTGGAACCAGGATGAACAACATACCTTGACCTGTGTGCCTCTGACAACAGCGTCTGGCGCGCCATCACCGGGAACATACAATCTGCCTCTGAATCTGACCTCACTGTCCTTGTTCAACTCAGCATCTGGCACCTGCAAAATATCTGCCAACTCTGAGTCTGCCTGCTACGCCTGCAACACCTGCCGGTACACTGACGGACGAACTGACAAGCTGGTCATCACTGCACGATCTCTATGCCTCGAAGGGTAGAAAACTCCCTAGGACAGATCCTCAAACAGCCTCCACTCTCTGACCATCAATGAACTCAGGTGAACACTCCTGCTCAAAGCATCTGCCACGATGTTAGCCCTTCCTGGGTAATAGGAGAGGGTAAGGTTTGTAGTCCTTCAAGTACTCAATCCGTCTGCGCTGCCTCAAGTTCAAATCCTTCTGAGTGAGATGTACTGCAAACTTTGATGGTCGGTGAAGATCTTGAATGCCTCGCCATACAAATAGTGCCTCCACAACTTCAAAGCGAACACCACTGCTGCTAACTCTAAGTCGTGGGTAGGGTAGTTCTCCTCATGCTTCTTCAGCTGCCGAGAAGCATACGCAACGACCCCACCATGCTGCATCAGCACAGCACCCAAACCTGATCTCGACGCGTCGGTGTAGACCACAAAACATCCGCTACCCAACGGCAAGACCAACACTGGCGCTGAAGTCAACCTCGTCTTCAGCTCCTAGAAACTCCGCTCGCAGTCCTCTGACCAAACAAACCTGGCGTCCATTCTTGTCAACCTGGTCAACGGCTCTGCAATCCTGGCAAAATTCTGGATGAACCTCCTGTAGTAACCTGCTAAGCCTAGCAAGCTGCGAACATCTGACACTGATGTGGGCTGCTCCCACGACAACACTACCTCTACCTTGGCAGGGTCCACTACCACACCAGAACCTGAGATCACGTGCCGAGAAAGTGCACCTCCCTCAGCCAAAATTCACACTTTTCGAACTTGGCATAAAGTTGGTGACTCCACAAAGTCTCTAGCACGATCCTCAGATGCTCCTCGTGCTCCTCCTTAGAAGCCGAGTAGACCAAAATGTCATCCACAAAGATGACCACGAACCTGTCTAAGTACTCACTGAACACCCTATGCATCAAATCCATGAATGTTGCAGGTGCGTTTGTCAACCCAAACGGCATCACGACGAACTCAAAGTGACTGTACCTCGAACGGAAAGCCATCATGCCAACATCTGACTCTCTGATCCTCAACTAGTAGTAACCGGACCTCAAGTCAATCTTCGAGAACACTCTGGCTAATTGCAACTGGTCAAACAAGTCTTCGATCCTCGGCAACGGATACTTATTCTTCACTATTACCTGGTTCAGCTGCCTATAATCGATGCACAAATGCAGACTACCGTCCTTCTTCCTCATGAACAATAGGCACCCCACGGTGAATGACTCGGACGAATGAAGCCCAGCTCAAGCAACTCCTGCAACTGGCGCTTAAGCTCGTGCAACTCAGCCAGAACCATCCGGTAAGGTGCCTTGGACAAAGGCATCGTACCAGGCAAAAGCTCGATGGAGAACTATACCTCCCGCTCAGGTGGCAACCCAGGTAGATCCTCGGGAAAAACATCAAGAACTCACAAACAACAGGCACATCAAAAACCGACCACCGCTAGGCTCCAAGGAACAAACAGAAGCAAGGTATGCCACACCCATCACAGATCAAACTACGAGCTCTACAGAAGGACATAAAAGGTCGACGGGTAGACTGGATACCTCGGAAGTAGAGAATAGGTGCTACAGGTATCTCAAACCGAACGGTCTTCTGCTGACAAACAACCACACAGGTGAGTGAGCCTCTAACCAGTCCATACCCAGGATGATGTCAAAGTCACGAAGCTGCAACGCATACAACCTGGCAGGAAACTGGTGTCCCTAGACCTCAACTGTGATACACTCCAGTAACAAAAAGAACGCATGTAATCACAGATGGGAGATCGACCATCACATCACACTTCCTCTCAGGCATGTGACGAACCAGAGACTCGTAAAATTCCTCGGAAGCAAAACAAAGAGAAGCAGGGGTCAACAAAAACTCGAGCAGCTCTACCAAGGATAGGCAAGTACCTATAACCAGGTTCGATGCCTCGGCCTGCTCCCTGGTAAGAGCCATTACACGACCACGTCCACGCCCACGCTGCGGCGCCTGCTGGGGCTGCGGCTGCTACGGTGGCTGTTGGTGCTGGGGAAACTGCTGCTGCTGCTGGTGGTACGGCTGGAACTACTGAGGCTGTTGATGTTGCTGAAACTGCTGAGGCTGCAAATGGTACTGCCTCTGTTGCTGTTGACAAGGTGCCTGCTGCTGAGGAGGGAGCTGGTGCTGTGGTAGCTGCTGCGCATACTGTACTGGCTGCTGCGGCTGCTGGACTTGCCCCATCGAGCAATCCCTCCTGATCATGAGGGCAACATGTGTTGCGCCTTTGCTAAGGCATACTATAGATTGAGCTCAAGTCTTGCTGCAGAAGCTCTTGCACTTAGGGATGACATGTCCATGTGCTGCAGAACAGGGATTTCTGAAGTGATAGTGGAGACAGACTCAACTAACCTATTACAGATTGTCACAAGGCAACTCCGTAGGCCATGGGATCTTGCTCATGTCTTGCAAGACATTGTTGCCATGGCCCAGAACATTAAGGCAGAAATTTTACATGCTCCTCGGGAAACAAACAAATTGGCGGACTGCTTGGCTAGTTTTGTGCACTTGCATGCACTCCCTGTCACATGGGATTCATGGGCCGTTCTCCCTACTGATGTAAAGAAACTCTACCACCTTGATAGGGTAGGGTGCCTTCCCTTAGGCCCTAACCCCACTTATGTACCCTCCCCACCCCCCATTTCTGCACAACATATATGGAAAACACACTATTAGCCACTTGGTGAAGGTAGTGGCACCCTCACACTCGTGAGGGCGCCCCTCCATCTCCTTTTGGTTCGGCTATATTTGAAAAAAAAAATCCCTCCTGAAGTGGCCCGGAAAACCACAAGTGTATCAGACTGCCTCTTGTCTGCCCTGCTCAGCTCCCTGCTAGACTGACTGCTCCGCAAACCTCGACTGACGCTTCTGCTACCGGCTCCGTCCACCCCCGCGAGTAGACAACTGCCTAACTTTGAGCGAATCTCGGAACTGCCTGAACTTCCCGAGCCTGAAAAAGAAGAAGTCGCGCTACCGCGACTACCTGTGGGATGCTGGTACGACGAGGACCTAGAAGAGGCTCCTCCCTACTGTTGCTGCTACTGCTAGGGCTGCCAGGTCTCTCTCTCCAAGGCGGTGGCCTTAGCCACGACCTCTCCCAAGGTGGCACACATGTGAGCAGTCACGACCCACCTCAAGTCTAGCCTCAGTCCTGAAATGAACCTCTCTGCACAAGCATGCTCACTGCTGGCAACATATTGAGAAACATGCCTCAACAACCGGACGAACCTCTGGTGGTACTGAGTAATAATGAGATCGCCTTGAACCAACTCATGGAACTGATCTCGTCTCTCACATCGAGCATAATCGGGGAAGTACTCGCCGTGAAAGACCCCAAAAGCCTCTTCCAAGTGATCTGATCCAAACGCTGCCCTGGAAAGTGGGTCTGCCGCTGAACCCTCCACCACTCATGGGCTGGCCTCTTGAGCTGATACACTGCCAGTCTGACCTGGTCCTCCTCGGCACACTCCATAGTCTCAAACGTGCGCTCCAACATGTGCGTCCAACTCTCTGCCTTGTCTGGGTCATACTTACCAAAGAACATTGGTGGCCGGAGACGCAAGAACCTCTCCAAGAGGGCGGTCCTATCCTCAGTGACAGTCATCCTCCTCCGACTGGCCCAGGTACTCCCAGTACCCGACACCTACTGAACTACTGGATGTTCCACCTCTGGATCTGCCTACTGCTCCAGTACTACTGGGGGAGGTACTGGAGGCTGACCTCCCACTGCTATTGCCCAGGCTACCACGCTTCCTGGTACAGGGTCCTGAAGAACTGTACAGCCAAAGGAAACCAATCCGCGTACTACTGTGGCGGGGGTTGGTACTCCGGCTGCTGCTGCCCACCTGCCGCTGCTCCTTGAGGCTGTGCCACTGACTCCTCTGCTGACACCTCCTCCTGGACCTGCCCCTACGTGGGCATATCCGACTAATCATACTGCTCTATCAACTCTCTGGCCTACCTACGCCTGAGCGAAGCCATATCCTGTAGGGCATACAACCAACAAGGTTAACAATACCAACTCGGGAGGCTAGCAATGTACTTGTACTACTGTTGGGACTTCTTGTTGTAGTTTAAATCCTCTACAAGTCCTGTCAAACTCTCGCTCTGATACCAACTGTAACGACCTCAAGAACCCGACCCTCGGCCCACGCCGAGGACCTGATTTTCGCGGTCGCCGCCCACGGATCCGGAGAGCCAGAAGGGCTATAATATAAATCTAACATGATATGTAACGGAAGTAAACGTCAACTGCTAAACTAGAAGCGCACGTGCGGAAACAAAAAGAAGAGCGAGACTGCTGTGTACTGCTCTAAGTACAGTCCAACACACAAGTAGTACAAGTAAAGGCAGGGGATAACAAGTCCCTTAGGGGCATACCTCGAGGGTGACGTACACTGAGAGGGGGGAACCACTGCTAGCTACAGGGATCACGACTACCTCCCAGTCTCCTCCGCCTGGCGTGCGTCCTACCGTTGCTGAGAAGTCTCACCTGGGAAAGAAAGGGATGAGCTTCACAACAGAAGCTCAGTAGGGACTACCAATCACCTACTAGCTCTAACAGGTAATCAAAACTATGTAGTTAATTAAATAACAACAGTTTATCTTCTACCTATAAACGGAAGTGCGGAAGCAAGCTACTACTAGCAACAGTACGGAAGCACAGTACGGTCAGAAACTCCGTACGACTGCTCGTCGTGACCACCACACGGCTAGCAACACAGACAGGGGAAAACCCCGCTTGGACAATAAACACTAGCTACGGAAAGCACTACCACTAGTCAACCGGTCAGGCGCATCCACTGACGTCTTATCCTTGACCTAGGTCCAAACTTCCACGTCCCGTTAGAGTGAGGCAGGACACAAAGTACACAATAGTAACCGCCGTAGTCTAGCCAGACTACGGTCCCACGCCTGACCTCTGTAGGTGGTTCTGGGGCCACAAAGAACGAGGCCGTGAGAAGAAGAAGGACTGATGGCCTGCGCTGGGAAGGACTCCAAACGACCTTGGCATCCCAGACCAACCACGAGAGCTCTGCAAATGACTCAACGCCGCTGTCCTAACCACCGTTTTCCCCTCGCTCTAGAGTCCGTGACTCGAGCACGCCCACCGCCTAGAGTACTCCCTCAACAGGCGCACGGGGACTAGGGTCCCAGGCAATGGTAACAACCTCTCTCATGGAACAAGCCCTCAAGTGGCGAGCACCGGGTGAACGGCTAGTGTAGGATCGTACAAGAAAACTAGCACAGGTGCCACGGGTAAAGCAAGAAATAGAAACGGTGAAGACTCCACAAAAACACGGAACTCCGCCAGACCATAACCTGTCACTGTTGTAGTCGTGACGCCCTACCCTGTCGCGACACTATCGCGGCTGCCCAAGCCGTCGCGACTCTGTCGCGACGCACAAGAGCGTCGCGATGATGTCGCGGCGGCCATGCCGATCGCGACCTCTATAGAGGTCGCGTCTTCAGCTGAGGGGGGTTCCAGTGCAGTCTACCGACGGGAACCACCTCAAAACGCGATACAAACATACCACATGGGGAGGGGAGCATGCTTAACATGTAGGAAAGCCATTAAACTATGCAAACCACCCTCAAAACCCCACAAACATGGATTTACAAGAATCTACGCTCGATGGAGAATCTTACTCAACCACGAGCATGGTTCTCACACTCCCACAATCCAAACCATGGGGAAAGCATGATCTCAAGGGGGAGGGGAGCATGCTAGGGTGAGAGGATCAAGGGTCCCTAACTCCACAAGTAGAGCCGACCCGTTGGGGCCTTCACGTAGGAATGACTATCTCCTCCTCGCTCCAAGCACCACGAACACGTCCCCTGCACATACAGGACGACTCCTCCTCAGCACGAGCACCACGAGCATGAAGAACCGTCGAGAAATCGCAAGGGAGCTCGAGAGGGGAAGAAGAGGGAAGAAGAAGGAGAGGAAGGGTGAGAGGGGGAGAATGGGGCGCAGCCTCGGTTTTAAACCGACGGCCCCGAAGACGCGACGGGTCGCCCGGCGCGCGATGGCAACCATGTCACGATGCCCTCTGATAGGTCGCATCAACGCTATACGCACCTGCCACCCAACACGACCGTTCTGACAGACAGGACAACGGTCACGTCTATCAGAAAGCAGTCGCGACGCCTCTAGACGCCGCGACCATGTCGCGATGGGCTCCCCTGGCGCGACCATGTCGTGACCAGGTTGCCTGCCGCGACCCTGAGGACAGGGTCAAGAGCCCAAGAGGGCCGGGTCTTATAGTAGAGGGAGTGCACCTATGGCAGGGATCCCAAACTGCCGAGGGAGACGAGGCAGGGCACGTCAAAGCGCCAGCAAATGTCAAGGGTACAATTGAAGAAGAAGTTAGAGATGATGCACAAGGGGAGGAACACCGACCTTGCCATGTGTTGGAGGGCCTCATGGAAGAGGTTGTGGAGGAGCTTGATGTCTTGGTGGAAGGTTGGTTGGAGTTCTTGTGAGGGGTGGTGGTTGGTGGACTCACAACTGACGGGGAAGGTGGGCACGAGAATGGGAGTTGGATTTTGGGGTTAGGGAGGAGGGCCATTATCAGGGGCAATGATGAAGATGACGGCGACGCCCTAGATGGAGAGGTGGAGGAGTAGGATGAAATTAATAGCCCTTGGCTATAAAGAGGAAAATTAATAAGGACATGGTGTTTGTTGCCCTGACACTCCTGCTTGAGATCTCCACTACATGACCTTAGAGTTTCCACTAGGGCTATAAATGGATCTAGATAGTATTTGGATCTGATTCGGGTTCGTATCCGAATAAGTGGATATTATCCATTTAACAGATATCCGATGGAGCTGTTTTTGGATATGGATATTATCTGGATAATAAATGAAGCGGACGTGATTGTTGAACCACTCCTATATTATCCTTTTATTTTGGTGATGCAAAATCTCATGATTATCATAATAACATGAATGTATTTAGTACCATTTTCAAGATATTTATGCATAAGAAATAACATGTTTTATCCGAAGCTTCTCACTTCGACTGATTACTTTGTAATGATTCCAGTCGGAAGTTCTTCACTTTGACTGATCGCTTTATAATTGCTTCAGTCAAAGTCGCATTTCATATTATCCAAAGTCTATTCACTTCGACTAATTGCCTTGAAAATGATTCCAGTCAAAGTCCCACTTTGTATTCATCTGAAGCTCTTCACTTCGACTGATCGCATTTTAATTTGATTAAACTTCGATTGACTGCGTTATTTCTTGACCAGTCGATGCTAGCAGTCGAAGCGCAACATCGACTGCTACGTTATATTTCTTCATTAGTAGAAGTTTTTTCATGAGTCGATGTTGGCTGTCGAAGTGAGATATCGATTGCTGACCATTTTCTCATCAGTCAAAGTCGCCAGTCGAAGTTCACATCGATTGTCTTCATTCACATCGACTGCTCTTCACTTAAACATCGATTGTCTTTAAAACATCGATTGTTGTTATGTTTGAACATTGATTGTTGTTATGTTTGAACATCGATTGCTGTTATGTTTAAACATCGATTGCCTTAAACATTGATTACTTTTAAAACATTGATTTTCTTTTAAAACATCGATTGTCTTTATCATATCGATTGCCTTTAAACATCGATTATATTTTAACTTAAACATTGATTGCTATTTAACTCAATTGTCTTTATAAAACATCGATTGCCTTCATAAACATCGATTGTCTTTATAAAGCATAGACTACCTTCATAAAACATCGATTTCCTTCATAAAACATCGATTGCCTTCATAAACATTGATTGCCTTAGACATCGATTGCCTTCATGCAGCGATTACAGTTGTTTCACATCGAATGCCTTAAGCAAACATCGATTGCCTCTATACTTCAAATATTTCAAAATGTCTATGGCGCCAAAATAAAAAGTTATAATGTACTTCACATGTTTATCTCATTATCTCTCTATCTGACTACAAATCTTTTTGCCTGTCTCATAAGATCTCTTTCTTCCTGCAAGAAAGAAAAAACACCTATCTACCATTCCTAACTGTCAGTAGGAAACATGGCAAAAAGAGGTATGGGCCATCTGACAAAAGACATCTCTAGTCTAACATGTTCCTATTTACATTAATTGTCTGCAGGCCTATTCTACTCATAGTCAACACCTTGGACCTGCTGTTGGCACTCTTGGAAGCATGCACCAGTTGGAACGTCTCCTTTATTCCAGATAGCCAATAGGCACAAAGAAGAAGCCATTAGATAAGGAGAGCAGAAGATGATGAGTCTCAACAGATCTAAGAGTTCCAACGACTATTCTTCAATGAATCTGTTCAAGCTGCTCCATAAAAGGATGAGCCTTGAAACTGAACAAAGTGACACAAAAGAGAGTAAACCTAAAAATCATTCAAGGAGTGTACATCCAGTGAGGATCCAACTCCACACACACTCAAGTAAAGAGAGAAGAGCTCGAGCCTATTCAAGAGAAGCTTTCAGAGCTGAAGTCTTCGAAGCTCCAAGCATTCAAGCTTTCCTCTCCTCCATCCCTCTCTGCGCTTAATTGTAAATCTGAGGGAGAGTCTGTGAGCTGAGAGTTTGAGTTCCTTAGTATTCATCTTGTATAGCTCTCAGTTTGTTCTTTCTTTTTTAAAAGGAAAACTTGTGTCCAGCTGTAGGACTGTATACAACGTTCCTCTTCAAGAGTGAAGAGAAGACCAGCCGAAATGCTGGGTGTCTGTCTAGTTGAGGGACTGTACTCAGTGTTCCCCTTGTGTTAAGATAAGAACCTAGCTGAGGTTGGTGTCAGCATAACCTATGTAACGTAGCGCGTTCTTCGGATCTTGGCGGATCGTGGATTAGTGGTAGTTCGGATCTATGTGTATTGGTTTTGGTGTGGTGCTCATGGCCATATGGGGTCAATGAGCCTTGGTTGTGGTTTCCGCGCGTGTGTGGGCTTAGTGGGCTGGTAGGTTAGATCCGTAGTGCTCGTTGGTTCATGAGTGTGAACGCGACGGTGGTAAAGGCCGCGTTGGAATGCGTCAGTAGTGAGGGTCGCGTTAAGGTTGCGTTGTTTGGAGTCGACGCCTGCTAGCGCGCCGCGTGTCGTGCACGGGGCGGGGTTGCTGAGTCAGGAGTGCTAAGCGACGCTTGAAGCTGTCGCGATGATATCGCGGTGGGTAGGTGTGTCGCGTTAGTAACTGTTGTCAGTTTTTTAAAAGGGGTTTGGCCGATCGAGCAGGGGAGGCTCTGCTCGCCCAGGGGAGGAGCTGCTGTGGTTGTTCGGGGGTGATTTGGCGTTTTGGCGAGGTTCTCGTCGCGCTCTCGACGCGAGGACATTGCATGGAGCGGGGGAGACGTCGTGCCGTAGCCGGTTTGTGCGTTCTTCGTGAAGGTAGGGAGTTCTACCTGATTTGATGCGTGGATGGTGTGTGATGTGTATTTGATAGGTTAATATTTATGAACAATAGAGAGCATGCTAGGTTATCTTTAAAGCATGAAAATCGGAAATTAATGTGGCTTGCATGGAATCCGAGGATGGTTCTCGGATTGGGTTTTACCTGAGAAGGCGGTGGTTTCTGCTGTCGCGACCAGGTCGCGGTAGGCCGCTCTGTCGCGACAGGATTTCTTGTCGCGCCATATCGTAGCGTCGCGATCAGAAAGTGGTCCTTGCCTCGTCGCGATCGCAGCCGAGTGTTCTGCTTGGCTTGTTTTCGGTGCTTTGATATTCGATTATCGTCGTTTCTGTGTATGGCTTGGTAAGAGGTGTATTGGCCTCTATAAAGCTCAGTGAGCAGATTGCCACATGGTTAGTTAGGTTTACATAATCAGGTGTGGTATTATCGTGGTTCAAGAGGTGCATGGACATACTTATGCATACTCGTTGTGGTGGTGTTTTGTGTGTGGTGCATGGCACATGCACAGTTATCGTAGTGGTTGGGCAGTGAGGTTCCTGTGTGAGCCTAGCCATGACTTTGTGGTGTTTTTATGATCTGAGTGTCATGCATGAGTATGCTGGCTAGTGGTTTGACGTAATGAATGTTGTATTGTAATTCTGTAGTGTGGAGACGACAAGGCAATAAAGGTCGGGTATGAACCTAGCCCTAGTCTATGGTTGTCTTTTAAAGAATATATGATGTTATACTTGTTAAGTAATGTGTATTGCCTTAGAGGTCACAGGGTGACCAATGATAGGCAAGGTTGCGGTATTGTTGAATATACGTATGTATTAGTGTGAGATGGTTTGGAGGTCACATTGTATTGTGACCAATGATAAGCCAATTATGGTTGACCATCGGGATCTATGTGTATGCTTGTGTAGGATAGCTTGTGGGTCACGGAGTGGACCAGGTCAAGCTAGTTCTTATGTTTGATCGTGGATTGTAATAAGATTATATGAGTTATGATATGGTTTGTGCATTGCTGAGTTTGGTGGTACGGCGCCTATTCGGAATGCCTCTTCAGTTGGGTACCCCAGGTTCTGTGTGAGCCAGGCACGTGAGTGTGCTCGGGGTTTGTCCCGGTGCGGTGGTACCGTCGAGGTCTTATCGGCTTCCTGGACACCCTCACTCTTGTGTGCGAGTAGTATGTCCGGCTGAGGGAAAGACGGCAGTGGGACAGTGACTTGTGAGAGTTTGGTGTTAGTCACTTGTAGCGCGCTTGTAGCTGGAGGTTACGGACACCAGTAGACGTATGGTCCCCAGCTAGTCCTGTTTACCAGTGCCTCACTTTAGAGAGCTCGGGGCAGAGTTTCTAAAGATGCAGGCATGGGCTTGTAGGGTGTGTGACCTGTAGGTTGTGGTGGTTTGGTTGGTCTCCACAGTTCTTTGGCTTTACTTGTGTTGTGGAGCTGCAGTTGGACCTTCGTCCGTGACTGCGAGACTGAGAGGTTGTTCTTGTGTGTGTTGTCCGGGTTGGATACTGGTGTCATGAACCAGTAGTCTGTCCGTGTGTGGTGGCGTCGGCTTTCCAGCTCGTGCTTTGCTATTGGCTATAAACATGTGTTAATTGTAGTTTCTCTGGTTGTTGTGTGCCATGGTATTGAAATTGTTGTTGTTGTGGTTGATGAGCGGTGACTAATAGTTGTGGTTTACTAGTTGTGGTATGCCTAGTGGTGGCACAATTGGTTTGTGTTTCAGTGGTGGTACCTCGTGGTGGTGGGTACCTGTACCTTTGTGGGTGTTGGTTTCTCGTGGTACCTGTGTACCAGTCTTTTTAGGTGTTGAGGTGGAGCTGTGCTCTGTGGGGGGTCATGTGGTAAGACTTCATTTGTTGTGTTTTATCCCTTATGGGTAAGCCTCCGATTATGGTTTAGTGTGTGATGGTTTGGCATCGTGGTAGCCAGTCCTATTCTTAAGTATGACATTCGATACATCGTGATTAAGGGTATAAAGGATTAGCTCTTGGTTAGCAATCCTGTTACCCTTGTGTTTAGAGGCTTGCTAGTGAAGCTAGTAGCTTAGGCAATACTTTGCCTGTGTGGCTTACAGCTTAGGCGACCAGTTGTTGAGGGGTGTGTGCTGTGAGGCTTGTGGCCTAGGCTTTCTAGTTATTGGGCAGAATAGTAGCGTGGTGCTAGTTCTGCCGTTGTCTCATATTTCGGGAATAGTGTGAATAATATAATTACGCTTTGTTGTGAGCATGAAATGGTTTGGCTTCTGGTGTTGCCAATGAGACCAGTTGGGGTTGAGGTTCTTCTGTGTTGTGTGTGGTTTTGGGTGGTTCCCTATTGAGCAGTAGTAAACTGTTGAGGCTCACTCCCTTATAGTCTTTTTCAGGGTTTACCGATGGTGTCGCTTGAGAGGTGTTGTGACAGACTTGTACCACCAGCAGTAGTGTTAGTAGAGTTGTGCGAGCTTGTGCTCCCTCGGGGTATGCCCTAGGTAGTTGTACTTTTTTATTTAGACATGTAATAATGTAATGGGACAGATGTAAATTGTATATGCAGGTATGAGCACATATCCTTTCTTGTGTCTCTTACTATTGTGGTTGTCTTTTATATTCTTCCTGGACGCGTGTACGAGCTATCCCTTGCGAGACTGGGTCCGTTCGCGGGAGACGGATCTGGATATGGACCCTTATTGAGTATAGATATCTAGGGCCGTTACAGTGGTATCAGAGCAATTGTCCAGTTAGAATATGAAAAGATATTAAGATTACAACGTCCCAATACATGATTTAATGTCCACTGCTGGTAGTAAGTTTGTGGTTTCTTGTGCTTTTTAGTACGGTTTCCATATGAGTTTTGGTATGTGAAATGTATGTGTAGTTGGATAGATCAGTAGTAATTGTGGGTAATAGCAGATGTGATGGTGATGTGTTATGAGTGATTATTGGATGTGATTAAGTATAGTGATTAATAATTTTCTGTTATGGAAATTGAAAGAATTAGTGAGTTTAGTTATGAAATTCACTAAGTGTTTTAATGAGAATCAGAATTGGTAGAGAAGGTATAAAGTAGTGATGTGATGGAATAATAGAAGGAATTGTATTATGATGAGAAATAGGGATTTGTGATTAGAACTGTTAAATGAGTAATTGTTTTGAGAATTGTAGCAGAGATAGTCATTGTGTTTGAGATTTATGTTAATGAAGTGTTAAGGAGTTGCTTTGATGATATTATGATTAGTTGCATGTTAAATTTGAAATGATTAAGTGAGATAGTCTAGTTTGAGATAAGAGGTTGGTAAGCAGAGGAGTGGTGATTAAGATGATTCTTAAGTGTGATGTGATTAAGAATAGTTGTAATAAAGAATTAAAGGCAGTATTATCATGAGTAATAAGGATAATACAAAGTTTGATATAGAAATCATGTAAGGGATGTAAAGGTGATTGGTTGATTAAAGAGAGAGTAAAAGAGCAGTGAAAAGTCAGATTTGTCAAGAATTTTATGAGAGAAAGATGTTTGTTAATAAAAGGTAGTGAAAGGAATAAAGATTTCGTAGAAAGATTGTATCAGGTTATTGCAGTATTAAAGATAAGAATAGTGGTGCCAGCATTGTGTATAGATTGCGGAAGCAGAGAAGGGAAATTGGTGTTAGAGAAGATTGAAGTTAAAGCTAAATAATAAAGTAAGTTGAAGCTATGTAAGTTAGAATGGATAAGATTAAGTCCACTGAAAAGTAATGGGAAATAGTAAAGTGGATATGAATAGATATTGTGAATAAGTTGTAATAGTGAAAAGATTGTTGTATAAATGGCACCTGGAAATTAGTCAATTAGCAGACTAGTTAAAAGAAATATTTTACAGAAATGGTTATGCTATGATAGTAAAGAAAAGTTTAGTATTAATGATCAGATGAAGAAAAAGAATGTGTTAGATTATAGAATAATGATAATTGAATGATTCAGAAAATGTGCAATAAGAATTTGTGTAATGATATGTAGTAAAGTGATTTGGATGAATAAATGAATTTGATTATAAGAAATTTCTGGAATTTGAAAAAAGATTATAATATTCGATTAAGGAATTGTGTGCAGATTATGACATGGTGAAAGGAAGCAGAAAAAGGTGAGGAGCAGTTTAAAGTTTAATGATAAGGAAATTTTGAGATTTCTGTTAGATAGTTGAGCAAGCTTGAATAAAGGAAAAGTGAATTTTCGGGTATGTGTAGTAATGAGAATAGAAGATGTGAAAAGTTGTGAATTAATTTGTAAATGATTAGAGAATGTTGTTTGAAGCAAGGAAATATATAAAGGAAAAAGTATATCAATATTGTTATATGTCGAGATTTAGAATCTAGTGTGAAGCAATTGAGGCATAGATAGAATATGAGTGGAGTCAATTAAGTGGTATTGATGTATAAAAAGAAAAATGTAAAGTTAGTTGGAAAGTATAATTTGAAGTGAGATAAGTTATAATGCATTAAGGGAATCCAGAGTTTATAAAATATTTGATGAAAGGTTCAGTTTGATCAGAGTAGCGCAGCGGAAGCGTGGAAGATTTAATATTCATGATTATCTGAAGTTTAAGTAATTGAAGGAGAATTTAAAAGATCTGGGTTGCAATTGAGCCAAAATGGATGGTGGTAGTAATAAATGAATGGTGGAATAATATCTGGAAATTTGAAAATTTAGAATATAAAGTGGAATGATTTAAGTAAGAAATGGCCCAGAAAGAAATGTTGTAAGTATAATCAGGAAAAAAAATGTGAAATAGGTTCGGTCCAAGGAGATAAAGCGCTAATAGCACAGTAGAATCGCTTATGTTGAAAGGAAAAGAATGGCAGAATAATCCAGAAAATAAAGTAATTGCAGAATAAATTAAAGAGAGAAGGGAAGGTAGAGTAAGTATGAAAATTAGTAATAGTTGGAAAAAAAGATGCAGAGCTTCTTTGCATATGACTTTGTTTCTTTTAGGTGATAGTGTGGTTATTGTCGCTCGTTTTGAATGCGAGGACGACATCCTTTTTAGGTGATAGTAATGTACGTAGGGCGTTCTTCGGATCTTCGCGAATAGTGGATTAGTGGTAGTTCGGATCTATGTGTATTGGTTTGGTGTGGTGCTCTGGCCAATATGGGGTCAATGGGCCTTGGTTGTGGTTTCCGCGCATTGTGTGGAGCTTAGTGGGCTGGTAGGTTAGATCTGTAGTGCGCGTTGTTTCACTGAGTGTGAACGCGACGGTGGTGGTGAGGCCGCGTTCTGAACGCGTCAGGTAGGAGGGTCGCGTTTAGGTTGCCGCTGTTTGGAGTCGACGCCTGCTAGCGTGCCGCGTGTCGTGCACGGGGCGGGGCTGCTGACGTCAGGAGTGCTAAGGCGACGCTTGAAGCTGTCGCGATGATGTCGCGGTGGGTAGGTGTGTCGCGTTAGGAACCGCTGTCGGTTTTTTAAAAGGGGTTTGGCCTATCAGAGCAAGGGAGGCTCTGCTCGACCCAGGGGAGGAGCTGCTGTGGTTATTCGGGCGATTGGCGAGGTTCTCGTCGCGCTCTCGACGCCGAGGACATTGCATGGAGCGGGGGAGACGTCGTGCCGTAGCCGGCTTGTGCGTTCTTCGTGAAGGTAGGGAGTTCTACCTTGATTGATGCGTGGATGGCGTGTGATGTGTATTGATAGTTTAATGCTTTTGAAACAATAGAGAGCATGCTAGGTTATTCATTAAAGCATGAAAATCGGAAATTAATGTGGCTTGCATGGAAATCCGAGGATGGTTCTCGGATTGGGTTTTTACCTGAGAAGGCGGTGGTTTCTGCTGTCGCGACCAGGTCGCGGTAGGCCGCTCTGTCGCGACAGGATTTCTTGTCGCGCCATATCGTAGCGTCGCGATCAGAAGGCGGTCCTTGCCTCTGTCGCGATCGCCGCCAGAGTGTTTTCTGCTTGCTGTTTTCAGTGCTTGGATATCGATTATCGTCGTTTCTGGGTATGGCTTTGGTAAGAGGTGTATTGGCCTCTGTAAAGCTCAGTGAGCAGATTGCCACATGGTTAGGTATGGTTTACTAATCAGGTGTGGTATTATCGTGGTTCAAGAATGTGCATGGCAATACTTCATTGTGGTGGTGGTTTGTGTGTGGTGCATGGCACATGCACCAGTTATCGTAGTGGTTGGGCAGTGAGGTGAGTCCTGTTTGAGCCAGCCATGACTTGTGGTGTTTTTATGATCTGAGTGTCATGCATGAGTATGCATGGCTAGTGGTTTGACGTAATGATGTTGTATTGTAACTTCTGTAGTTGGTGTGAGATGACAGGGCAATGAAGGTCGGTATGAACCTAGCCCTAGTCTGTGGTTGTCTTTTAAAGAATATTATGATGTTATACTTGTTAAGTAATGTGTATTGCCTTAGAGGTCACAGGGTGACCAATGACAGGCAAGGGTGCGTGGATTGTATTGTGTAATATAGTATGTATTAGTGTGAGATGGTTTGGAGGTCACATTGTATTGTGACCAATGATAAGCCAATTATGGTGACTATCGGGATCTATGTGTATGCTTGTGTAGGATAGCTGTGGGTCATGGAGTGACCAGGTCAAGCTAGTCCTTATGTTTGTATCGTGGATTGTAATAAAGATTATATGAGTTAATGATATGGTTTGTGCATTGATGAGTTTGGTGGTCGGCGCCTATCCGGAATGCCTCTTCAGTTGGGTACCCCAGGTTCTGTGAAGCCGGCACGTGAGTGTGCTCGGGGTTTGTCCCGGTGCAGTGGTACCGTCGAGGGTCTTGTCGTCTTCCTGGACACCCTCATCTTGGTGCTGAGTAGTACGTCCGGCTGAGGGAAAGACGGCAGTGGGACAGTGACTTGTGAGAGTTTGTGGTTTAGTCACTTGTAGAGAGCTTGTAGCGGAGTTACGGACACAGTAGACGTACTGTCCCCAGCTAGTCCGTGTTTACCAGTGCCTCACTTAGAGAGCTCGGGCCAGAGTTTCTATAGATGTCAGGCATGGGCCTGCAGGGGTGTGGGACTGTAGGTGTGGTGGTTTGGTTGGTCTCCACAGTTCTTTGGCTTTACTTGTGTTGTGGAGCTGTAGTGGACCTTTCGTCCGTGACTGCGAGATGAGATGTTGTTCTTGTGTTGTGTTGTCCGGGTTGGATACTGGTGTCATGAACCAGTAGTCTGTCCCGTGTGGTGCGTCGTGCTTTCCGACTCTTGCTTTGCTATGGGCTATAACGTGTGTTAATTGTAGTTTCTCTGGTTGTTGTGTGCCATGGTATTGACACAGTTGTTGTTGTGGTTGATGAGCGGTGACTTACTAGTTGTGGTTTGAGTAGTTGTGGTGTGCCCTAGTGGTGGCACAATTGTGTTTGTGTTTCAGTGGTGGTAACCTCGTGGTGGTGGGTACCTGTACCCTTTGTGGGTGTGGTTTCTCGTGGTACCTGTGTACCAGTCTTTTGAGGTGTTGAGGTGGAGCTGTGCTCTGTGGGGGTCATGTGTAAGACCTTCCATTTGTTGTGTTTTATCCCTTTATGGGTAAGCCTCCGATTATGGTTAGTGTGTGATGGTTTGGCATCGTGGTAGCCAGTCCTACTTCTTAAGTATGACATTCGATACATCGTGATTTAAGGGTATAAAGGATTAGCTCTTGGTTAGCAATCCTGTTACCCTTGTGTTTAGAGGCTTGCTAGTGAAGCTAGTAGCTTAGGCAATACTTTGCCTGTGTGGCTTACAGCTTAGGCGACAGTTGTTGAGGTGGTGTGCCTGTGAGGTGTGGCCTAGGCTTTCTAGTTATGGGCAGACTAGTAGCGTGGTGCTAGTTCTTCGTTGTCTCATCTTATTTCGGGAATTAGTGGGAATTAATATAATACGCTTTTGTGTGAGCATGAAATGGTTGGCTTCTGGTGTTGCTAGTGAGGACCCTTGGGTTGAGGTTCTTCTGTGTTGTGTGTGGTTTTGGGTGGTTCCCTACTGAGCCAGTGACTTGTTGAGGCTCACTCCCTATAGTCTTTTTCAGGGTTTAACGATGGTGTCGCGTGAGGAGGTGTTGTGACAGACTGTATCACAGCAGTAGTGTTAGTAGAGGTGTGCGAGCTTGTGCTCCCTCGGGGTATGCCCCAGGTCGTTGTACTCTTTTAATTTAGACATGTAATAATGTAATGGGACAGATGTAAATGGTATATGCAGGTATGAGCACATATCCTTCTTGTGTCTCTTACTATTGTGGTTTGTCTTTTAATCTTCCTGGACGCGTGTACGAGCTATCCCTTGCGAGACTTGATCTGTTCGTGGGAGACGGATGGATATGGACCCTTATTGGGTATAGATATCTAGGGCCGTTACAACCTAGCTGGGGGCTTAGTCTAGTAGAACTAAGTTGGGGTTTGTACCAACAGAACCACCACTGGAGTTTGTTTCAGGAGGGTGGCTTCTTGACCTATAATCGAAGTGATTTCCTCCTACTCGGAAAGGAAGAGGACAAGTGGGGAGCTAGGGGTTGTATATCTTTGGGGGGATTGTACCTAGTTAGTGTGAAATCTAAGATTTGCTTGGGGACTGGACGTAGAACTTCCATTTGGAAGGGCCGAATCAGGATAAATCCTTGTGTTCATATGGTATTGTCTTTTAATTGCTTCCGCATTGCTACCCTTTATTGCACACGATTACATTCAGTAACCAAAAAGTTTCAAATGGTGATTTTTATCAGTGTTTTCTGATTATTCTATTCACCCCCCCCCCCTCTCCTAGGTATATCCTTGCTGCCTTAACTAAGTGGCCAACAGTGGAAATGGGTGATCCGCACTGCTTAAGATTGGCTCCGAAATGGAGTTATTTCTTATCATTGGATCTTAGATCTAATGGTCCATATATAATATATAAATATATAATATATCTAATGTTAATACTTTGTTTGGACAATGTTTGTGACATTTATACTTTTTTTATTTTAAATATTTTTTTTGATTTTAGATCACTTAACGTCTCTTATTAAGACTCATGTTTCCGAAGTAGATAATATCTATATTCACTCTGAATCCGAATATTATCTAACTAAATTATCCACTCTGTATTTAAATTTTATTTGGAGTGAATACAGATTATCCGATTAACTATTCAGATCGAAAATAAGAAAACCTATATCCAATCCGTGTTGCCCAGTCAGCAATTCCAAAGGGGGGATGAATGAGTTGCTTAAATAAGATTTCTGAAAGTTAAAAATCAAACACTAAGATGTGATGGTTAGGGTTAGTTTGCACCAAAAATAAGCACAAGCAAGCATACATATGCACAAGGAATTATCCTGCTTCGGCATTTAGATACATCTCAGTCCTACGTCAAGTTCCTAAGAACACTTGAGATTTCACTAATCAGGGCATAGTCCCCCCAACTCCCTGTTGGTCTTCCTTTCTACACGAGGGGAACAATACCAAGCTCCTAGCTAGTCTTCCCTTCTACACAAAGGGGAATACTGAGTACAGTCCCTCAAATGGACAACCCATCTAGCACACGGCTTGTAAAGCCCTGACGTGGAGTATCAGAGTGATATTACAGTTATTAAATAGTTCAGAGCGAGAAATAAATGCAAACCATTGCACATAGGAATAATACTAAATGAACTTCAATTCATTAATAATTCACCAAACTCATTACATTCACTAATATCTCTCAACTTCAGAACTAACTATTACATCAACGTGTTAGAGCCAAAACTAGGGCCCATAGCACTTTATTGAAAACCAAACTAATACATCAGGACTAACTGACTCATTCTATGCTAATACTAAAGCAAATGGTTGCTGAAATGGTCACTCCGAGCATCATCCTCAGTCCCATCCTAGTAAGTGTGGTCATCATCAGACTCACCTAAAACACATTAAATAAAAAACGCAGGATGAGCGAATAACGCCCAGTAGGACTTAATATCTCATGAACACAAGCATGGTTTAAATAATTAATGTCTTAATGGCAGGTTAACTAGAGAGAAGAGTCATGTAGATCAAGCAATGAAAACCGAGAGAACAATAGCATCTGGTACAGGTAAAATAGCTCAACGAGAATGATATAGAATGGCCATGTAACGATATATCATGTAATTTGAACAACGTGCTCTAGTAACGATAACAAGTGTACTGGTATAGATAGTACTTTGATTGTCATTGATTAATCTTGATAGTATGTGGCACTGGTGCATGCCGTAAACAAATCTTGATCATTTTAACTCCCATGGGCACTGACACTTTTCGGGCGCTCCTCCCAGGACCTGATCGGGCCCCATTGCATGGCATTAGTCATTTCTTATCTTAGACAATCACAAGAATGGGCAAATAGAGTACCAAGAAGAGATAAGAGAGTACTAGACGAGATAGATGAGAGCGTAGAGAGAACGTAAACAGATGAGAGGATATAGAGAGTGAGATAGGGGGTATTATCATAAAATCACGTTAAACATGATAGTAACGGTTGCACAGCACCAGGCCGTGTGCCGGCAGTCTGGTAGAAGTCACATCCGCCCATTAGCCGTGCTATGAAAACTGGCTAGATGATCCGACGTGATCCAAGAGAGGAGACACTAAGGCTGGTTGGATCTTACTGATCCCTAGGGTGTAACGAGTTTAAAGGTACAACCAGCTCGTCAGCTAAGGACGTGTGCCAAAGCCAAGAAGACTTACGGAGGCCTTGACAAGGAGTCCCTGGCCCAGTCGAGAGTATTCCCGATGGAGAGGTGGTCCAAGTCCAAGAAAAAAGTGTATAGAAAACTGGTCTGTCGTGCCTCGAGTGTGCTCGAAGCCGAGGGAAAACGATAACGGTATACAAAACCAACGTATAAACGAAGACATACGTGGATTAATTAAATAGGGAAATTTAAACATTTATTTGCTAATTTACCGATACATTATTGCATAAAATATTAGGGTTAAATGGCAACTATAAATGTTGTGTGTGTGTTGTAAGTGTAAAGAAATCTTGAGGATATGATAAGCGTGCAAATATCCTTTAAAATAATTAAAGTTATATAATTATTGCCATTATTAGTTACCAGGTCTCATTAACTATAACATGGTTTATTCATGGCTAATTAAGGGTATTAAAAGCCTAAACAGTAGGGGCATATGCACAAATTAATTTCTGGCTGCAATCTTCAAATCGCGGCGGCCCTACCCACCGCGATTACAGTCGTGACGGGCGGCTCGGTCGCGGTCCGAAGAACGCACGGCCCGGTCCGGTCCGTGCCAGGAATCGCGGCTGTTAAGGCCCTCGAATTCCGTCGCATTAAATTGTGTTTGTGTGTTGTGTATGTTGGCTTGTGTATGTATATACAATTTACGTACGTATGATTAGTATAATTACGTGTGCATATGTTTATATTAAATATAAATAATGTATGTATTGCATGGTGATAGTATGGGCATAATACCGTATACATATTGCATGTATATATGCATGGTATGCTTGGTTTCTGGAATATTTTAGAGTTATGGCCGAAGGCCAATCTTGGCGTCAACCCTGGCCGTGAGGTGGTGTCAGCGTCCAGGACATGGACGCCAAAACTCATCCTGGCGTCCAGCGATATGACGCCAATTTATTGGCTGCATGCGGCAGCAGAGCTGCAGATTCTGAAACAAGAAAGCCCAGCCATTGGGGGTTCTCCCCAACGGCTCTGGGGGCTGTCATATCACCAAGGATGTGGGTGAGGGGTCTCTCCTTAAGTTAAAACCGGAGCTCCCTTCCCCCAGCCTCTTTTCACCCTTGCAAGAGGAGAAAGAGAGAAAGAAAAAACCTAGAGAGAAAATGTGAGAAAACACCCAATTAGCACCCAAAAATCCGACCCCCTGGAGCTTGATACGGCGTTTCCACGCTTCAAGGAGGTTGCTGGACCGACGAGGAAGGCTTCCCCGAACTCGGCTTGTGTGGATCTGCTCAAGACCCGGAGGAAGAAGATCTAGGAGGGAGTTCTGCACTTCTGGGACAGCCCAAGGAGAGCTTCACCGAGCCCTAGATCCTTTGGAGGAATTTTTAAAAGGCAAGTGACCTATCCATAATGTTCCGTATGAGTCTAGGTCGGTTTTACTATTGTTATGAAAGTTCCTCGAGTCCTAGGACCCTCCCATTCACCAAATCTGAGAGGTCGGGTCTGTGTTCTGCACAGACACCCTGCATCTACGGCAAGGTTTGGACGACGATATTATGCTGGCGTCCATCGGCCATGCCGGCCCTGAGTCAGCGGCCAGAGACCGCCGCCAAGTTCCTCTGAACAGAC
>CM024754.1:122522140-122576061 GCA_014218235.1 Colocasia esculenta
ATGTTCCGGACATGGATAGATCTGAAAAGCGGCGTCCGCTGTATTGGCCGCGAATATATGAAGCTCAACAGACCCTTCAAAAGAGATCTCAAAAACCTTAGAAAAATCTAGAAAGAATAGGAAAATCACTCACGAAGTTAGTGGAGAAGAGCCACTTCAAGGCATCGCGGTATAACATGGATTTTACTCAATGTGCTGTCAATTGGCGTGTCTACATAAGGCTGGTTGGATCGTACTAATCCCTAGGGTGTAACGGGTTTTAAGGTACAACTAGTTCGTCAGCTAAGGACGTGTGCCAAAGCCAGAAGACTTACGGAGGCCTTGACAAGGAGTCTCGGCCCAGTCAAGTATTCTCGATGGAGAGGTGGTCCAAGTCCAGAAAAAAAGTGTATAGAAAACTGGTCTGTCGTGCCTCGAGTGCTCGAAGCCGAGGGAAAACGATAACGGTATACAAAACACACGTATAAAACAAAGACATACGTGATTAATTAAATAGGGAAATTTAATCGTTTATTTCTCTAATTTACCAGATACATTATTGCATAAATTATTAGGGTCAAATGGCAAATATAAATGTTGTGTGTGTGTAAGTGTAAAGAAATCTTGAGGATATGATAAGTCGTGCAAATATCCTTTAAAATAATTAAATTTATATAATTATTGCCATTTATTAGTTTACCAGGTCGAATTAACTATAACATGATTTATTCATGGCTAATTAAGGGGTATAAAGCCTAAACAGCAGGGGCATATGCACAAATTTAATTTCTGGCCGTAATCTTCAAATCGCGACAGGCCTACCCGCCGCGATTCAAGTCGTGACGGGCAGCTCGGTCGCGGTCCGAAGACCGACCGGCCCGGTCCGGTCCGTGCCAGGAATCGCGGCGGCTGAGGCCGTCGCGTTTCTTAACACGTCGCGCCCGCCGGCCGCGACCCCTCTGGTATCGCGGCGGGTCGCGCCGCCGCGATATCAGGGTGGGTCCGGTCTTTTACCCCTTTTTCCAGGGTGTATCCTCTTTGATATCTGGTCATTCAAAATTCCATATAAAATTGTACGGGGATCCAAAAATCACAAAGCTAGTTTTAAACGAAAGTAGATATATAGATCTATCAACATGCACAATTAATTTGAGAATAGACAAGGTTTAGGCATGCTGTGATCAAGTGACATATCAGTGACCTAAACATGCGCAGTCAAGGTTCCACAAATTAATTAGAGATGGATACATGATAAAAATTAGGCAAACCAGCGACATTTGAAAGCTAACATGATTGAATTTATGAGAATTTTCTCATGGCATGGGGTCATGTATGCTCAAGGTTTAAGAGTAAACATGAAGGGTCAGGTACATGGAACTGACAGGGATTCAAAGAATTAATTCTCCCTCTTGGGAGATCGAAATGGAGCGAAACTAGAGAGCTTTTGCTCGGGAACATGAAGTTCTTCCTAGGGTAATTTTCACACGATTTATGCCTGTGAGATTGCCTACCTTTTGTCGAAACCAAGAGATCCCTAATTTGGAGACGAAAACGAGATGAAAACTCCTTTGTCCAAGCTTCTTCTCCAAGCTCCTACGGTCTCCAGCCTCTCCCTCGTCTCCAGAGCTCCAGCTACGGTTTGGGTTGGGTAGGGACGAGATAGGGTGTTTTAGCTAGCTAATAGAGTCCTTCTTTCCTAAAAACTCTTCTTTCTATTAAAAATTCAATTTTTTCTCATTTATCACCTTCCTCCCTAGTTTTTATCTCCTAATTAGGATGGAAGAGAGGTTAATTTCATGGGAAATGAGTTATAGTAAGGTTAGGACTCCTCTTTTAGATATTATGACCTATTTAATACCCATTTCACCCCTTTTCTAATTTACTATTATTTAACAATGCGAATTTCACAATTAAATCCCATCCCATAATGGGCTCCACTATATTAGGCCTATTATTTTGTAATTAAACCATTTACACAACCCATTAGGGTTTTTAATTTAATGGGCTTGATTTAATGCCCTTTTATTTCACTTATTGCTCATTTATTCTAATTAAATATATTTTTATCATTTATTAAAATAGAAATTTTATTTTATTTGAGTTTTAAAAATCAAGGGTGCTACACGACTTGTCATGCCCTCGTTTTAATAATTCGGGGGAAGAATATATTTGGGGACACAACAATCAAGCATGCATTCAAAAGTCATAGATAATGGCTAATATAGGTAGGGTCCACAATTCAATAATCCAAACTCTTATTTAATTCCTCAAGAACTAAAATTTCACCCTCAAATACAAAGACCAGAGAAAATACTCTCCAATGTCCAATTAAAGAACAACTTTCTATTTATAGGCAGCTTAGGTCGACAGACCCAAGTCTGGTTGTTGACAGATGGATGCATTCCCTAGAATCAAGTTTTCTGGGAAAGCTTTTAGAACAGTTTAGGTCAACAGACCCAATTCTGGTTGTCGACAGATAAAGTTATATGTCGGCAGACTCAAGCTTATCTATCGATAGACATGTCCATATCGATTGGCTACTGTTTCATACCAATTAGCTACCATTGTATATTAATATATTACTTGTCTCACATCGATTGATAGTTGTCAAACTAATGGACTGCTACATGTTCTTCAACCGATTGCTTCTTCTTTTTTTTTCCAAATGATTGAAATGTCGCTTGCATTGATTAGACAAGTTCAAATGACAACACCATATTACAACTACTATTCTTCAGAGTCAAACTTAGGGCCCATTGATTAATTACACAAAATAGACTCAAAAGGGGGTTTACTACACATCCAAGGCACCGTATTCTAATTCTTCATAAGGACCGGGATGTTCATTCACTCTTGCCCGCCCCCTTCTATTTCCAAGGGTTCATCTTCACCACTTGAAAAATGTTAAGCAAATTAATGAGCTTATGTCAGTAGAATTTACATCTCAAGTGCGGACAGAGATTTAAGTGACTAACCTCTTGGCAAACAGAATTTCAAACGATGGAAGGGCAACATGTATGACGGTAACATGATGAGGTGACAGAACTGTTGAACCACTCTTATATTTTATTTCTTTATTTTGGTGATAACAAGAACTCATGTTTATCATAAATCTCATAAAACATTTAATAATATTTTTTTCTCTAATAATTATCATAAAAATATTTATTGTAATAAATATTTGATCTTCAACTGGTCACAAGTCGAAGTTAGATTTCGATTGATGATTTTTTGGTCACAAGTCGAAGTTAGACTTTGACTGGTGAAGATTTCTAGTCCACAAGTCAAAGTTAGACTTCGACTAGTGAAGATTGGTAATACTCGTCAGGTTAAGTGGTCGTGTTTCCTCTTCTGATTGATGTGTTCTGATTGATGAAGGAAATTCACGGCAGGTTAAGGCGACGCATTTGTTGCACATCGATTAGTGAACATTCTATTGATTGATGTTTAAGTGTTCTGATTGGCGTTAAGTTTTGCATCGATTGGTGACCAAGTGACTTAACCCATATCAATTGGTGTTGTTTCGCATCAATTGGTGACCAAATGACCTGTTTCATATAGATTGACGTTATGAGTGTTCCGATTGATGAACATTTGACTTAAAGTTTTCCGATTGGTGTTATAAATACTATATTCTATCGATTGATGTTATAATGTTCCGATTGGTGACTATTTATGTGACGGCCCTCATTATACCGGTACGGTTATACCAACCCACGTCGGTATAGTGAGTGCTGCCAGCCACAGTGGGACATTACCAACGATACAAACAGCTGAGATACACGCGAATATATATAACAGAGTAGCGGAAGTAAAAGAGAACTATCTCCATTCATTCATCATCCACATTAAACATACATGCAGTTTACAAATTTCAAAAAGGAACTAAAATTCACATGATTAAATTGCTGAAATAGAGATACAAATGTCCACATATTACATTCCTTTAATGATAGTCCTAATACAATGTCCAAGTACATATAAGAAGTACACAATCACAAGGATCTCAAAAACTGGCTAGTCTCCACGCTCGGAGTCCGTCTCCGCTGCCTCCTCCGAGGGTACTGTGTCACCAACTATACCTGTACGCCGAAGCAAGGAGTGAGTCCAGGGACTCAGCAAGTAACACTATGCATGATATACACGTACAAGTCCTAGTGGTTTCTACATGCACATTACACTTTACAACACATAGCATGCTAGTCCATTTAAGTTTTCAACCTATCATGAAGGTTCTACAATTTTATACATGACGCATGCTTCCAGATTTCAAAAAAAATACATTCACCTATCACATGGTCTCTATTCAATTCACTCATGGACTTTAATCAAAACGTGAGAGCTATTGACATGAACAATTTACATACATGAACGGGGACATAATTAGCATGGATTCCACATGTTCTTAAGTACATACATAACTTTTTATCATGCTTTAGGTTGCTGGTTTCACATGGTTCAATGACTATAAACCTACACATGAAAGCTACAACGTGCTTAAACATAACACATGAACAATCCATCATGCCATTTTACTCACATATCATTTGTTGTTCCTAACATGGATTCTAAACACTTTTGCACACACAAACATGAGAATAATAACATGCATTTCCTGAATTCACTTGGTTTCAGATTTGTTTCACATGGTTTCTATAACACATTTACATATCTAAGATTTCACATTTTTCTTTACACTAGTTCCCTCTTTCACATGGTTCACTTTACACATACACATTCACATATCACTTACACATTTACACATAGTCACATACACTTTACACATTACTCTTTACACATGTTTTAGTGCCGTGACACATAGTCCAAACCACCAAAGAAGGACACAAACACATCACATCACATAGACGCCATCTAGGCAATACAATGGCGACTTTGGACTGCGCAGACCGGAGAACAAGTCTCCACCCTAACCAGTGGTACTTGTCCACCTCCAGGATTTCCCCCTAATGCCCTTAGGGTCACTTAACACAATGAACTTTCTCAGGGGGACTTTTCCCTGATACGGCTCCACTGCCTTCTCGGAAGCAGTATCACATTGGCACAGTTTACACTTTTACACATTTACGTTTTACACATGGTTTTACACTTGACACTCTTCATCTCGTTCACTTTCTTACTCACATGAACACCTCTGTTTTTCCTAACATGGTACTACAGAGTTTTCAAGATTCAACACCTAGTAAACACACCAATCATGCTGGTTTAAACAAAATAAAATCACATTACGATCATATGTACGAATTATTCACAATTCACATGAAAACACATAACTTTTTATTTACTGTTCCAATTAACCTGAAATTTTAACCACATGTTGTTTTCGGGTTCAAAATCATACCCTCAATTTTTTCAGATTTTTCTGAGCTAAATAGGATTTACAAAAATCAAACACCTAATTAGCACATTATTCACAATTTACGTTAACATGGAATTTACACATCATGCAATTTACCGCTTGCTGTTTAACCATAAGCTACCAACATATGCATGAAATTAGAGTACAAAATTTCCCTAATTCATACATCTATGGATTTAACACTACGAATCATTTCTACATACTTCTATTTTATCGAACCGAAACTATTAACAAATTGCAAAACATGGATAAGTTTCCTAAATTTGCAAACACACATGCTAACCCACAATCTTCATGATTAGACCAAAATCAAGGCATTCAACTCACTGTAGTCATGGAATATGGTTTGCAAAATTTCCTACAAGTCATGCTCACAAGATTAAAGACACCATTTTTTTCCACATTCACCATCACACCACATTCATCACAACCACAATGCACAATATACATAGCTTATAGGAATACCATATATCCTCATCACAGAAATCATAACGAAATTAACGTATAAAAGGGACAGAACAGCTCACTGTTCTGTCCTGAAGAACTAGACGGCGGTCTCTGGCCGCTGACTCAGAGTCAGGGGCATGGTCGATGGACGCCAATGATGAACTGGGCATCCAGGGACCTTGCCGTTACTCAGGTCTGTGCAGAAACACAGACCCGAGCTCTGAAATTTGGGTGAAATGGAGGGTCTAGGACTCGAGGAAAATTTCATAAAAATCATGAAAACCTCCTAGACTCATACGGGGACACCATAGATAGGTCACTTGCCTCTCTAAAAATCCTCCAAGAGTTTTATGGCTCGAAGAAGACCTCCTTGGGCAGTTCAAGAAGTTGCAGAAGCACCTCCAAGATCGCCTTCCTTCGAGCTCCTGGTTGATCTCCACGCCGAGGGGATGATGGGGAGGCCTTCCCCTATGCTTCAACTTCCTCCTTGATGCAGAAGATCTCCAAATCCAGCTTCAAGGGGTCGGATTTTAGGGTTCTAAAAGGGGTTTTTCTCACAGAATGCTCTAGGGTTTTTTTTTTCTCTCTTCTTCTCTCCTCTTGCAAGGGTGAAAGTGAGAAGTGGGGAGAGGCCATTTCGGGTTCAGCATGTAGGAGAGGCCCTCACCCACTCACCATGCCGATTAGACAGCCTTAGAGCCGTTGGGGGACATCCCCCCAATGGTTGCCATGCCTTGTTTCAGAAGACAGTAGCTCTGCTGCGCATGCAGGCCAGAGAAGTTGGCGTCCAGATCGCTAGACGCCGGAATTAGGGTTGGCGTCCAGGGCTGGACGCTAACACCACCTCAACGGCCTGGGGATTGACGCCAAAAGGGCCTTCGGCCAGAACCCTAATTTATGCAGAAACCATGCATACCAAGCTTCTATACATGCAATGTGTATGTGGTATTATATTCACACTATCATCATGCAATACATACATTATTTACGTTTAATATAAACACATGTACACGTATTTATACTATTTTAATATCCACGTAAATACGTACATACATACTCAACACAATACACACATAAATACGAAAAGAATACGACGGAAATTCGAGGGTCTTACAATTTTATATATTATATCGATTGGTGACCAAATAACTTTCATATTATTCCGATTGATGTTATATGATTTCAAACACATCAATGATGAACAAATGTCTTTGGCGCCCAATGAAAATTCAAATTTCCTTTAAATATTTAAATTATTCATGTTGTGTGCTTTCTATTTTATCAGGGAAGGTAAGAAAGGTGTCAGTAGAAAAGGACTAAAAGGTAAGAAAGGGGTCTAGGTTGGTCGTGCTTGTATAGTGAGACTCTGTTCTCACGTTGTTGCTCTGTGGTTCCCGTAAGCTCCCTGTCTCGACGTGTACGTCGAGGGTTGCTTCCGCATGGTGCCCGACTCAAGAGGATAGCCTAGCATTATGTGCAATAGGGTGATTCAACACTAGAAGATTTTTTTTGTTTAATTGCTGGCATAATTTCGTAGTTGTAATAGGTGGCGCTTACAATTTATCATGAGTTAAAATTATCCAACTCTAACCAAGGGCTACTTATCTAGATCAATTCTAAGAGTTGAGTTTAGTGGTCTTTAATCGATTCTCATGTAACCATGAAAACCCATGCACACAAATCGAGATTAACCATTAATTATTTGTTCCATACCTTTTACATATCTATCTTGAATTGACATTTCTTATTGTCCAAGAATCAATTCTTGGTGGCTTTAAAGATCTAATGAGTCGTTTTATCTTGATATTATTTTATTAGTATTTTTCATTTAAACTTTTAATATTGTGTTTTTTATCATCCTTATATTTACTTAAATACCTAGAGGTGTTACAATAACTTCTAATCAGATATAAATGATAGCAAGCCAATTCAAGATATATCTTAAATGGAGAAGCAGTTACCTGGAGGAGTCCAAGTAAGAGACAACTACTGACTCGACCACTGAGGTAGAGTACATCGTTGTTATAGAGGCAGCCAAGGATGTGGTTTGGATGAATAAATTCATCACGAGTTGGGCATCATACTGAATTGTGCTGACCCAGTCCTTGTGCTTTGCAATAATAATGGGATAATAGCATTAGCGAAGGAGCCAAGGTCTCATCAAAAGTCAAAGCACATTTTAAGGCGGTTCCATCTGATTAGAGATATCATACCTCGAGAAGATTTGATTTTGAAAGAGTTTCATCCGAAGATAACACTGCAAACCCACTAACATAGTTGTTATCTCAAATTGTGTTTAAGCACAATTCAAGATGACGATCAATCATGCAGGTGATTAACTTTAGTGTAAGTGGGAGATTGCTAGTGTTTGGTGCTTTATTAGGTGTTATTAGTATTATGACATTTCATTCATTATGTTTATTATTATTATTACCTTGTAATGTTTGTGTATAATGAATATGCAAACTTGTGCAAATGAGAATTAGATCATAATAAGATTATGATAGTGAGATTGATTCTCAATAAACATAAGTTTATAATGTTCTCCGTCATAGGACACTTGGGATGGACATCAAGGGGCCGGATAGATTGGTGCGTGATACATCTGCCCATATGATGGAGGCAATTGATCTCACAATTACTTGTGTGGAGGCTCTAAGGATATTGTATAGTTACTCATTAAAGAATGAGTTTATTGAACTGATATGCTATTGTGAATCATGAATGGTAATAGATACATGACTTCCAATTAGGATTCTCTTAGTCACATAGTTTGATTGATCCTTAGGCTTGAGACACTAAGAATAACTTACAAGAGGATCTTTATACTTTGATGTCAGGTTTATAGGACCACTCTCCGCATGTCCAATAGAGTTTGACAATCGGATGAAGGGCAAATAATGTGAAGGCAATTAAGTTGTCAACATGGAATCATTCACTCTCAATATCATTAGAGAGAATGTTTGTTAGAGTTATACTCTGAAAATCTTTGGCCAAGGTTACTCGGTTTAGCAGAAAAGATTTCTGACAAATATGAATCAAAGTAGGACTTGGACCCCACCACACATAGGGCTTGACAATATGCCATTCCCACTTTTAATCTTGGACATTGGTTGAATAAAGGATTATAGTCACACGGTAATTGCGAACTTACAGGTTATAATAGATTATGATAATCCCATATATCCTTTGGAGGTCAAGGCACGTTGCAGCTGGTGCGATCCATGATTGATGGACTGAAGTGAATTAAAAGGTGATAATTAATTACTAAGTAAGAAGGTGTTTCAAAGTTACTGTTCGTGGCTATCCTGATATTAGGCCTTGAAGGTCACACATATTAGAGTAGTGAACAAGAGTTAGTGGAATAAATATGTGATAGTTATTTAGCCTTATTTCTAAGTACAAGACTTGAAATTGTCACACGAGTCTGTGGTTAGATTATCTAACTAATCCAATTCGGATTTAGATTGTTGGGCCAAGCTCATTGAGATAGAATAATCCAATCCTGATGTGAATAAGACCAACTAAGAAAACCCAATCTGAACAAGACCCATGGACAATTTGGTTCAGGTTAGAAATTGGCCAATATTATAAATGGAGGAGTAAACCCAAGTATTGGCCAAGCATCAAGTTTGGGTTTCCGCCTCCCTTCTCTCTCTTTTGTCTCTCTTATGCCCTAAGGTGGGAAGTGCACTCCCCTCTCTTCTACTTCAAACATAAGGAGCCATGTATGGGAAAGGCCGAGGTGTGAGGCGTCTTCATCAACTACTCAGATGGAACCCTAGAGGTCATACACGTTTGTGACTTCGATCCACAAGGAACTACTACATCAACATAAGAGTATCCATGGTCTCTACAAGGTGAAGATTGGATCTTCTCTTTATAGCTTAGCCACTCATACCCCGTAGCGATCCATGGAAGGAAATCTTATTTGAAAATATTTTAAATTTCGTTGTATTTTCGTCCTATCGGAGTTTCCTTATAGAAGGACGAGATCCATATCCTAAGATTCAGCCAAGGAGCCTTGTTGGAGGGAACAAGTGGGACCAAGTGGTTGTTGGGAAATTCCACTTCTGACTATTGTCCATATGGGCAATGAAAATGAGTTTGCCCCTCTAGGGAGAGAAATTCAAGAAGCTCTTGGAGGGTTGGGCTTTGAAGTAGAGTGGAGGGTGCCCCATGACAAGGCCTCTCTATCCAGGGCGGAGGGTGCCCTACTCCCATTGCCTAGTCTGCCTTACCATATCAAGACATGGTTCACCGACTACCCAACACATGCCTACTATAATAGGAAGTGCCGCCCTCCCCTTCGTACGTAACATGCCTCTCCTCTATGTCAGAGCAATCAATAACATCCTTAGAGCCTAGCCCACATCATAGGAGCTGTGCACACAGATTCACTGACATACTTTGGTGACCACTCTCGACAAACCCACGTCCAACCATTCCCCATGGCTAAGAAGGTGGTAATGCTCAAGAGATGCCCCCGACATATGGTTACAAAGAGGAATTATGAATGATGAGAGGTAAGAGGATCTTTCAAAGACAAGTTTTGAGACTCTAGTCCACACTGCAATAGAGAGGAGCACCCGAACCCTAGTACTCTCTCTCTCTCTCTCTCCTCTCTCTCTCTCTCTCTCTCTCTCTCTCTCTCCTCTCTCTCTCTCTCTCTCTCTCTCCTCCTCCTCCTTTGCTCCGATTAGTTTTGATTCCTTGACTTGAGCATCAGAGAATTTTTCTCTGAAACCACCTACCTCCTAACGATTCTTGTTGTTTGCATGTGTGAGGTGATGTTCTTTATATATAACAGATTTAAGAGTTTGTGGGGATCGGACAGTGGAAGCTCGCCAACTATTTTGAGCTCTACAAAAAAGTTAACTTTATCTATATGTAGTTAATAGAAATCTTAAATATCGCTTCATTTATTGAGCTTACTACAAAAAGGGCTGTATAAGTCCAATCTTTAACCAAATAATTTATTTCTGATCCCAATTAAAGACATTTCCTTTACAAAGAGGACATGCAGTTCAAACGTTTCTGTGGGCATATGACATGGGTTATGTCAGAATCATAGCGTTGCATTAGCTCCGAGCATGTTATTTACCCTTTCTTACCTTCAAAAAAAATAGAGAAACACTAATCGGTAGGCCTTGCATGTCACATCATAGGCATTGATTAATCAAGCACATGCAGCGCATTACATCTGCTAATGCACTAGCCATCACAGTACGTGCATGCTCTGTATTGTGACTCGAGCATAATGTAATAAATATTTCTCCAAAAAAATAAGTCAATAAAATTTTCTTAAAAATTACAGAAAATAAGTTGAAATTTAATTCCACCTCTCTCTCTTCTTTTTTTTTTTTTGATAGATGGAAAATTAAATTTTTCTCAAAGTTTTATTTAGAGTTCCTTAAGTCAAATGATATCTTTACTTCGTCATTGTCTGTCACACGAAGACTTACGACAAAGATTTAAGAGAATGTGAATGGGGTACTGTAATACCGCTGCATATCTTGGATAAGGAAAGCTCTTGCAAGACCCGAAAGTTTCCTGGGAATCCAAGTCACAACTTGACGTATCGGATCCTCGGCCGGGGTCGTCTTATTCGGTAGTCTGGCACATCTCGAACCACGCACATCAGCATCGAGCTGTGCGCTTGAATTCTCAGGAAGCTTCATGGTATAAAGATTTTTGGGGAATCCATTCCAAACAAAGAACGAACAGTAAGGATTCTGTGTAATTACAGTCATAATGGTGGATTCATCTCTTAATTTGGGATTCTGAAGCCACTCAAAATAATAACTAGGATTCTGTGGATGACGAACTTTGCCCGAATCAATCATTCCGTTCGATGCTGATGTCCCCAGTTAGCACCTTAAACAGGATAGAGTGCCCCCCACCCTCGCTTTCTGGCAAGTTAGAGAAGATGGTTATGGTTATAATTTAACATTTTAACATCTCATGTTACAGCATCATCTCTTATTGGAATGCCATACTGCCATCCTTTAGTCTTGTTAGTTTCCATAGTTGATATTTTGTATTCCCCAACTGGAGGGAGGGAGGGTAAAAGAGGCGGCACCGTGGAATACATGACTGCCCCTCTGGTGAGGATGGGTGCAAACGTCTGCAAGCAGGCACCAACTCAATGTTAAACTAGTCCGCCGGTTGGTACTATGTGCCATAAGTATCGATCCGACACGTGTCAAGATATTCGTGAGTCACAGCACCATTGATCTGTAGAGCTAAAAATTGGTTGATCGATAAGATAAAATCGGTCAACTGATTCATCTAGTGAACACTCCCAGATATCTAACAGATCAAAATCCAAAAATTGGTTGATCTATTTATATGAGGGTGAAAATTTGGTATTTAAATCTCATAATCTATTTAATTTTTAAAGAGAAATAAAAAAAAATTAATATTTTCGATCGATCAACCATATCAGAAAAAATTTGAGTCAGTAACAACCTTAACCCGCATATGCACACCATGCTTTTACGAAGGGAGAAGAAGATGGGGTAGGTTGGTAGGAAGACAGGGTCTGTCCTGCAGCAGAGCAAACAGCGATGGGGTGGGG
The DNA here is from genome assembly GCA_014218235.1 of Colocasia esculenta. Classification (NCBI taxonomy): domain Eukaryota; kingdom Viridiplantae; phylum Streptophyta; class Magnoliopsida; order Alismatales; family Araceae; genus Colocasia; species Colocasia esculenta. Next base: position 122,534,524 of record CM024754.1, read on the forward strand.
CAGCTTCTTGTCTGCGTGCATAATAGTCCAGTGAACACCAAATCCCAGTCCCACCATCATCACAAGAACAAGGAACAGAAGAACTGCACCTTCTTCTCATCTCAGATCCACCTTGGAATTAGTCCCCCAGTTTATGGATTCAAGATGTTTGTTTTCAGAACACCACCCTGTTGATCCATCTAGCAGAGAAAGACTAAACACAAACACCTTCTTTAGTTATATTATAGAAGGGGAGAACCATCCCACTCTTTTCAGAAAGAGAAAAGTTTAGTGCACTTTTGTATTACACTTCAAGTGCAATATAACTAGGTAAAATCTATGTAACATTATTCACATGGGGAGTGATAAAGTGACAACCCAATTGTGGATGCCATATGAATTATTGACTAGTCATATTACACTTAAAGTACAATACAAAAATATACTAAATCTTTCTCTTTCAGAAAAAGGGGTCGTGTCCAATTTGCGCGCACACACACATAACCCATCACACTACCAAACAAACACCTTTTTTTTTATTACCTTTCTATCTGCCTCTCTTGTGTTCACACTCCTTTGCACCCACACCCCATCATCTGAGATTCTTCCCCTGCCTGTTGCAACTCCTCCCCACCTGCCACTCACCATGTCTTCTACCTGCTCCATCTCCCCTACTCCCGTCCCCATCATCACCACCCCCACAAACCCACCTCAGGATGCTCCACCAGGAACCTTCCCATCTCCTCCTCATTCTCCTGCTTCCTCTGGTACTACTGTTGTTCGGAGGGGGACGCCCCTCCTCTGCACTGCAGCAGGAATGCAGCAGCCCCGCAGCAGCTTCTGCTGCTCCGCAAGTGAGGGCAGGCTACTGGCTTGCCCATTCCAGCCACTACTCCCCTCCCACCCAGATCAACACCTCGCTCTACACCCACGTTTACTACTCGGCGCTGCCGCTGGACGTGGGCAGCTTCCATGTCGCCCCCCCGCCGCCCGACCAGCTCCCCGTCCTCGCCGCCTTCTCCGCCACCCTCAAGAACAAGGACCCCTACCTCAAGACTCTCCTCTCCGTTTCATCCTCTGCGGACCAGCAGTCCAACTCCTCCTCCGCCTTCGCCGCCATGGCGGCAGTGCAACTAGCCGAGCCGGTTTCATCAACTCCACCATCGAACTAGCTAGAACGTACGGGTTTGACGGGTGGATCTAGCGTGGTTGTTCCCTTCGTCTCCATCCGACATGGCCAACCTGGGTTTCCTGCTGGCGGAATGGAGGGCCGCCATCGAGGAGGAGGCTAAGGTCTTCTCCCCACCGCTGCTCCTCACAGCCACGGTTTACTTCTCTGCCCATCTGTTCGACGGCGCTTTCGACAATGTGGACTATCCAATTCAGGCCATCGGAAGCAGCCTCGACTGGGTCAATGCTCTCTGCTTTGGCTACCACAGCTCCGGCGACGTCACGGCCGCCGACGCTGCGCTCCATGATCTGCTGTCCCACCAGTCCACAAGCTACGGCATCTCCTCCTGGCTTGATGCAGGCCTCTCCCCCTGCAAGCTGGTGATGGGTATTCCTCTGTACGGGAGATCTTGGTTCCTCAAGAACAAGATGAAGAATGGGATGGGCGCCCAGGTGGTCGCCGCCGGTCCCAAGCAGAAGCTCAGCAACCAGACTGGGATCATGGCGTACTTTGAGATCGAGGAGTCCCTGGCAGACCCAGCTGCCCAGTTCACCTACGACGACCGGTCGGTGGCTTCGTATTTTCATACCGGAGACCTGTGGGTGAGCTTTGACAGCCCTGAGGTGGTGTCGGAGAAAATTGCGTATGCTTCGCAGATAGGGCTCCTTGGCTACTTCCTCTGGCCGATCAGTTTTGATAGCCGAAACTACACAATCTCACAGCAAGGTGAGCTTCCAGAGGTTTTTTCCGATTCCCGTGGCTGCAACCAAAGGAATAATTACTGACAAGTCTCTCCATGCAGCTTCAGATGCATTGCAGCAGAATTTTGCTTCTACGGGCAGAGAGGGCGACGGTGGCTATGAAGATGCCCTGACACCTGTTGAACTGCCACCACTAGATCTGGCCTCCATGAAATCGACAGCCATTGCCAATTCCATACAATATCTTTCAGCTGTTCATCTATGCAAATTGCATTCTTGTTACCTGTTTCTTCATTTTGCCCTGATGATTGTACAAGCAAATCTACTATACATAACGTAAAGAAAACGCCTTCCACCTTTTGCAACATCATCATTTGCAATGAGATGACATTGTAGAATAAAGTATACTGCCAGGAAAAATATTTATTATGGCTTATCCTTTTGGTGTCTTTCTTGGGGCTAGTGTATGATTGCATATATTTGATGTTCATGTAAAGTTATACAACAGCAGCAGTCCTGTTACTACCAGTGAAGCTTAAAACTGGATGCCTGCATTAGAGGATGGGCTAAGTACGCACCCAATGTCAGAGCAGTAATTGTCAAGTAGGGTAATCGTATGAATTCCATATAATAATCTTTGGGTAGCTTTTGGCGCCCATCAAGGATGGCTGCAAAAGGAACTATGCTTGTCCGTTCCTTCAATGTGTTGAAAGCTTCTCCATAGCGGATTGTCAGCCTCCTATCCCCATTCCAAACACCAAACAGGTGGTGTGCTATCAAACCAGCTGATGCTGCGATAGCTACGGAGTTCCCAATCCAGAGTGTATGTGCCAAGCACCAGATCACCTGCCCAACCATCTGGGGAAAGGAAAAAGAAGGTAGGTCATGTGCTCACCTACCATGGAAATAGGACCTGCAAGGTCTCTATGGAAAGAAACAAAAAACACTGCTTCTACAAGAGCAATCTACCTGTGGGTGCCTAGTAATTCTTGCAATTCCAGTTTCCCATAGATGCATCTTTGGCTTGTCCACAGCGGCCACTTCCAACAGGTTAAATGTGGAAGGATAGAGGAAGAAGAATGAGATGAAGGATGAGGCCCACACAAGTTGATGGACTCCAGGGACATCCTGGACCTGCCACAGCTGTGTGCCATCATAGCGGTGATTGATGAAATAGACCTGAAAAGAACCAGCCAGATCAGATTTACTTCTGATAAACACTAGTCATGTGCTCAATTATATCAGATTAGCTGAGCTAGGATCAATGAGAAAAAAAGTGGCAAAAGGCACAAGGAATGTAAGGTACACGGGCGTCTACAGGGTAATCAATGTGCAAAAAAACAAGACAAAAGGAATGCAAGAGGGAGAAATCTAGAGACACTTACAATAGTACTGACAGCTAATGGAAGGGAGATCCCTGCAAACAGAACACGGTATGCCCGTTCACCAATTAGCTTCTCACCAGCATCTCTCAGACTTGCCATTCCACTGTGAACTGTAGCGAAGATGAAAGTAAGAAGCAACATTGTGACCTGTATAGAAAATGAGAACAATGAGAATGCTTGTGAACAACCTAAAGAAAAATCAGCAAAGTGAGAACTCAGGAACATCACGGCTTATGAATTCATGGAAGCATTCAGGATTTACACAAGCACTCGAACATATACAGTAGTGATTAGAAGAGAGAACACTGGTTCTCACTTTTATAATCTAATCCACTGCAACTACAAAACGGTGTTTCCTGGGTTTCTCTTTCTGACGTATAAAGTTAGCGATCTAAAGCTCTACCTCAGAACTGGCCAATGAAATTTGTTTTTATCTCAGTACGAAAGGAAATGCTTGATTGTGTAACCGGAAATAAATGCTTGCAAAGTTTGGACTTGAAAGACATGTCCTGTGTTTTTAGACATAGGGCATTTCTACAAGATTCTGGAAACCCAGAAAGTCCAACTTCAAGGGACATATTCTGATATCACCGCTTGCTCCTGCATGGATTGATACAATGAGAAGGGGAGATGTCCATTTCCATTACTTTTACCAGAGAAATGGCATCTGCAAACCAAAAACAAGGTCCCATTTACAGCACAAAGGACCACAGTAAAATTAAAAGACCACAATCAAAGCCAAATTACTCATTCCTCCGTGGTTCTCCTTTACTCCTTGCACAAAAGCTGAAAAGATGAGCACCTAGCACTGTTTAAGTAACCGTGGACATGGTTTATCTTTAGAATAATATCTTAAGCTCAAAGAAGCAATTATGGTTAGCTAAAAACAAGTATGGGTGAAACATTATAACAAGAAAGCCAAGCTACACTGACGTATGCTCATAGAAAGCACATGAAAGGTGAATTTTAACTCTCCTAAACCACACAAAGTGGCCACCACTCTTCAAGAAATGCTTCTAGAACCAATGTTGGCAATTAGAGTATGTTAATGCGGTTTCCTTTTGCCAGTATTAACATGCTGATAGCTCAGATCCACAGACTACATTTTTCTAGTGCACCTCTCATTTCAAAAAACTTGTAAAACACCAAGAAAGAAGAGTAAGAACAAGCAATTAGGTGAACTGATTCTAGGCAAGACTGCAGTAGTACAAAGCAACCCCAATAAGTGCCAGCTCAGCATGCAGATCCAGATATCTTGGAAATTCAGCATTGTAGAACCCATTATTTCCCATCCCCTCATCTAACAAGTTAAAGAATTTGGGCATTTTTTAAGACATGGCTTCAATACATACTAAAACCAGCTAAATCTACACCTGCAAAGCCCGTACTTTATGACTTAACTGACTCATGTATAGACATCAGCTTATCTCTATGTGGAGTAAAAGTAGGGATAAGCCTGTTTGGACTGAGCCCGCATAGTTTATGAATTAGAGCATATCGGCATCAATTAATCCCTACTTTGGAAAGAAGAAACCGTATTTTTGTGGGACATGCTAGATTGATGAGGAGAAAGGAAAGCCCATCTTTGCCTCCCATCACTGGTGATGAACCAGATGCCTCTGCCTCCTGCCAACACCACCACCGTCAGCCATTGGTGTCTCCAGTGTCACCACTTCTTCCATTCCCCATCTTATCACTACTGGGAACCTGACAACCCCGGGGAGGTTAGTACATAATACCAGAAGTAAAAGATACTTAAATCTTGTAAAAACAACCTGAAGCAAAAATGATGGGGACCGTGACTCGTGACGGACGCAAAACGAGACTTCAGACATTCAGAGATGTATTGACATCAATTTTATTTTATTATGTACTTTTATTTTAGTGGAGTCTGATTTAGCCAGGTAGAATTAAATGTCTAATTTTATGGTAAGTGGGGCTTTCAGGGATCAGATATGAGGGTCTTTTGTCCTTTTTATTTTTGTTGCAATTTTGCTGTAACTTTAGGGGTATTAGGGTCTTTTGATGTTTGGGTAGGTGAGATGGGTCTGAAAACTTCTCACTTCTTTAAATATCTATGTACCCTCATCTGTTGAGGCATTGAATGCAAAGAAGAAAAAAAAGAGATGGTTTAGTATTCCCGCTCAGAGGGGCGCGCCCCTGTCCCCCCTCCTCCCTTCCTTCACCCCTTTCTCCGTCGACCCTCTCTCCTTCTCTCCCTCACGGCCTTCTTCCCCCTTCCCCGTCCCGCATCAACTGGTATCAGAGAACCCATGGTCCGGCCCTTCTCCTCGGTCATCGTCTTCTTCGGTTCGTCTGCCTCGCCTCCCCATGAAGCCAGCGCCCGACCTCAGCATCGCGCGGCCACCCCACGAGAGTTCCGCGCCGGCTCTCCCGCATCTGTTCCGCCATCGCCAGCCTCCTGTGGCCCACCTGCTCCGGTCCCCACGCCTCCGCTGCCTCCCTGCGAACCCCCACAGCACCAGCAGCACCCTGGCCAGCCCCCCTCGTCCGCGCGCGGTGCTACCTGCACGAATCCCCACCTCTCCGCCTCCCTTCCTCTCCTGCGCACACGCACACCCTGCCGGTTCTCTCTCCCACCGGTTCTCTCTCTCTCTCTCTCTCTCTCTCTCTCTCTGCAGCTTTCTCCCTCTCTCCCGCCGGTTCTCTCTCTCTCTCTTCTCTCCAATCTCTCTCTCCCTCTCCCGCAGACCCTCTCTCTCCCCCCCGTGGCGTTCCCTCTCTCCCGACGCCTTCTCTCTCTCCCCCGTGCCTTCCCACTCTCTCTCCACTGTCGCGCCCCCTCCCTCTCTATCACTCGCCCCCCCCCCTTCGACCTCTCTCTCTTCCCGTTTTCTCTCCCTCCCGAAGTCCACTCTCCCTCTCCCTCTCCTGCGCCATCTCTTTCTCTCCCTCGGTGTGTCCCCTCTCCCTTCCCCGCCGCGACGACCCCCCCCCTCTTCGGCCACTCTCTCTCCTCCCGTTTCCCTCCCTTCTCTCTCCCCCACACTGTCTCTCCCTTTCCGCGTCTGCCCTCTCCCCCTCGCCAGTGCAGCGATCGGCGGCTCCCCGCCGCCTTCCCCCTGCTCGCGACGCCATCGCAGGGCCGCGCAGGCTTCCCCCCTCCCCCCTCGCAGTCCAGCGTTCCCCCTCCCCGTGTGCTCTCCTCCTTCCCTGGAAACCCCCCTGCACCGGTTCCCCTCATCCCCGCACTCCCTTCACAGCCGCGCTCGCGGGCCCCGCGTCGTGCGTGCCGGGGTTCTCCATCTTGCGCCGCCACCGCGCCGGACCAGCCTCGCCACCGGCCTTCCCCTTCCGCGCTGGAGACCAGAAACCGCAGGATCGCGCCTACTCCGTCGCGCGGAGCACCCCGAGCCGCCGGACAGCCCCCCCCCCCCTCCGGTCCTCCATCGCGCCGAACTTCCATGGCTATTGACTGTGCCGGCCTCGTCGCGCCGGGCCCCTGGGACGGGTCCCGCTTTCCCCGCCTCTGCGCGCCCCGCCCCCTGTTCGCAGACCACGAACGCCGCGAGATCCTCACCCTGTGCGCCACTATCCAGAGGATGGTTGCTGAATGTTCGAGCGTGCGTTGGAAGCTATCTGAAGACCCCATTTGGATCAGTATCAAGAATGATCTTCGCGAGTTACGTGATATGTTTGCTACTGCACTACAAAAGACGGTTTATGAGACAGATCCCGCCTTGGATGTCAAGTGTGAAGAGCAGGAGCAAGTAGTGATCTATGAGCCCGACGCAACATTAGCCGACGAGCATGAAGTAGAGATGCGGGTATGGTCTAAGTTGCAGAACTTGCATAATGGTCAAGCGACGCCACAGAATATGTTGTCGGAGGCTTCGTCCTAGTGTCAGATAGTTGTGTTTGCACTGAGTCTGAGATAGATGACACTTGGAATCCTAAGTTGTTCTCCCTATCGGGTCTTCAGTCGATATCGTATTGTGTGTTCGCGGAAGATCATCCTGCTGGTTCACCTTCTACTGTCGTGGTTGACTTCGAGTTTACTCTCGAGGATTTTGATGTGGTGTGGCTAGATTTCTGTGAGGCATACTCTGGTCGACAATTCAAGATTTGTGATATTACGTTTTGTATGGTGTGTTTCACTCATGATCTTGTGTTTATCTTCCTCATACTTCGACACTTTAAAATTCGAGGGTGAATTTTTTCGAAGTGGGGGAGATTGACGGGGACCGTGACTCGTGAGGACGCGAAACGAGACTTCAGACGTTCAGAGATGTATTGACATCAATTTTATTTTATTATGTATTTTTATTTTAGTGGAGTCTGATTTAGCCAGGTAGAATTAAATGTCTAATTTTATGGTAAGTAGGGCTTTTAGGGATCAGATATGAGAGTCTTTTGTCCTTTTTGTTTTTGTTGCAATTTTGCTGTAACTTTAGGGGTATTAGGGTCTTTTGATGTTTGGGTAGGTGAGATGGGTCTGGAAACTTCTCACTTCTTTAAATATCTATGTACCCTCATCTGTTGAGGCATTGAATGCAAAGAAGAAAAAAAAAAAGATGGTTTAGTATTCCCGCTCAGAGGGGCGCGCCCCTGTCCCCCCTTCTCCCTCTCCCCCCTCCTCCCTTCCTTCACCCCTTTCTCCGTCGACCCTCTCTCCTTCTCTCCCTCACGGCCTTCTTCCCCCTTCCCCATCCCGCATCAAAAAATACCATCATTACCTATATTTATAAACTTTAATAATAACCAAGTTATTTACATGTCTTCATAGAACTTTACTGTGAACGAAGCTGCAAAAACCATTGTCTTCACAATCATATTGGCCAATACAAAAAACCACACACAATTGGAAAACACAATTTTTGTTCGATATCTTAGCATCAAGGTTTCTCTCTTCCCACAGTAAACCATCATAAGCTTTGTCCTTGTCTGTTCAAATCAACTATGATTTGAACTAACAGAAATCCTTCTCTAAAACCCACCAGATGAACCCCATTGATGCTACATCTGCACTCCAAAATTAAATAAAGACCATATGTAAGGCGTCATCCTTCATGAAACTCATTGTTAACTGTTGCCATGGAGATATAACTCATTCATCTCTGTCCCGCAACCTCACAAAATAATGCACAAGTCAAACTCCTTACAATTTATTCTCGTTCCTACAGTGGTTACTGTGTAATTTGTTGTCAAGAAATATACTGTCCTCTAAAGTTTACCAAAACGGTTGGATCAAAGTTTTATCAATAATCAATAAATCCACAGATTTAGAAGCTTCATTTGGTTGCTTAACCTTTCATTTATCCACTTCACACATAGTTTAAATAAGTGAAGGACAACTTATGAACTAAGATCACAGTTTTACCAAGGATAGACAAACTACGACATTCCATAGCCAAACTCACTGAAGTAATAAAATAGGCAGGGGCATTTTGAAGAAGGAATGGAGAACCATGAAGCAGTTTCTCTTTCACGGCTGTGAAATCTAGGTGTCAATGGACACTATGAGGCATAGGTGCAGCGTATCTTCAAGAAATCTGTTATGCCAGGGGGGACATTAGGCCAACTGGGCAGAGAGACAAGCTTTCATATCCAAGAATCCAATGAAATAGAAAGAAAGTGAGAATCTTGGCAATAGGAACCTGAGCAACATTCATCACAGACTTATTGTAAAGTTAATACTTGGAGAGACATATTCTATATAACGAGCACTTACACTGCTAGCCAACTAATAGAGGGAGTTGATAGACAATTTAGGAGGAGATGGATGGGCTAATTTAGTCCAATCCTAAATGGTTAGAAAGTGTTCATCGCTGCTAACTCTAAAAGTAATGCAAGCTTAGATAACAAAGACTTTAAACTAACATTTGCTAGACATGATTATCATGTGAACTGCAGTCTTGAAGATGCAACCTTTAGTTTTGATTTGAGATATAGATTTTGCCAATGCAAATATCTTTTTCAAGAAGATAGAAGAACAACCAATGACCTTGGAAAAATGTCAAAGAAGAGTCAAATTAAACTTCTTCTCTCACTAAGAGGAATGGTATACTGATTATGAATAGAGTTCTCACCATTAAATTTCTCAGTTAGCAAAGATGTACGAAGAATTATGGGCCATGTTTCCACTGAATTTTAACTTGTGTGATGGACTTTGGAGTTTCTTCAAAAGTATCAGAATCCAGATGGGAGGAAGCACATCAAGCCAGATTATCAAGCTTTTGCCACATGCCCCATGTAATAGTCGATCTGTGCATGGAGGAAGAGCGGTGCACACGGTTCAAAAGAAAGTACAATATAGTAGAAAACGCATTTATTCTTCAGCTTTCTATCCATTACATGACTGAAATAGGTATGTTCTTCAGATACCAACGGAAAAATGGAAGGAGGTGGTGTTTTGTATAAACTGGTTACTTTAATTTTCTTTTCTCTGAAGTTTGAGCTGCGAGGAACCTCACCTCTCTTCCACGTCTTACCTTTTTACCTCCTCTATAAGCTTCTTAATAAAATCGCTGGTACAAACGACAACTTTTGTGTGTGTGTGTGTGGGGGGGGGGGGGGGGGGGGTGAAGGAAAAAAAAATACAAATTTCAGGTGCTTATCACGTAAAAAGGGGAATTCCTTTTTGTTATCCTCAAACAAGATCAAAGAGATCCACACGGCAAAACAAGGGAAAAGGGGTTGCACATGAAAACGTAAAAGCATGTTAAACTCCCACTGTGTAAACGTTGTCTAATTGTGTATCCAGTTACAAGAACTTTAGAACGGAAATGTGATCTTTCAAGGAATATTTCCTTTGGTCCGATTCCATGAAAACTTCAGAAGTGGAAGATGCCCAAAATTAGGACACTCTGCGGTCCTCCTTGTAAAGCTCAATCACAAAGACTATGTGAAGTTCAAAGCAAGCGAAAGCAGCAAAGCGAGCTCACCTCGGGGCTCTCGGATGTCCCAGAAACAGCGTTGATGAACGATGAGCCAAAACCCGTGGATGGGTCGATCCAGACAATGTTGAGCGCCAAGAGGACGGCCCCCAGGATGCCCGTAAAAAGCACCCACGATACAACACTCTGCTTTCCCAGCTCGAACGCCGCAGAGTCCTCCCCCACAGTGACAGCCTCTACTCCCTCCCCTCCATCATCCCCCTCTCTGATCGAAGCGCCGCCGGCGCGAACCCTCGTAGACAGCGACGGCGGCCGGCGCAAATCAGCGGCCCGGAGCCACTGGAGGTTGACGAGATGCGGGTCCGGCCTCAACTGTCCCGAGGAGCGGGGAAGATGAGAAGGGAGACCCAGAGGGAGCGGACGGTGGACCCGGCAGCCGGAGGCAGGGAGTAGAGTTGGTGGACCTGATACCAGGGAAGAGAGCGCCATTGAAGCAGCAAGCATCGAAGGAAGCAGAGGAAAAGAGAGGTATTTGTCGATGGAGTGCGAGAGAGAAAGAGAGAGGAAAGATGCTTTTGGACGTATGCTCGGAGGAGCAAGGATGCTTTGGAGGGGGAGCTTTGGACGATGGTGGTCTGCTGCTTTGGAGGGGAGGGGAGGGGAGGGGAGGGAGCAGCAGCAGAGCGAGCGATGGCTGGGAGGAGGGTGGTGGATAGCTACCGGTGGGTGCGGGAAGCGGCGAGTGCCGATGGGGCCCCTTGCCCATAAACTTCTTTAAAAAAAGACTTTTTGAGTACACCAATAAACGTCCCCCCAAGAGAAAGGCATTATAACCCCAAAAATAGTAATGATTGTAGAGGAGAAGGTGAAGACATGCACACATCTTATAAAAATATTTCTCAAAATGAAAATTCTTGGGAACTTTATACGCTCATATGCAAAGAGTCCCCATATGCTCAACATAAAATTATGGGGTTTTTGTTATATAGTAATTATTCAAAAGGGAATAGACTAGATAGTTTTGAATCTGATGTCAATTTAATGATCGATCATGCATCGTGTTGAGTAGTAATGGCAGTAATTCTCCATGGAGACAGCTATGGAGTGCATAAGTTTCTATGTGTAGGTATTGAACGGTAATAATTGATGATATTATCTTGACATACGAAGAAAAAAAACTAAAATGGTAGTTTATTATTTTGAGTTTAATGACGGAGATCTAGATTATTTCTTTGATTTTAAGATTTTTATCTAATTATGTGACAATGTTATACATCTAGTTGTTTCCTCACACCAACACTCATGGTGCACGTGTGTTGCACATGTGCATGTGTACGACTTTAACGTCTATAACTAGTGAAGAGGATCGTTCTCAAATTGGGTTGCAAATTGTCAGATGATATTTGGGATGAGAAACTCTAAGTACTATTCTCTCTTTGGATTCTACAGAGGAAAACAAAAGATCAAGAGTTCAAGATCGGAGAACTTAGAGAAAACCCTCCAATACCTAAATCAATAAGAGGCAAAAATGTAAGATAAGAGAGCGAGAGGATTCAAGATCGCTCTTCACCATTTGTGTTAAAAAAATTATACTTGATTAGGAGGGATCCCTAGGAATTATATAGATGCTTATCTTCCCAACGGTTCTACAAGATTTGATAGACGATCAAGTTGGACTAGGGAACGTAACTCCAAGAGGAGTGACCATTTACTCTTATCTTGATCCTCCGACATTCTCCGTAATATTTGTCTTTTAATGGGATCTGCCATCTATATCTTCAGGTAGGAGTCTTGGTTGATTTGATCTCTTCTTGGTCATATGAATAATCCACAAGATTGATCCTCTGTACTACATAAGCTAAACGTCTCTATTGTCAAGAGTTGTCGAACTAAGGGCCTTCTTGAGCTAGAATGGATCTTCAGGTTATGGTTTGACCGATCTGAAGGTTTGTCGAGCTTCATTCCTATCTTAGCACGTTTCAAAGATACTGCTTTGGTTGTTATCCACTTGCCTAAGATATCCCCTTAAGGACTCCTATCGCGCCAAGGGGTCCTATCCTATGGGTGGTAATATGGGGCTTAATTGTGCTTCTTGGGCCCTTCTTACCATCTAGGCTCTCATTAGGGGGGTGACATTGTGATTAATGGGCTATCATCTATTGGGCCAAGTTCAGCAAATGGGCTTTACGATTTGAGCTGAAGGGTCGAGATTTTCTTCTCCATTTGCCCCCTTCTCCCAAGCTAAAAGTAGTTAGCTCAGAGAATATGCTTTTTTTTTTGTAAATACAAGGGTTGGGCTTTCTCAGTTTATATGCCACTCAATGGCACACTCTATGGAGGCATATCACTTTGTGGCTTTAATGGCACCACTTCTCGAAGGTAGAGGTGATGATATCATGCACCTCCCCCTTTACATTTTACCTGCAAGATATTTGCGGCCTCTTCCACATGGACACTGCCATTTCTTTGCATTTTTATCAAGACATCTGAGGCAATGATCACATATTTCATGCCTCGATCCTGTTGCTTGCTTCTTTAGCTTGTGGGGACTTTTAGGTTTCCGAGAAGGTGGGTTTTTCAAAAGATGAAACTCTCTTAACGTTTTGCGAGTGTAAGTACCATGCTCAAATCATCAAAGGTTGCCTTCTATGTTCAAACTATCCTCATCTTTCGAGCTTCCTCTCACCATTTCTTGCCCTAACCTTTACGTCAACATTGTCGTCTCCTATGATCTAGCCAGAGATCTCGATGAGTCTTATTTATGCTTTAGGTGAGCTAAGCGTGAGATAATGCTTTTACGCTTGGAGATGTTGCCTTAGTGATGACAGAGGTTGTTCGATCTCTTCCTTCTCCTACTCCTTCTTCAAGCTCATCTTCCACATTTTCTCCCACTTCCATTGTTGACCAAGAAGCTTCTTCTCACAGTGGTGAGATGGATCAGAGGTCTGAAACTGCTTCCATTCTTTCCTGCTATGATGTCCATAGAAAATTTACTATAGATGACATTGAGGAACTCCTTTTTGTCTATTGTGTCCCTTTGGAGCACCATTTCCTCCCAACTTCATCGGGTGAACTTAGTGTTGGCCTACGACAACACAATAGAAGGGGGGGGGGAGGGGTTGAATCAATGCTGCAAAATTACCGCTTAAAAATAAAACATTTGGCGTGGAAGTGTTAGTTAGAGATTAAGCGAAGTTAATAAGATAGGTAGTAATCAAATAAGGCAATCATACAAAGGACACAAAGATTTATCCTGGTTTGGCACCTCTCTTAATAAGAGCCCTACGTCTAATCTCTAAGTAGACTCTGGGATTTTACTAATAGGGGGTACAGTCTCCCCAAAGTGTTGGATCGATGGCGGTAGTGTTTTTCACCTAGAGGGGGGTGAATATATGTTTTTCGTTGCGGAAGCTAATTCTAAAGGCACTAACACACGTTAGTTATGTTAGTGTAAACAAACCATAACAGAGACAAGAGAATTTTATCATGATTCAGATCTTCCTCCAATAGAAGTCTTACGTCCAGTCCCCAAGCCAATAGCTTAGGATTTCACTATCTTTTTTAAAGGTACAACACCCCAGTTTTTAGCTGATCTTCCCTTCAACACTAGGGAAAAGACAACCCGCTAGATACACTATCATTCCCTTCTACAAAGGAGAAACAAACACCAAAACCACTTTGGCCTTCCCTCTTCTAGAGGGGTTCACACCCTGCTCAGCAGGTCTTCCCTTCTACAAGGGGTATTATCATGCCCCGATGCGGAATATCGAAACGTGAGATAGCTGCAAGTAAGCGAGTATAGAGCGTATAATATACATCAAATATTAGACAATTGAATAACACTAAATTAAATATATTTTATTGATAATTCAACTAATGTCTATTATAACCACTAATCTAGAGCTATTACTTAGGGCCCAATTGACATCATTTTATTGAAGAAAAAGTAAGATACTAAATTAAGAATTCTAACATAATGCTAATACGCCAGGGCACTCTTGCATCACTCCTGGTCATCCCCTTCCTCGTGAGCGTAGATATCTTCCTCAGTCTCACCTAAGAACACATATCAAATAACGCAGGGTGAGCGATAACGCCCAGTAGGACTTAATTACATGGTCAGACATGCTTTAAGTGATTAATATATTAAAGAGCAGAGTAACTAATGATAGAGAAAGAGTCAAGTAACGTCAAGCAAGTAATGTCGAGCAAGTAATAACACAATAGCGTGATTCAAATAGCACAAGTACCAAGTATAGCATAGAGAGCATGATGGCTATAACACGAATAGCACAATATTATACATGATAACACATAGCACAATGAGTCGACTATAGCATAGCACTTTGATTGTCATTAGATAGTCGAGATAGATAACACTTGAGTGTAATGCCAAACACTCTGGTCAATTAACTCTCGCATGCACTAGCACTTTTGGGCGCACCTCCGAAGATCAGACTGGGCCCATTTTATATTATCAAGCATTAGTCATGTTTGTTATCTTTAGACAATCAGTCAAATGGCCATAGAGAGTACTACGAATAGATGAGAATATTTGAAGAATAGATGAGAGTATAGAGAGAACGTGAATAGAGTATAGATGAGAACTACGGTTCATATGCATAAAATGACATTAAAATAGCGATAGTAACGGTTGCACAACACGCACAGTTGTGTGCTGGCAGTCTGATAGAATCACTAACCATCTGCTGGCAGTGCTATGAACACCGTCCAGAAGTCTAGTGTGACCTCAAGGAGAGAGAGAACTCTAAGGCCGTTGGATCATGTCGATCCCTAAGGGTAAATAAGTATTGATGTACAACCAGCTCGTTGGCCATAGGCGTACGCCGTAGCCAAAGAATCTTACGCAGGCCTTGAATAAGGATTACCTAGTTCGAATAAGAGTCTTCCTAAACAGAGAGTCCATCCAGGTCAAGAAAAGTGTGTATAGAAAATATTTGTCCATCTTGCCTTGAGTGCTCAAGGGCAGAGGAGCATCGATAACGGTATCCAAAACACGAGAGAAACGAAGACAAATCCATTATTAAAAAATGGGGTAAAGATGTACAATTATTGAAGTAAATTACCAGATGTATTATGAAATATCTTAACACTATGGCAAGTCATATTGGATGGTTTCTAATGTGTGCATGTGATAGAGAAATCATGGATATGAGAGCATCAAGTGTATGACTTTTAATAAAATCTTTACATGTTCATGATTAGATAACCTCTTTTACTGCGTTTTAGAGTTAATATGAAGTATAGACACAGTAACTAGACAAGAACAAGATAAACTAGGGGTTTATGCACAAAAGTCTAGAACACGACGTACCCTTTTGAAGGAACGTGACAGGGTCGGTTAAGATCGCGACAGAGGCTTTAAAGGAACGCGACAGGGCTTCTAGGACAACGTGCAGAATGCGACGCAGGGCCCCGTCATGTTAAGAACGCGACGTGATACCTAGTCACGACCTAGTTGAGAACGTAACCTATCAGGCCATCGCGTTCTCAGGGTCTCTGCCCGATCCCAATTGGAAAATCAGAACACCTTCGATTGCAGTCCAATCTTCCAAGGGTTTAACACAGGGACTTTTAAAAATAGAAATCTCGATGGATACTTGATGTAAAATCATGAGACCAATTTTAAACGAAACTAGACTTGCAGAGGTATAAACAACAAGGAGTGATTTGAATATTATCATGGTATCAACATGTTATGATCAGGTTCTTTCATGATGAACCACAAATATGACACAATGATGAAAAGAGATTTAATTCGAAAATGTACTTGATAGGAATTGGGAAAAAGTATATCAACAGGTTCTAGACATCATGTGATATGTATAGTAAAAGTTTCATGGCACAAGATAAAGTATAAACATGGATTTAAAGAGAACATGATGGTTCAGGTACATATTCTTAACAGAACTTTAAACATGAAATTAACAAGATAGACACGATAGAAATTGGGAAAAATAGAGGACTTTTGTTCCTGAGATCAAGAACAACATATAGACGAGTTTAATTGAGTTTTGCTTGTGAGATTGCCTATCTTTGGACGAGTTAAACTTCTAGGGTTATGAATGTCAAGAACACTTGAAGCTCTCCTTCCAAGCCTTCTCCTCTATGAATTCCTCTTCCATTGGCCTCCTTCCCACTCCAAGAGATCTCAGATGAACATTAGGGTCGGCCATGGGGGTTTGAGGGTGTAATATCTTGTACGTTCGGATCGTAGTTTACCAGGTTTAGGGGCAGTGTGTGGCCCATTGTATGAGTGTGTGTGTGTGTGTGTGAATGTGTGTTTACAGGTTGGTGTGGCAGGTTGGGAGGCTGGAGGGTTGGAAATTCCAACCCAAACAGACCTCTGCTGGGTTCATTAAGAACGCGACCAACACAGTCGTCGCAATTCTTATATGAACGCAAAAACCTGCACCGTTGTGATTTGGAACTGCTTCTATGTGAGAGCGGATGCATGCGCGCCACGTGGTGCATGCAGGGGAGTCAGGGCTGAATCGCGTCGTTGGGGTACGTCGCGTTTCTAAACGCGACGGCCCAATACGTCGCAGTTTAAACTCTATGTATTTTGGGCTTTTGCCCTAGGATGAACAGTGCAGTTGCATGTTCAACTAGAGGAGGTTTTGCTGAGGGATTTCTGGGCGATTTCTGCTGTTTTGGTGTCTGTTCAACATGGTTCCGCCGCGAGTAGGTGCTTCGGAGTGCGGGGAATGTCCGGACGGTGTTGGGTTTGCGTTTCCTCTGTTGATAGGGGAACTTTACCCTGTTTTCTCTTGTCTGGACTATATAGATTAGGGTTTGTGGATTTTGATTTGGAAATCATGCAAGCATGAAAGAGAGTATGTTTAGGGTTTTATATGAAGGTTTAATTCCTACTTTATCAGTCCGTACAATGGTGTGGCATGATTTCCTAAATGATAGTTTAGGGTTGGTTTCTGCTGTCTGAAAGGCGACGGAACCAGTTGTCGCATTTTGTGAACGCGACGACCTGGCCCGTCGCGATTCAGGCCTTAAGGTGACGGGTTGGTCCATCGTGATTCAAACACTGATTGGCGACCACTGTGTTGGATGCGATTTAGAATGTGGCCACCCGAGCTCTGGGGTTCTGTGGCCAGTCTGACTGGTTTCTGTTGTACATTGCTTGGGCTGTGTTGGCTATGCAATGTAGGGTCTGTATGGGTTGTGTCGGATTACACTGTGGTTGATAACGATGGGTTTTGTTTGGAAATGTGTGCATAGCGAGTTGGGTTGTAACGCCTTCCGTGGTTACCTCTCCAGTCAGTTACCCAGGCACTGGGTGCTCGGGTTTTGTTCCGGTATGGTGAGTACCGTCAAGGTTTGTGTCGTCTTCCTAGACACCATCACTCCTAAGTTTGAGTTGTACATCCGGCTAAGGGAAAGACAATAGGGGGCAGCGACTCATGTTTTGTGGGTGTGCGGTCGCTTGTAGCACGCTCGTGGTTTGGAGACGGACACCAGTAGACGTACTGTGTTGCCCAGTTGACGAGCCCAGAGGGGGGGTGAATGGGTCTTTTTAAGTTTAATCTAGGAGATACCTGTAACCAAAAACAATCACACAAACGATCTTTGAACTACGTTAGCTACAGTTAGTTTAAATAACAATCACGCGCGGAATACAAACACACAACACAAGGATTATCCTGGTTCGGACTTCCTTTCCTTAGGAGTCCTACGTCCAGTCCCTGAGCAACAACTCAGGATTTCACTAACTAGGGAACAGTCCCCCTAAGGACGCTACAACACCCAGCTCAGCTGGTCTTCCTTCCCACTCGAAGGGAACAACACCCTGGATGCCACCAGGTCTTCCTTTACAACCGAAGGGAGCAACACCCTGGATACCACCAGGTCTTCCTTCACACCCGAAGGGAACCACACAGAGAAGATTAAAATGACTTTCACGCCCCTAGATCCAGCTTTTGATAAGAGAGGATCTGAAGCAACTAGAACTGAGAGCGAAGAGATTATGAACAATTTACACTCTCAGAACTGAACAGGCTCTCTCAAGATTTTCACAAAACTAGTGGAGAGCAAGAGAGCAAAAAGGCTAAAACAAAGTGAAGGATCTTGGCTCTCGATTTTCTTCAGAAGAATTTGAAAAAGTCTCTGGATCGATAATTCTTCTATTCTTCTGTCTTGTATATATATATATCTTCAATTTGAAATCTAGTCGTTGAAGAGACCGTTGTCTCTCTTTTGAGTAGTCGTTAGACTGACTGACATCTAGAGTCTTGGAAGCTTCTGTCACAGTCTTTTGATCACTTGAGCACGCAAAGGGATAAGATCCTCAAAAGATATCCGTTGGCTTCTATTTGTCTAACGTTGTACCATGAAGTTACATCAAAGGTCTGCACAGATGTCAAACTCAAATAGCAGACAGATAGGTTGTCTCTGATATCAGTCAACGTCAGCAGCAATAGTCAAGAAAATAGTAATGCCAACTGGCTTAAGTTTAAAGGACGTTATCAGAGTAGCACGATAAATGATGATATAGTCTGCATGCATGTAGAGATACGTTCAGATCTCATAAATGCAAAAGCGTTAGAGAGATGTCTACGTGGCTTTTGACTGGTCAATGCTTTAAGATGAATAGATATTAAGATATGAAATTGATGACTGTATGACTTATGAAATCGTTATGAGTCATAGCAAATCGCTCTATAATAGAGGATATAAGAAATCGTTATGAATCATGACAAGTCATTTTGATTCTGAAGAAATCGATGTGAACACTTATCGAATCGTTATGAAAGGCAAGTCGTTATGACAATACAGAAATCGTTATAAAGCTCTTAATAAATCGTTGCACAAAGCAAGTCGTTATGAATACTTATCGAGTCGTTATGAGCTCTGAAGAAATCGTTGCGCAAAGCAAGTCGTTATGGATCCTAAAGAAATCGTTATGGCTTGCAAGTCGTTACGAGTTTCAAAGAAATCGTTATGAGAAATAAAGAAATCGTTATGACTAGCAAGTCGTTATGAGTTTCAAAGAAATCGTTATGAGAACTAAAGAAATCGTTATGACTAGCAAGTCGTTACGAGTTTCAATGAAATCGTTACGAGAACTAAAGAAATCGTTACAACAAAGCAAGTCGTTGCGAGTTCTAAGAAATCGTTATGATAACTTATGAAGTCGTTACAACAGGCAAGTCGTTGCGAGTTCTAAAGAAATCGTTATGATATCGACTTGCTTGAAACAATGTGACTTTTCAGTCTTATAAAAATCGTTATGAACTTCAACAGAAATCGATATGGACTTAGAGAAATCTCATGTAGAAAAGATTTAAAGCTTCAGAGTAGTGATGCATACCTTTATTGGCTTGTTTGACTTCGGTATTTTTCCTATACTTAAGACTTATGAAATATTCAGCAGATATAATTGATAAATTCTTGTTTGGTTTTGTTAATCATCAAAATATGTATATATATATAATTAAATAAAATTGCATGGGGACAGACTGATCATCATACTGGTCCCCAGCTAGTCTTGTTTCCAATGCCTCACTTTAGGGAGCCCGGGCCGGAGTCCCTAAAGGTGCCATGCTTGGGCCTGCAGCTGTGTGGTTTGTAGGAGTGGTGTTGGTTTGTCTCCACAGTTCTTGACCTTGTTGAGGTGGAGCAACAGCTAGACCTTTCATCCTTGGCTGTGAGGTTGAGAGGTAGACTTGTGTTGTTTATCTGGGTCTGTGGCTGATGTCGTGAACCAATTCTCGTGACTCGTGTGTGGCGTGCCTTTCTTTAGCTTGTACACTCGTACGTGATTTGCCGTTTATTTACTTACAGTTGTAATATCGTGCATAGGCAGTGATATATTTAAAATTTTTACAACTTTGCTTACTTACTTGTTGTACATAGCTCTTCCGACTTTTGGAGAGTTGCCCTACTGAGCCAGTGACTTGTGAGGCTCACCCTTCTTCTTCCAGGTGAAGGAGAGCAGGAGGGTTCCCATCCCTCTTCTAGTTCTGATCAGCACCGTAGTGGAGTCGGGCTTTCGACACCAGCAGAGTAATACTTCTACTTGTTGTGCCTTGAGGGTTTGTCCCAGGCGTTGTATTTTGTACTATGACTTTGGTATGCAACTGAATATGTACATTTCATGTGGATATGTGTGAGAAATGAAAACTTATATATGTTCAACGTGTTCTTTTATATTTTCACAGACATGTGTATATGATATCCCTTGCAAGGCTATGGCTCGTTCGCGGGAGACGGAGTCGTGTCGGGCACATTATTGGGTTAACATGCCTGAATGTGAGAGGACCGTCATAGTTGGTATCAGAGCAAGGTCTGTATAAATATGAAGGAACCAGAAATGTACATAGTCTGTTCTCTACTATAGTCTACTGCTGTAGTTGCCCTATTTTCATAATGATATGTTTTGTGTTGTGTGGATTGGAATGTTTGTATGTGCAGGTTATAAATGGCTGATAGGAGAGATTGGGAGGTGGTGGTGATGAGCCAGAGGAGACCACACATCAGATGATAAAAGGCTAGGGAAAGCATCACACAGATTCGGACACGGTTGGACCAGCAGCCCCCAGTTCAGCCATCGGTTACAACACCACCAGTGGGGGAGGAGACAGTACTGGTACCGCTAGTACCACCCTTTGGAGTTAAGGTACACCTGTAGTACCTTTACCTCTAGTTGTAAGCTATCTAGTGTGGAGGAGTCCATGGTACTAGTGGAGAGGTTTCTACATTTGCAGCCACCTACATACTCGGGAGGTCCGAATCCAGATACACTGAACATTGGGTGCATAAGATAGAAAGGGTATTTGTGACAATGAGGTGTCCACAAGCTGATAGAGTGATCTTGGCTACTTATCAGTTGAGGGGATTTGCACAAGAGTGGTGGAGACTCAAGATGCAAACCATGTTTGTAGGACGAGCGGAGGATACAATCACATGGCCAGAGTTTCTTGAAGTATTCAACAACACATTCTTTCCAGTACAAATTCAGCAAGCTAAGAGGGAGCAATTTAGGACACTACAACAAGGAAATTTGTCGGTGTTGGAGTATCAAATGAGATTCATGCCTTGAGCAGGTATGCACCTTATGTGGTAAGTAACATTGCTATGATGGTGAGTACTTTATCCGAGGGTTGAGGCCGGAGTTGCAAGATGCAGTGATTCCACTTATGTGTAGTACGGTGGAGGAGGCAGCACAAAGAACAGTAATACTTGAAAGAACTGTGCAAGCCAGGCAGTCCAGTGGATCAGGATCAGGTAGTGGTAGTTTCCGACTTCCACAGTAGTCTCCGGGTGTTGCAAAGGCAAGGCACCTTCGGAGGAGTGTCTACATCAGGTTTTGGTAAGTGGGGAAACAAGTTAAAGAAGATTTTAGAGACTGAGGAGGTGGCAGGTAGCAGGGATTTCAGCAAGGCCAAGGCTATAAGCCGGAGACGAGGAGTCACAGCAAAACCCAGCTATGCAGCCTGCAGAGTTCAGATGCTACAATTGTGACCAGCCGGGGCATCTGGCAAGAAATTGTCCATATCCCAGGAGAGCTAGCTATGGTAGAGGGGCACCACAACAGCAGCAGCAGCAACCATTCCAGCAACCACAAGCTGCGTGAGGTAGAGGCACGCCTTACCAGAGGGGACGAGGACAAGTGATGGCAATCACAAGGGCTCAAGCGGAGGCGTCAAATCTGATTGAAGGTATTATACCACTTCTTGAATTTTCTGCTAGAACATTAATTGATCCAGGTGCATCACATTCTATCATTTCTGAGGACTTCATTGATAGTATGGTACATCCTTTTGAGGAGAGGTAGTGTGAACTTGTGGTAAAGGTTCCTTCTGGTGACTTCATACTTACTACATGTTATTTGGATGAGGTTCCCATCATGATACAAGGTAATCAGTTGCCAGCCAGATTGTATGCACTACAATTAAAGGAATATGATGTGATTTTGGGTATGGATTGGTTGGAAGCATATGGGGCAGTAGTTGATTGCAGGAAGAAGAAAGTAAGGTTCAGCCATCCAGGAGGGGATATGTTTGAGTTCCAAGGTATGCCTAAGTATATTATTTCTGCTCTTAAGGCTAGGAAATTGATCAATGCAGAGTGTGTAGCCTATTTGGCATCTGTTAGCTTGGTTGAGGCAGGTAAGATAGTAGATATGGTACCAGTGGTAAAGGAGTTTGTGGATGTATTTCCGGATGAGTTACCAAGTTTGGCACCGTATAGAGAGGTGGACTTCACAGTGGAATTACAATCGAGTAGTATGCCTATTTCCAAGGCACCATACAGGATGGCATCTACAGAATTGAAAGAGTTGAAGAAACAATTGCAAGAACTGTTGGAGAAGGGTTTTATCTGGCCTAGTCACTCGCCATGGGGAGCACCAGTTTTGTTTGTTAGAAAGAAAGATGGCAGTTTGAGAATGTGTATTGATTACCGCCAGTTGAATCAGGTTACAATAAAGAATATGTATCCACTTCCACGAATTGATGATTTATTTGATCAATTGCAATCAGCAAGGGTATTCTCCAAATAGATTTGAGATCGGGGTACTATCAACTGAGGATACGGGAAGAAGACATTGATAAAACAACATTTAGACAAGGTATGGGCATTATGAGTTTGTGGTTATGCCATTTGGGCTAACCAATGCACCGACAGCATTTATGAATTTGATGAACATGATCTTCCATCCATATTTAGGTCGGTTTATTTGGTGTTCATTGATGATATATTAGTGTATTCAGCTTCGGAAGAGGAACATGCAGCTCACTTGAGGATTACATTGCAGACATTGAGAGAGCACCAGTTAATGTGAAATTCGTAAGTGTGAGTTTTGGCTTAGAGTAATACAGGTTTTGGGACATGTTATTTCAGGCGAAGGTGTTGCAGTTGATCCAGCAAAGGTGGAAGTCATTATGAAATGGGAAGAACCAGACAGTGCCAGAATTAGAAGTTTCCTCGGGGGCAGGTTACTACAGGCGGTTATCCAAGACTTCTCAAAGATTGTAGCACCAATGATCAGGCTTACCATGAAAGGAGTACCATTTGTATGGTCATCCAATTGCAGGTGCAGTTTTATAGAATTGAAGAAGCGGCTCACTTCAGCACCAATATTGAAAATCTCGTCAGGCGAGTGGTTTTGTATTGTACACTGATACATCCAGAAGAGGACTTGGGGAATACTTATGCAATATGGAAAGTGGTGGCCTATGCATCTAGGCAATTGAAGCGACATGAGGAGAATTATCCCACACAAAACTTAGAGTTGCCAGCTGTTGTGTTTGCAGTGAAGATTGACGACATTACTTGTATGGTGAAAGATTTGAGATCTTCACGGATCACAAGAGTTTGAAATACATCTTTCACAGAAGGATTGAATTTGAGGCAGCGCAGATGGATAGAGTATTTAAGGATTATGATTTCAACTTAACGTATCATCCAGGCAAGGCCAATGTTGTTGCAGATGCCTTAAGCAGGAAAGCATTATGAGTCATATGATGATGAGAGAATGGAAGTTGTATGTGTTGCCCACCTAGCAAGCCCAGAGGGGGGGTGAATAGGATATTTAAAATTTTGATCACTTTAAAACTTGTCCACAAAAATGTTTACACAAAACACACTTCGATGACTATTAGTGTTAGTAAAGATAGGATAGCAAACACAAGGCAATCAAACACACGACACAAAAATTATCCTAGTTCGGATCTCCTCTCACAGGAGTCCTACGTCCAGTCCCTGAGCAATACCTCAGGATTTCACTACCCAAGGGTATAGTCCCCTTAAGGACACTTACACACCCAGCCGCAGCTGGTCTTCTCTTCACAGCCCGAAGAGGAATTACAACACCCTAGAAACCCCCAGGTCTTCCATCTACATGAAGGGAAACAACACCCTGAAACCCCAGGTCTTCCTTCAACACGAAGGGAATTCAGGAAGACAAGCCCCTAGATCAAGCTAAAGACCAACGCTGATCTGAAGCAACGACTGAGAGATAAGGTTCTATGATGAGGAACACTCTCAGTACACAGAACCTCTCAAGACTAACACAATGAATGCAGAGAGCTAAGAGCTAGAGAAGCAAAGGAGTGAGACTTCGCTCTTTCAGATGCTCGCAGAAAGCTTGTAAAAGATTGTCGTGAGTGTTGTATCTGTTTCTGAGCTTCAGTCTTCTATATATGTCTTCCATTTGAAAATTGAACGTTGAAGTGTTCGTTATCTCTAAGCTTTAGTTACGTTAGACTGCATGGCACTATAGAGCTTCTTGTTCAACAGTCTTTAGCTTTCCATGCACGTAAAAAGAGAGGATCTTCTTTGATGTTCTTTATCTTTCATATTGTCCAACGTTGTATTGAGGTGTGCTGTCAGAGACCTGTACGCATTAAATGTTAAGACAATAGACAGCTAGGCTGTCTCTCGTTGTCAGTCAACGTTAGAGTGATTTTATACGGCAATGGAATTCCATTCTGTTCTTCTAAAAAGATGTTTACAGTATAACATGGAAATAGAAGATATTGTTTGCATGTAGTGCAGTGATATGCAGTCATAGTAAATGCATGGATGTGAGAGAAAAGCGAGGGAAGACTTTGACTTTTCAAATTATCTGAGAATAGGTTTGAATATCAAGTCGTTATAGACCATGAAATCGATATGATCATAACTTATGAACCGATGTGTGGATGAGTCATTGTTTATAAATCGTTATACATTCATAAACAAGTCGATGTACCACAAATCGTTATGCATTAATAACCGAATCATTTAGAGACAAATTTTTATAACTATTAGCAAATCGTTATGACAGTCGTGCAATTCGTTATAACCAAAAGTTGAGCAAATCGTTGTTTCACTTATCGAGTCGATATAGTGAACGATTTGTTTTTAATGTATCGAATCGTTACGGCGACCAAGTCGTTATGTAACTTAATGAATCGTTACAGTGACTGAGTCGTTGTGTAACTTATCGATCGTTATGAGACTTAACGAGTCGTTGTGAGACCGAAATGTTGTGAGAGCAAATTGTTGTTCTCACTTAAGAAATCGTTGTGAGAACAAATCGTTGTTCTCATTTAAGAAATCGATGCGATAACCAAATCGTTATGAGCTCAGAATCGATGTGCACACTTATTGAATCATTTTGAGAGCAAATTGTTGTGATCTCTTAGCGAATCGTTATGAGAGGTAATCGTGTGATCTCTTAGCGAATCGTTATGAGAGGCAAATCGTTACGATCTCTTAGCGAATCGTTATGAGAGCAAATCGTTGCGATCTCTTAGCGAATCGTTATGAGACAATTTGTTGTGATCTCAAAGTCGATAAGATACTTATGAAATCGTTATGAGATAAAAATCAAAACAAATTGGAATGACTTATGAAATCGTTATAGAACAAAAATCGATGTGGATGAGGAAATCGTTATGATCTTAAGAAAATCGTTGTAACAACTAGAAAATCGATAAGTACTTAGAAAGTGTATGCTTTGAACTTTAAATTGTTGTATGAAGAATTTACCAGTTTAGATTGTTTTGCTTTGTTAATTTCATGTGCTCAAATCTCATAGAAAATATTTAGAGATGTACATTGTCTTAGTTTTGTTAATCACCAAAATAGATATGTAATTTATTTAAATTACATGGGGATAAACTGATCATCAATCCCCCCCCCTTTTGGTGATGACAAAACATGGCATAAACATAATGAAATAAATCTAAGAGTTGTGCAAAATTAGAGATGTTTTCAGAATGATGTATTCTTCTCCCCCTTTTTGTCATTAAGCAAAAAGAATAAAATGGTGAGACAAAGATGAAGAGAAAAGAGAAGAAAATCAAGAACTTTGCTATTTCTAGAGGGGTTACATGGAGGTAGAAAGCAGGAGATAGAAGGAGGCATGCCGCTGAAGAATGCACAAAGCCTTGCATTCCTGCTCCTCAAAATAGGTTTGAAAAACCCCAAAGCAATAGAATAATAACCCCATGTCAGGAAGCATTCTCTTGATGTGAAGCTGGCGCTGATCTTCTAGAAAATTAGCATATTCATTTTGCCAAGAGATTCTTTGAAGGACATGAAAGAGCCGAAGCTGACAAACCGAAGAAATTGGTTGATCTTGATAGGGTAGTGGATCTGATGCTGCAGAAGATCTTTCTTCAAAGCCATGAAAAGCTTGTACCGCTCGACCCACTGAAGGTAAGGGTCCTAACTAAATTGATAGAGTTCATGTCCAAAAAGGCTTCAGCTGTAAGAGTAGGTTTCCCTTCTTTGAACAAGGAGCTATTGGTTGATTCCACTGAAGGGCAGACTGATTATAGTGTTTTTCCCAGTCAGTGGGAGAAAGCCTTTCACACTCAGAAAGTAGAGGGGCAAGAACTTCAAATGATATGCGCCCCTGATAGAATTCTCTATAAAGGAAACGAGAGAAGGAGGGGAGGCGACCCTGCTGAGCAGAGATTCTTCCCATAACCCCAGCAAATCTTTCAAAAATGATTAGACCAACTGAGGAGTCCATGACCAAAGAATGCAACTTGGGAAGAAAGACTATTTCTGGTATTTTCAAAGTTGCAAATCTACCTTGAAGGAGCGATTGACAGGATTCTCAATCTTGACCAAAGAAATGGCTCCCTGAAACTGACCCCAACTGAACTTCAGGTAGCTTGTGGAGATATCGATAGTTATTGTAAAGCTGGAAGTATCGAGTGAGTCTTACTTCTGTGAGAATAGTGGTCCCCAGATGGCTTGATGATGGATCACAAACCATTTAGATAAGGTAAGGGGATGTTCCCTGGGTGGAAACTGATCTGACTTTGCAAGCAAAAATTGTTTGTAGAGCTCCTTGTGCACCTTAACCCATTGATTTTCAGTCTTGCACTCAGCCATTTGGAAGATTTTGGACTGATCGGCTTTAGAGATGACAATAGGGAAGAACAACATGAAGATGATCAGTGAGATTGAGATGAGGAAGTCTAGAAAGGGTGGCAAGAATGCATTTCTGGAGATATTCTTTATAGATTGGTTTCCTCTTATGTTCAACAGTGAGGAAAACCAAAGAGGAGGAAATTTTGGTTCATAAGGAAAAGCAAGAGAGGTGGAAATTTTCCTCTTTTTAGAGACATGACTAGGAGAATTTTGTCCTGTGGACATGATTGGCAAGCGCTAAGATTGAGGTGAGAGTTTTTCGCACAAGTTCATCCTCAAATTTATTGGAAATGCACTAGCAAGTTGTGCATTTTCAGGAATAAAAGCAATAAAGGAAGGAGGAGGTTGAGGATGAAGGAATGATGAACTAGTATGAGTAGGAAGGGGGGATGGTTCAGAAGATGGAGGACCAGATGAAGATGAAGGTCCAGCTGATGATGAGACTAGATGATCTTCAATGATAGGAGGAGGAAGAAAAATGGAAGAGGAGGTGGTTGGTGATGAAATGGATTGAGAGGAAAGGGATGGGAGAAGAGATGGTGCGAGGCATAGGCTGTTTGAAGGTGATGGGTGCTGGAGGTGCTGTGGAGGAAGAAGGTGGTGAAGAAGGGGATGGTGTTGCAAGAGATGAAGACGCAGGGGATTCTGGAGCTGCAACAGGCTCTTCTACTCTTGGATCCACTGGCCCTGTTGGCCTAACCACATTCTCAGATGGCCATGATGGCCCAGCTCATTCTTAGATGGCCCTGATGGCCCAGCTTCATTCTCAGATGGCCCTGATGGCCCTGCTGACTTTTCTGCAATTGGCCCGGATGGCCCTGCTGGCTTTCCTGGAGGTGGCCCTGATGGCCCAGAAGGAGTATGAGGGGCAGAAATTTCAGTCACAAGCTTTTTGATACTGCCAAACTCACTTCTCATCCATCTGAAAACTTGCTTGACCATTCTAAAATTATTTTCAAAGATTGGATCTCAGAGGTCAAGGCTCCAATCTCCTTGGCTGCTGAACTCTGGCTAAGAAATATTGACTGGATATCCGATTGCATTGAGCATAGATTTTGCCTTGCTCATCCAGTCTTTTGATAACATGCTTCATATTTATCTTCAGCTTCTTCTTCTTCTGATGTGGCCGCCAGGTAAGGAGAGGAGTTTCCTGAGCACTTCTTTTCCTTGACTTCTCTTGCCCTTGCAACAGGCTCCACGCAGTCATCACTGTCATCTGAGGCACTTTCCACAATGCCTTCTCTGAACTGATCAACATTGGGACATTAGCTGTGTGCTCCCCCTGAGAAGCTACTTGCTCTTCAACAACTTGCTCTTCTTGAATAGGAGTGGTTACGCCTTGCACATCTTCAATCACAATCTCCTGCTCCCTCTGAATGGGAGCATCCTCCATCACCACATCTACAGTGTGGCTTGATGCCACAACTTCTTCTTCAGGAGCAACCTCTGGCACACTTTGAGTGCTTGGAATGGAGTCTAGCACTCTTCTGAGGACTGACCCTACCATAGTAGTTGGAGGGGCAATCACTTGTAATTGCTCGACAGTTCAAGGTGCTCAGGAGGAATATCCTCTATTCTGCTGCCTGCTGCTTCTTCTCTGCTGGTGCAGCTGCTGGTGCTTCTGCTGGTTCTGCTGCTGCTGGTGCTTCTGCCCTAGTATCTACTTGCTCAATTGCCTCTTCCTGAACTGTTTGTTGCTACTACTGCTTGCTGGACCTCGTGGGCTTCGCCGATGATGGCTTCACCCTCAGCCACTGAAGTATTGGTCCAAACATCATTAACCAATGAGAAACCACTTTTCTTCAGATTCCTACTACGAATTGCTTGCCCCATCTTTCTGACACTGCTCCAGATAAATTGACTCTAAAATGTTGAAATACTTTGGTTAGCATTAGGCATAAGGTAGAAACATTCAATTTGCTTTTCTTATCCGACCTGAGCATGAGCAAACTTCATTCGCTCCAAGATAACCTCTGCCATGTTTATATCCTGGTTTTGGATAGCCCAGAACATCATGTCTGAATCTGCCTTTGTACAAGTTGAGAAAGTAGCACTTCTGGGACCAGAATCTGACAAACTATAAAGTGCAGAAGGCGGTTGAAGGCTTCATCTGGTTGATATCCAACTTCCCATCCTTAGGCTTAAACTTAGGACCAATAATCCCTAATCCCTTAGCCTGGGTGTCCACAGTGTGAACCCCACTGTGACCGGTGGTGCAAACTCCAAATAGAGACTCCAAAAGAGCATATGTGATTCTAATCTGGTTTCTTTGACAGATGATGTCAAGGACCCGTCTTCCTCAGTCTTCAAGCACACATAGAAAGCTTTGACGAGATCTGGGTAACTTACCTCTGATAGAGTTGCTATCTTTGACCACTTCATCTTTGCCATTGCTGCAACTACACTGCCCATTCCATTCTTCTGCAAATCTGCAACATCTACAGCCTTATTTCCACACAGCTTCGTCTTCACTGAGGTAAATCTTTCTTGCTGCTCTGCAGTGAGAAACTCAGCTCTGTAGCCCCCGACGCTGCCGAAAACACCAGAAGAGGCCATGGAATTGAATGGGGAAAGTTCTGGATGATTGGAAGGAGAGGTGAAGCAGAAACCCTCAAGAAATTTCTCGCGGGAGGAGTTGGAAGCTTGAAATCTCAGAGAGTCGATGCCAGAGTCGATAGGGTATCGCCTCATGCAGATAGAGGGAGATGAAGGTGGTATGTGAATCGTTGCCACACAGATTTCGGGATATAAGAATTAAGGATAAAGTGACTTTTCGAAATTTGAGGCGCCATAAAGACAGAAAATGACAAATTGACTAGTTTGAGAGAGATAAATCTTATAAATAACGAAGTCAAGGATATTAACACAGCAATATTTGTGGAATTTTGCTTAAATTCAGGGAGAAAAAGTATTGATATTCTGAAAATTAATATTTCATTTTCATACAGATAATCTTTCACAATTTACACATGCCTAGTTCCCTTCTAAGAGATGTAAATCTCTCTTCAGGTAAGGCCTTTGAAGATATCTGCTAACTGATTATTAGTATCAATGAAAGAAATATCTATGTTACCATTTGCTACATGATCACGAATGAAATGATATCTAACCTCAATGTGTTTAGTTCTTGAGTGTTGTACTGGATTCTTGGTTAGATTTATTGCACTTGTGTTGTCGCACAATAGTGGAATTGTCTTGATCTGGAGTCCATAATCCTCAAGTTGTTGCTTAATCCACAGGAGTTGTGTACAACAACTTCCAGCAGCCACGTACTCAGCTTCAGCTGTAGACAGTGCTACTGAATTTTGCTTCTTTGAGGACCACGAGATCAGACATCCTGTAAGAAATTGACAACATCCACTGGTGCTTTTCCTATCTACCTTGCATCCAGCGTAGTCAGCATCAGAATAACCTACTAAGTTGATTTCACATGACTTTGGATACCACAGACCTAAGTCATAAGTTCTAGTCAAATATCTAAAAATTCTCTTGACAGAAATTAAATGAGACTCTCTAGGGTCTGCCTGATACCTAGCACACATGCAAACACTAAATAATATATCAGGTCTACTTGCTGTTAAATAAAGCAAAGAGCCTATCATACCTCTATAAAGTTTTTGATCTACTTTCTTACCATCTTTATCACTGTCTAATCTTGTTGATGTACTCATTGGTGTTGACAGTGGCTTGGCATTTTCAAAACGAATTTCTTTAGCAGCTCTTTGTGTATTTGGCTTGACAAATATGTGAGCCTTCTTTTCCTTTTGATTTGCAATCCGAGGAAGTAGTTAAGCTCCCCCATCATGCTCATTTCAAATTCTCCCTGCATTAGCTTCTCAAATACTTGCAAAGAGATTCATCAGTAGATCCAATATTATATCATCAACATATATTTGAACAAGTAACACATTTTTGAGTTTAGACTTAATGAATAATGTGCTATCTACTTTTCCTCTAATAAAACCATGATCTAATAGAATGCACTTAATCGTTCATACCATGCTCTAGGTGCTTGTTTTAAACCATATAAATTTTATGCAATTTAAATACATGATCCAGAAAATCCATGTCATCAAAACCAGACGGTTGTTCCACATAAACTTCTTCTTTTATAAACCATTTAAAATGCTGATTTCACATCCATTTGAAAGAGTTTTAAATTTAATGCAGATGCATAAGCAAGTAAAATTCTAATAGCCTCAAGTCTAGCTACTGGTGCATAGGTTTCATCGAAATCTATGCCTTCCTCTTGGGAATAGCCTTGAGCTACCAGTCTGGCCTTGTTTCTTATGATCACACCAGCTTCATCCAATTTGTTTTCTGAACACCCATTGGTGTCAATCACTGGATGATCTGATGGTCTAAGGACCACACATGGTTTCTCTTGAACTGATTCAGTTCATCTTGCATGGCTAAAATCCAAGATTCATCAGTGAGAGCTTCATTGACTGTCCTAGGCTCTATTTGTGAAACAAAAGCTAGATAATCGCAAGGGATTACATTACCTCTGTCCTTATCCCCACAGATGGATCACCAATGATGTTGTCTAGAGGGTGATCTTTCTTATACCTCCATTCTTTTGGAAGATTATCATGAGATTTGTCCTTTTGTTGCAGGTCTTCCAAAGGTGGATCTTCCTTGTCCTTAATGGATGTATCCTTTAATTTCTTAGACAATTTTTCTCGCATCATCAATATCACTATCTTCTTCCTCTTTCAAGGAAGAGTTAGTTTCATCAAAATAATGTGCACTGATTGTTCAATTAACAAGGTACGCTTATTAATACTCTATATCCTTTAGGTTTAGAGCATACCCCATGAAGATACCTTCATCTGATTTAGCATCTAACTTACCGAGGTCTCTTTTGCCGTTGTTGTGGATGAAACATGGACATCCAAAAGTCCTGAAATGACTGATCTTCGGCTTCTTCTCTTTGTATAGCTCATATGAAGTCTTCTTCAGGATTGGCCTGATCATGACTCGGTTGATGATATAACATGCTGTGTTAACTGCTTCGGCCCAAAATATCTTGGCAATCATATTCTGACAGCATTGTCCTTGCCATGTCCAATAGGGTTCTATTCTTTCTCTCAGCAACTCCATTTTGCTGTGTGTCCTTGGCGCTGAGAAATTATGCTCTATGCCTTGATCATCACAAAACTTAGCAAATCTCTCATTTTGGAATTCTCCTCCATGGTCCGATCGAATGCTGATAATACTATACTTCTTATCCTTCTGTACCTTCTCTGAAGCTTACAAAACTGTCAAAGGTATCATCTTTGTGTTCTGGAAAGAACCCATGTGAATCTGGAGTAATCATCTACTATAACAACCCAAAATTCTTTCCTCCAAGACTTGTGGTTCTCATTGGCCCAAATAAATCCATATGTAAGATTTCTAAGGTTTTGAGGTTGTTACCACAGTCTTGACTTGAAGGATGACTTGGTGTGCTTTCCTTTTGCACATGGCCCACAAACACCATCCATTCTTGTGCTAACTTTGGGTAGGCCTTCCACCAAGCTTCTCTTGATCAACTTTCTCATGCCATCCAGACTGCAGTGGCCCAATCTTCTGTGCCACAGTTCAGTTGACTGCTCTTTGCTTGCGGCCAGACAGATATCCTGATCTTTTAGTTCTTCTAGGTAAAGTACGTACAGTTCTTTTCTCTGTTGGCTTCAAAGATGACTGCACCATCCTTCATAATGCTGCACTTTGACTCTTGAAATCTGATTTGATGTCCTTTGTCGCACAGCTGGCTGATACTGATAAGGTTGTGCTTCAGTCCTTTGACGCATAACACATCTTCATAACTGTTTGCCTTTGCTGCTCACTGATCCACTGCCTATCACAGTCCCTTTTCCATTATCTCCATAGGTGACTGTGCCTTCCTCAGCTTTGAGATGAGAAAAATAGCTTCCTATTTCCTGACATGTGCCTTGAGCATCCACTGTCTAAATACCATTTTGATGCTCGAAGGTTTACCTGCAATGAAAACACTAAGCTTTAGGTACCCAAGTTCTTTTGGGTCCTGGTTGGTTAGTATCATCATTTTTCCTTTTGATTATCCATATTTTATACTTAGTTGACATGATACTTTGATATGACCTAACTTGTTGCAATGGCTACAGCAAGACATCTTAGTTACCTTTTCAGTTGGAATGTTTTAAAATTTGATTTATATGCTGTGTCTTGTTCAGCTATAAAACTTTGGTGTTGGATATGTTTTAGGATGTATTATTGTTTCTTCATTGTCTGGAGGTGTGTATCCTAATCCATGTTTCTTTCTTACCTGACCGTCTAGCTCCCTTTAGTATTAGTGATGGTTTTCCATTTGTGAATTTATCTAATGTACTTAATAGCTTTTCATTTTCTTCAGTTAGTGTGTTATCTCCTTTTTAAGTTCATCTGGAGTTTCCTATTTTTCTATTTTAACTATCTGTTCATTTTTATTTTTCAGATCTTCACATAACAAATCGTTTCTTCTTTTTAGTTCCGTAATTTGTTTTCAATTTGCTCATTTTCAGATTTTAAATCTGAGTTAGTATTTTCTAAACATGCGATGTTTTTCTTACTTGTTTTTAGTAATTTACATACTTCTTTGTATTTACAATATAGTTCATTAAAAGCTTCTTCCAAATTATCAGAATCTGATTCATTGCATGAAGAAAAGATGAGTCTGATGTTACCTTGTCTTCGATGTTGGCCATGAATGCCAGGTTTGCTTCTTCTTCTTCTTCATTGCTTGAGCTTGACTCGCTGTCCGAGTCGCTACTGTTGTCCCAAGCTGCTGCCATAGCTTTCTTCTTATACCTTCTGAATTTCTTGGAACTATCTTCTTTCTTCTGAATTCAGCTTTCTTGAGTTTCGGACATTCTGCCTTGATATGTCCGGGCTTCTTACATTCATAGCAGATTGGTTCATTTTTCTTTGTATCTTTGACTTCAGACCTTTTGAAGTCTTTCCCTTTCTTGAAGTATCTTCTCCGGACTGATATTTCTTTTCTTAGCTAGTATTCTTTGTAATCTTCTGGACAACATTGCTTCTTCATCTTCACTGTTGTTCATGCTTTCTTGGCTATACGATTCTTCTGATTCATCTTCTTCTGCCTTGAGTGCGTTGGAGTGCTTCTTTCTGCTAGAAGATTCTCCCAACCTTTTCATATTTATTTCATGGGCCATGAGGGACCCAATGAGCTTCTCTAATGACATTATCTTCAAGTCATTAGCCTCCTCTATTGCTGTAACCTTTGGAGTCCACGAGGCAGGTAGGGATCTGAGTATTTTCCTCACCATGTCTCCCATCTGATATCTTACCCAGACAGCTAACCCATTAGTGATATCGTGAATCTGCTTGTACATCTGAGTAATGGATTCTCCTTGCTGCATTTGGAACCTTTCGTACTGTGTTACCAGAATGTCTATTCTGGTTTCTTTAACCTTGTCAGTACCTTCATATGTGATCCTTAGCTTCTCCCACATTTCCATAGCGGATTGCAGGCTGATATGCGGTTGAACTCTTCTTGCTAAGAGCACAACACAGGATACTCTTGGCTTTGCAGTTTAAAGAGATCTTCTTCTTGTCATCTTCAGTCCATTTGTCCTTTTCGTTTGTGACTAGAAGATCACCTTCTTCAACAATCGACCAGATTTGATAGTCGAGTCCTTGTAAGAAGAACTCCATTCTTGTCTTCCAGTATGTGTAGTCTTCACCATCGAACAGTGGTGGCCTGTTAACTGACTGACCTTCGAAGTGACCTTGGGCTGCCATTTGATCTTTTCTCTTCAGATCGTTGGATCTTCTTCTTTGTCGAAGAGACTCGCTCTGATACCACTTGTTGCCCAGCTAGCAAGCCCAGAGGGGGGGTGAATGGGATATTTAAAATTTTGATCACTTTAAAACCTGTCCACAAAAATGTTTACACAAAACACACTTCGATGACTGTTAGTGTTAGTAAAGATAGGATAGCAAACACAAGGCAATCAAACACACGACACAAGAAATTATCCTGGTTCGGATCTCCTCTCCACAGGAGTCCTACGTCCAGTCCCTGAGCAATACCTCAGGATTTCACTACCCAAGGGTACAGTCCCCCTTAAGGACACTTACACACCCAGCCGCAGCTGGTCTTCTCTTCACAGCCCGAAGAGGAATTACAACACCCTGGAAACCCCCAGGTCTTCCTTCTACACGAAGGGAAACAACCCCTGGAAACCCCCAGGTCTTCCTTCAACACGAAGGGAACAAACACAAAAAAGTGTTCAGAAGACAAGCCCCTAGATCAAGCTTAAAGACCAACGCTCGATCTGAAGCAACGACTGAGAGATAAGGTTCTACGATGAGGAACACTCTCAGTACACAGAAGCTCTCAAGACTAACACAATGAATGCAGAGAGCTAAGAGCTAGACAAGCAAAGGAGTGAGGCTTCGCTCTTTCAGATGCTCGCAGAAAGCTTGTAAAAGATTGTCGTGAGTGTTGTTCTGTTTCTGGAGCTTCAGTCTTCTATATATGTCTTCCATTTGAAAATTGAACGTTGAAGTGTCTGTTATCTCTAAGCTTTTGTTTACGTTAGACTGCATGGCACTGTAGAGCTTCTTGTTCAACAGTCTTTAGCTTTCCATGCACGCAAAAGAGAGAGGATCTTCTTTGATGTCCATTATCTTCCATATTGTCCAACGTTGTATTGAGGTGTGCTGTCAGAGACCTGCACGCATTAAATGCTAAAACAATAGACAGCTAGCTGTCTCTCGTTGTCAGTCAACGTTAGAGTGATTTTATACGGCAATGGAAATTCCATTCTGTTCTTCTAAAAAGATGTTTACAGTATAAGCATGGAAATAGAAGATATCGTTTGCATGCAGTGCAGTGATATGTTCAGTCATAATAAATGCATGGATGTGAGAGAAAAGCGAGGGAAGACTTTGACTTTTCAAACTATCTGAGAATAGGTTTGAATATCAAGTCGTTATAGACCATGAAATCGATATGATCATAACTTATGAAACGATGTGTGGATGAGTCGTTGTTCATGTGAATCGTTATACATTCATAAACAATCGATGTACACACAAATCGTTATGCATTAATAACCGAATCGTTGTAGAGACAATTGTTATGATACTATCAAATCGTTATGACAGTCGTATAACCAAAACGTTATGAGCAAATCGTTGTTTCACTTATCGAGTCGATATAGTGAACGATCATGTTTAATGTATCGAATCGTTACGGAGACCAAGTCGTTATGTAACTTAATGAATCGTTACAGTGACTGAGTCGTTGTGTAACTTATCGAATCGTTATGAACTTAACGAGTCGTTGTGAAACCGAATCGTTGTGAGAGCAAATCGTTGTTCTCACTTAAGAAATCGTTGTGAGAACAAATCGTTGTTCTCATTTAAGAATCGATGCGATAACCAAATCGTTATGAGCTCGGAATCGATGTGCACACTTATCGAATCGTTCTGAGTGAAAATCATTGCGATCTATTACGAATCGTTATGAGAGGCAAATCGTTGCGATCTCTTAGCGAATCGTTATGAGAGGCAAATCGTTGCAATCTCTTAGCGAATCGTTATGAGAGGCAAATCGTTGCGATCTCTTAGCGAATCGTTATGAACAAATTGTTGCGATCTTGAGTCGACAGATACTATAAATCGTTATGAGATAAAAATCAAAACAAATTGAATGACTTATGAAATCGTTATAGAACCAAAAATCGATGTGGATGAGGAAATCGTTCTGATCTTAAGAAAATCGTTGTAACAACTAGAAAATCGATAAGTACTTAGAAAAGTATATGCTTTGAACTTTAATTGCTGGTATGAAGAATACTTACCAGTTTAGCTTGTTTGCTTTGTTAGATTTCCTATGTGCTCAAATCTCATAGAAAATATGTTAGAGATGTACATTGTCTTAGTTTTGTTAATCACCAAAATAGATATGTAATTTTTTTAAATTACATGGGGATAAACTGATCATCAGTATGAAATGTGGCAAAAATTCTTTGATTGTTCCAAGTAGCCAACGAAGAGCATGTTAGCCAGCAGCACAGCGGAACCATCATTGTATTGGCAGATAGAAAGCACAAAAT
Organism: Colocasia esculenta; assembly: GCA_014218235.1. Classification (NCBI taxonomy): domain Eukaryota; kingdom Viridiplantae; phylum Streptophyta; class Magnoliopsida; order Alismatales; family Araceae; genus Colocasia; species Colocasia esculenta. The sequence goes on from CM024754.1 coordinate 122,571,619, forward strand.
GTAGATGAGAACTTGGCCGATATTGTAAAGATGGAAGATGGCACCATAGATGATTTTGTGGTCTGGTTAGGCACATGTATATGTTCCAAGTGAAGCTAGTGTGAAGCAGAAAATGTTAGAAGAAGCACATCGATCCAGTACACCATACACCCAGGAAGCACAAAGACGTATCAAGACTTGAACATGAAGAAAGAGATAGCGAAATTCATAGCAAGGTGTCTAGTGTGCCAGCATGTTAAGGCAGAGCATCAAAGACCAGGTGGTTTATTGCAGTCGTTACCTATACCGCAGTGGAAGTGGGATGACATAGCAACGGACTTTGTTGTAGGTTTACCCAGGACGGCTTCAGGTCACAATGGTATTTGGGTCTTTGTTGACAGGTTGACAAAAGTATGCAGGTTGCTAGCAGTAAGTATTCATGGCAGTGGATAGATTGTGAGGTTGTATGTGGATAGAATTGTGTCGTTGCATGAATTTCCTATCACTATTGTTTCAGACAGGGATCCCAGGTTTACTTCTGATTTTTGGAGGAGCTTGCAGAGGGTTGTTGGTACACAGTTGAGGTATAGTTCACATACCATCCCCAAACCGATGGACAAATGAGAGGACAATCCAGACTATTGAAGATATGCTACGAGCTTGCTGTTTGGTTTGGGAGGGCGGATGGGAGCACCATTTAGGTATGGTTGAATTTTGCCTACAACATAGTTTATCACACAAGCATCAGCATGACACCATATGAAGCACTTTATGGAAGACTTGCAGAACACCATTGAATTGGCATGAAGTGGGTGAAAGGCAGGTATGGGACCGGAATTGGTGCAACAGTGTGTAGAGATGGTCCAGTTCATTAAGGAGAAGCTTCAAACGGCACAAAGCATGCAAAAGAGTTATGCGGATACACGCGTAGGCCCTACAGTTTAAAGTCGACGACTATGTGTTTTTAAGGGTTTCTCCAACCAAGGTGTTTTGAGATTCATCAGAAGGGCAAGTTGAGTCCCAGGTACGTGGTCCGTTCCAGATTCTGGAAAGTGGTGAGATGACGTATAGGTTGGAGCTTCCAGTAGATTTCCCCGATGCCCACGATGTGTTCCATGTTTTCAATGCTAAGGAGATACATTTGGGATCCTTCTCAGATTGTTAGCTACACGAGATGATTTGATGCCATATATATCCATGCCAGAGTATCTAGTGATAATTACAGGTCGCGAACTCAAAGGTTAAGGAATAAAGACATTGAACTGGTAAAGATTAGAAGGGAAAACAGGCAGAGTGGAGAAGACACTTGGGAGTTGGCCGATGAGAGTACAAGATGTATCCATACTGTTTGTTGAGTAAGCGTTAATTCTTTTAGGTGACAGTTCTATATATGTTGAACTATTGATTGCATTTATTCCTTTAATTTTGAGGACAAAATTTCTTTTAGGTGATAGTAATGTAATTCATGATGTTCGGATCGTAGTTTACCAGGTTTAGGGGCCAGTGTGTGGCCCATTGTATGAGTGTGTGTGTGTGTGTGAATGTGTGTTTATAGGTTGGTGTGGCAGGTTGGGAGGCTGGAGGGTTAGAAATTCCAGCCCAAATAGACCTCTGTCGGGTTCATTAAGAACACGACCAACACAGTTGTTGCGATTCTTATATGAACGCGACCACCTGCACCGTCGCGATTTGGAACTGCTTCTACATGAGTGCGGCTGCATGCGCGCTGCGTGGCACATGCAAGGGCGTCAGGGTTGAATCACGTCATCGGGGTACGTCGCGTTTCTGAACGCAACGGCCAATACGTCGCGATTTAAACTGTGTATTTTGGCTTCTGCCCTAGGCCAAACAGTGCAGTTGCACTGTTCAGCTGAGGAGGTTTTGCTGAGGGATTTCTAGGTGATTTTTGCTATTTTGCTGTCCGTTCGGCGTGGTTCCTGCGCGAGGAGGTGCTTCGGAGCGCGGGGACGTCCGGACGGTGTTGGGTTTGCGTTTCTCTATTGGTAGGGGACTTTACCATGTTTTTTCTTGTCTGGACTGTATAGATTAGGGTTTGTGGATTTTGATTTGGAATCATGCAAGCATGATAGAGAGCATGTTTAGGGTTTTATATGAAGGTTTAATTCCTACTTTATCAGTCTGTACAATGGTGTGTGTGATTTCCGGAATGAAGTTTAGGGTTGATTTCTGCTGTTTGAAAGGCGATGGAACCAGTCGTCGCATTTTGTGAACACGACGACCTGGCCTGTCATGATTAGGCCTTAAAGCGAGGGGTTGGTCTGTCGCGATTCAAACATCGATTGGCAACCACTGTGTTGGACCGATTTGAATGTGGCCACCCGAGCTCTGGGGTTCTGTGGCCAGTCTATCTGGTTCTGTTTTGTTGTACATTGCTTGGGATGTGTTGGCTATGCAATATAGGGTCTAATGGGTTGTGTCGGATTACACCGTGGTTGATAACGATGGGTTTTACTTGGAAATGTGTGCATAGCGAGTTGGGTTTATAACGCCTTCTATGGTTACCTCTCCAGTCGGTTACCCTGGCACTGGGTGCTTGGGTTTTGTTCTGGTACGTTGAGTACCGTCAAGGTTTATGTCTTCTCCTGGACACCCTCACTCCTGAGTTTGAGTGTGTGTACGTCCGGCTGAGGGAAAGATGACAAGTGGCAGGACTCGTATTTGTGAGGGTGCTGTCGCTTGTAGCGCGCTCGTGGTTGGGGGACAGACACTAGTAGACGTACTGGTCCCCAGATAGTCCTTGTTTCCAATGCCTCACTTTAGGGAACTCGGGCCGGAGTCCCTAAAGGTGCCAGGCTTGGGGCCTGTAGCTGTGTGGTCTGCAGGAGTGGTGTTGGTTTGTCTCCACAGTTCTTGACCTTGTGAGGTGGAGCGGCAGCTGGACCTTCGTCCGTGGCTGCGAGGCTGAGAGGTAGACTTGTGTTGTTTTTGTCCGGTTCTGTGACTGGTGTCGCGAACCAGTTCTCGTGACTCGTGTGCTGCGTGCCTTTCTTTAGCTTGTACACTCATACGTGATTTACCGTTTATTTACTTACAGTTGTAATATCGTGCATAGGCAGTGATATATTTAATTGTTTACAGCTTTGCTTACTTGTTGTACATAGCTCTTCCGGCTTTTAGGGAGTTGCCCTACTGAGCTAGTGACTTGTGAGGCTCACCCCTTCTTCTTCCAGGTGAAGGAGAGCAGGAGGGTTCCCGTCCCTCTTCTAGTCCGGTCAGCACCATAGTGGAGTCCAGGCCTTCGACACCAGTAGAGTAATACTTCTACTTGTTGTGCCTTGGGGTTTGTCCCAGACTGTTGTATTTGTACTATGGCATTGGTATGGAACTGAATATGTACATTTCATGTGGATATGTGTGAGAAATGGAAACTTATATGTGTTCAACATGTTCTTTATATTTTTCACGGACATGTGTATATGATATCCCTTGCGAGGCTACGACTCGTTCGCGGGAGACGGAGTCGTATCAGACGTTATTGGTTAACGTCCTGAACGGCGAGGACCGTCACAGAGGATTTATTTAAAGGTCTTGTATTGTTTATTGCCTAATACAACTCTAACTCTCTCCAACTCTGAATTTTCCATATTTATCTAGTCTCCTAGCATAAATCTTCCTAATTGAGATAGGATGGGACTCCAATTTCGTGGCTAGCAAGTTAGGGTAGGGTTAATAGTCTATTTTGGATATATATGAGTCATATTAGTGATTTCTTGCCCCTTTTTAATTAGGAAATAATAGAGTTGAATTTTGTGTTTTTTCTTTTATTATGTCTTTTAAAACTGTTATTTTGGCCCAATAACTCTTATATGAACCATCTATTAAAGTCCATCACTTATTTTTGCTTAATGGGTTTTAATTATTTCACATTTCTTTATATTTTAAATTTATTTAAAAATAACGAGTTGCTACATATAAGTAACCGTAGAAGAGCTTTTGTAGTGAGTACAAGCACCACAAGAAAATGAAATAGTGACCTATAGTTTCAATCGCTATTCGGTCTCAATTCGTTTGCTGATGTAAACACGACCGAATAGAGACCAAAATTGTTGATGAAGATATAATGGTCACAATATTTGTGACCGAAAATATTCGATCACTATATCGAGATCGAATCACTCCAATCCTTATTCGGTCTCAGGTGGATGATCAAATCAAATAACGACTGATTTATTTCTGTCACTAATTCGGTCACTAATTTGTGACTGACATTGTGACCGAAATAATTCGATCGCAGATACATAGTTAGCAACCGAATCATTTGGGTCGCAATTTCAGTCACAAATTAGTGACCGAATCTATGACTAAAAATTTTCGATCGCAATATTCTCAATTAGCGACCGAAGCATTTGTCGTAAATTTGATCACGAATTGATGATTCGGTCGCTATCGGTTTCCAAATTTCTATTTTTTTTTAAATATATATAAAACTAAAAACATCTATTT